>JAECXW010000649.1:0-350962 GCA_018153365.1 Drosophila fuyamai
GTGACGGAACAGATGAAATTATGTGGAGAGAAAAAAAACACAAGATAAAAAATATCTCGGCAGCTGTGGACTGTACGGCGAACAGGGAAACTCCCGAAATTACTTCACACGGAGTGGCTGATATTAGTTATGCCTTTTTATTTTTTACCACACAATTTCACTTTTTGTCGTATTTTTTTTTTTAAAGGCAGAATTGCACTGCACTATTTGCACAAGTTGTCACGCGCGTATATGTGTATGTCTGGATGCACATATGCCTTGACCGTTGATAAGTTGATGTACAACGGGGAACGAAAAGGAAAACGGCAAGCAGTATGGCGACGCACACAAAGCGGAGACGGATAGAAAATTTTTGGAATTGAAGGAATGTTAAATTTCTCGACTGCCGTTGTGTCGGAAAAACTCGGAAGTGGAGTTGACACGAAAAAAATTGATCTTACTGCAATGTGAACGAAATTCAATGTTCGAACCACTGCTAAAGACCGGCAGCGAGAGGGAGTCGGAAAATGCTCGTATTTATCTTTTTTGCGGAAAAATCACAGGAGCTGCTGGTCGAATGGCAGAAGGATATTATTATCCGGCTCAAATGGACCAAAATGTTGTAGGGAGGTGATCCTTCCACTAAAAGAATTGCGCGAACGCAAAGGAAGACGAAAATGAAGAAGTCGGGTGCGTCGTGGTGTACTTCAGTGTCTTTTATTCAGCTGCATACATGAGACTAACAAAACTTAAAACTAAAACCGCGCTCCCGCCCGCTTTACTCCGATGAAGCGAGAGCGGGAGATCGGCAACGGCCGTCCGAGGAGTTCGGATGCGAAACCCGAAGCTCGCACTCTGGAGCGCGGACGTTACGAGACACGAGCGAGGGAGCGCAAGAGGGGCGTGAGCGAAAGCTCGGAGAGCTCAGTGAACAGCGCCGATGCAGTGGGCCACTGACCTAAACAAACATGATTATCTACAACAACTTAACGCCTTTAGGGAAGAACTATGCACCCAAGTGCAAAAAGAGACAATTGAACAGAAAAAATCCAGAACACGAAACCTAAATTTGAACCGAGCCGAAGGCATAGAAACAAAACCGAACGACATTATTTTTAGAAAGGAAAATCGCCGAAACAAACTAACGGCGCGATTTACAAAACATACTGTTTTGGAAGATATAGGAGATACTCTTATTACTAAGAAACGTCAAAATTACATAAATCCAAAATTAAGAAAAGAATACATGATCCAAATAATGACTTGTAGTATGCATGTATCATTGTAGCGAGTACCCACTGTACCGACACCAGCATTGTGTTACAGTGCATTTAAACAAATACACAAAACTCGAGCAGCCAACTTATGGGAAGCGCAAGTGTCAGCAAATTCCCATGGCTTGCAGACACATACAATGAATGCATATGCAACTCCTCTCGCGCTCCCGCTACTATCAGCCAAATACATATGTGAGCATATATAAGTTGATAAATACATGACGGCCGCTGCCAATGTTTGCAGGCAGCGCAGCCGCGAATAGATTATTGTAAGTCATTCGAATTTTGAACATAAGAGAATAAAGAACCAATTTGGCCGTAGCTAATGGCCACTAAATAAATATCTTGGTTTTAATATATTAACATTTAAAATTAAATACAACATGGCGACCGTGACAGAGGTTGTTGTGGTTAACTAAAAAACATAAAAAATGTGCGTGTGTGTGCCAACATGGTACAAATATAACAAATAATATAAATACAAAAAGAAATAAAACGGAGGAAATAATGACGACATGAACAACAACAACAAAAATATAAGTCTAAACCACAACAACATCATATAAATCGAAAATAAAAACACCAACAAAAATCTGGAACAACAAACAAAACCTGTGCGATGACCGGCACCGGTCATCAGAACGAGAAAATCAACAAGTGTGGAAGGAATGGCAAATCCTTCTACACCAACGCTGGAAACATATGAGTGCGGAAGGCAATCCGCCTTCTTCACCCTCGTGGGAGGCACCTGCTCCTATTGAGCAAAGGGACGAACCGAGCCTACAAGAAGCTCTCCGGTTGTGTCCCAACGATGGACCACGCCCCCTCACAATAGCTGAGTACAGGGCACGCAACGAAGAAGAAAAAAAACACCAAAGAAGACAAAAAGGAGCGGACACAGGATCAAACTTCTTCAAAAAAGGAAATTAATAAAGGACTTAATAAAAATTGCTACAACCCCTGAGGAAATTAACACGCACAAAGAAAATCTAGCCGTCATCGAACGAGAACTTTGCAGAAGAGCAAAGTAACGCAACAAAGGCTGCAATTATGCCAATGCCCTAGTTGCCATTAATTTAATATTTCTAACTCAAGCCGATGCGCGAAAGCGCTGCTTGAAAATTACTAACCTCTGTTTAGGCTTTATACTAAAATCGTATGGCAGATATTTTAATTATATAGAGCGACAAATTGTAAATCTGCCATGTGAAAAATCACTAAACCATTTTTCTTCATTTCCCTAATTTTTATTCATGAATAATAACAGTATAATTAAAGTAAAAGAATTTGAAAATAATATTTCGCCATACATATTTGGCATAAAATATAGATTTTTGGAAAATTTTCCCAAGATGGGTTTAGTAGACACCAAAGTTGTCGATTCAACGGCGAACGTCGTTAATAAAGTAGAATCTCAAAAAATTGATCTGGAAACGATAACAATTTTATTAATAATAATTGTAGTTATAATGTCAGCAAGTGTTTTCCTAAAATTCTATAAATTACACAATAGATGTTTAAAAGAGATTCCAGAGTCAAGCAAACGACCTGGATAAAATTTAAAAATTTATATACGAAAAAAAAAACTTGCCTTTTTATAATTTCAAGTATTATTGACAGCTAAAAAAAATATAAAATGAAATATAACAAAATTTAAATCGAAAAATAAACAATAATATATTCTTTTGTGGTCACAAATTTAGGTAGATCAGTAAAACAATGAAAAATGTAGAGGCAGTTATTAATACCTATATGAGGGATCCAAATTTTAGCGAAAAAATAATAACACTGGTTTCAACGACTCCGATTACTATCTATGAATTAGAAAATTTATATATGACAACATATAATTTAGAATTCTCTCCTTTAATACATTGCTCTAATAAACAAAAAGCAATGGTATTGAGCACTATCCCGAGTATCCATGTGAGAACAATTCGAAGCGATCATGACATATTAGGCAGAATTAGCATTTTAGTAGTTTACAAAAATAATTCATATCCATATTATAATGGAATGGAGTGAATTATATAGGGTTCTAAATAACTTAAAAAGCGATTTCGATAAATCCTATAAATCCTTAACGCAAAATAGATCAACACAACAAACCACTATAAATAAACATGTGGAAATATTAGTAACTCGCTTTAACAGTGCGCGTATACTAATACATGAACAAAGAGATCGCCTAGATAAAAATCGTTGGTCTGAGGTATCGAAATTTCTGATCAGACTTCGAACGAACTTAATAACTATAAAAGAAAGGTATAATTTAAATATTTCAATACCAACAATACTAAACACCCCTCTGAAAGTAGAAACTGGTGACGAATTGGAATCATCAGATCCACCAGAAGTCGACCCGGTACAGATAGAAGAATTTGAATTTGATAGCCCAGAAATAGAGGAGAAAGATTTGAATAATCTTACAATTCCAGCTGTACTTTTTCAATTTGAATTATCAGATCAGAAACCAGCTGATTCCGATTGCGAAATCGAACAACATCAAATAATAATAATGACGGACGATACTGTTGCCCAACGGGCATATATTAAAGATATAGCAAATGCTATACCTGAATTCAACGGACAAAAAATTAACCTTCAAAGATTTGTCACTGCTTTGAAATTAGTAAACCTAACTAAAGGCACATTTGAAGAGTTAGCTGTTGAAGTCATAAAATCAAAAATTGTGGGTTCAACTTTGTATAAAGTGCAAAATGAATCTACTATAAACGGAATTATAAAAAAATTACAAGACACAATTATCGGAGAAACATCCGATGTAGTTAGAGCAAAAATGTCGAAAACTACTCAAAAGGAAGAACAGCAGAAAAATTCACAACTGAAATTGAAAACTTACGAAAGCATCTTGAAGCTTCGTATATTGATGAAGGATTACCCGCTGAACATGCAGACAAATTCAGCACCAAGGAGGCTATAAACACAATGATCAAAAATTGTGAGCATGGCCGACTCAAAACAATCCTTGAGGCCGGCAACTTCTCATCAATGAATGAGGCTGTCACAAAGTACATACAATGTAGTACTGAAATGACGGGTAATGCCAACGCAATTCTATTTGCAAACAAAGGACAGGCCTATAGAGGTAACCACTTCAGAGGTAACTACCGTGGTAGAGGTAGAGGAAATGGTCGTGGTAACTACCACAATAATGGGTATTACCAATATAACGGCTACAACCGATATAATAACGGTTACAACCAAAATAATGGTTATATTCGAAACTATGATAACCAGACCAATAACTATAATAGAGGTCGTGGAAATTATAGAGGAAACAACAATAACCAAAATAGCAGCAACTTCAGCAACATACAACAAAACAATAATGTCCGCGTTACCCAGCCAGTTTCGGGAAACTCACAGACCCCTTTAGATACGAGAAATTAAAAATACCAACGGTTTATACAATCAACCTCAATCTCAATATCTTCGTACCATTTATTAATTCAGAAACAGGTAAGCAGCTTACGTTCCTTGTGGATACGGGAGCAAATATATCACTTCTAAAAGAAAATGCTGATATCTTTAACAATATACAAATTAAAAATACAATAAATATCCAAGGAATAGGCGAGGGAATAATAAAATCCAAAGGACTTTGTCCAATAGAACTCCAAACAGACAAATATATAATTCCATATAATTTTCACATAGTAAATCAAGATTTTGCGATTCCATGTGATGGGATAATAGGAATCGATTTTATAAAAGAATTAAACTGCCAAATAGATCTTAACCCTACAGAGGATTGGTTTATAATAAGACCAAATAATATAGACGTTCACATTTATATTCCAATAACATATACTTCTGGTAATAATACAATTCTCTTACCAGCCAGATCTCAAGTAGTGCGAAAAATCGAAATAATGTCAGATACCGATACTATATTAATACCAAATCAGGAGATTCAACCTGGTATTTACATTGCCAATACCATAACATCAAAAGAGAATTCATTTGTCCGATTACTCAACACAACCAGCACTGATCAATTGATTAGCATAAGTAATTTAAAATGTGAACCAATTTCCGATTATAATGTAATTCAGAACACTTCAAGTAATAGAGAACAAAACATCTTAGAAGAACTAAAAAAAAATTTTCCCGTTCAATTCAATCAACAATTAACCGAACTATGTGGAAAATATACTGACGTATTCGGTCTTGAAACCGAATCAATAACAACAAATAATTTTTACAAGCAAAAATTGAGATTGAAGGACGATGAACCAATTTATATTAAAAATTATCGAAGCCCGCACAGCCAAGTTGAGGAAATTCAAAAACAAGTAGGAAAATTAATTAAACACAATATAGTCGAACCATCTGTATCAGAATACAACAGTCCACTTCTACTAGTCCCAAAGAAAACACTTCAGGGTTCGAACGAATAGAAATGGAGACTAGTAGTCGACTATCGCCAAATCAACAAAAAACTTCTATCTGATAAATTTCCACTTCCAAGAATTGATGACATTTTGGACCAACTAGGTAGAGCAAAGTATTTCTCGTGCCTTGATTTAATGTCAGGATTCCATCAAATTGAACTAGAAGAAAATTCAAGAAACATAACGTCGTTTTCAACGAGCAATGGCTCATATCGTTTCACGCGATTACCTTTCGGTTTGAAAATAGCCCCAAATTCATTTCAGAGAATGATGACTATTGCATTTTCTGGACTTGAAGCTTCTCAAGCATTCCTTTATATGGATGATTTAATAGTCATTGGATGTTCTGAAAATCATATGTTAAAAAACTTAAAAGACATCTTTGAAATATGCAGAAAGTACAATTTAAAACTACATCCACAAAAATGTTCATTTTTTATGCATGAAGTGACCTTCCTTGGTCATAAATGCACAGACAAAGGCATCTTACCGGACGACAAGAAATATGATGTAATAAAAAACTATCCAGTCCCACATGATGCAGATAGCGCTAGACGTTTTATAGCATTTTGCAATTATTATAGACGTTTCATTCAAAACTTCGCCGACTATTCACGGCACATAACTAGATTATGTAAAAAGAATGTTCCATTTATATGGTCTTCCGAATGCCAAAACTCATTCCAATATTTAAAAGATAAACTTATAGAACCTACTTTATTACAATATCCTGATTTCCTTAAAGAATTTTGTATAATAACGGATGCAAGTAAACAAGCATGTGGAGCGGTATTAACTCAAAACAATAACGGACTCCAACTCCCAATAGCCTACGCATCACGTTCATTTACAAAAGCTGAAAGCAATAAAAGCACTACAGAACAGGAACTAGCGGCAATTCATTGGGCAATTACACATTTTCGACCATATATTTATGGCAAACATTTTACAGTTAAAACCGATCATAGACCACTAACATACTTATTTTCAATGGTCAATCCTAGTTCAAAACTCACACGCATGCGGCTCGAATTGGACGAATATGATTTCACAGTCGAGTATCTAAAGGGAAAAGATAACTTCGTGGCAGACGCCCTCTCTAGAATAACAATTAAAGATCTTAAAAATATTACGGCAAATATATTACAAGTCACTACAAGACAAAAAAGTAGACAAAATTCCTGCGCAGGAAAAGATAAAGTAAAATTGCCTAGGCAATCTCAAATAAAAGCTTCTAAGCCCAACGTATATGAAGTCATTAACAATGACGAAGTACGTAAAGTAGTGACCTTGCATGTGAATAATAATTTATGTTTTTTCAAACATGGAAAAAAATTACAGCAAGATATGATGTTGGAGATTTGTATACTAATGGAACTCTTGATTTAGGTCAGTTTCTCCAAAGGCTTGAACTGCAGGCTGGTAAACAAAAAATTACCCAACTTAAAGTGGCACCATGGGATAATATCTTTGAAAATATTTCAATAGATACATTTAAAAAAATGGGCAACAAAATATTAAAATCATTAAGAGTAGCGCTACTCAACCCGGTGACCCTAATAATAACTAAAAATGAAAAAGAAGCAATATTGTCTACACTACATGATGATCCTATTCAAGGAGGACACTCAGGTATAACAAAAACCTTGGCCAAGGTCAGAAGACATTACTATTGGAAAGGGATGAGTAAAGACATAACCCAGTACATACGTAAATGTCCAAAATGCCAAATGTCAAAAACAACAAGACATACCAAAACTCCTTTAACAATTACAGAAACCCCAGAAATGGTATTCGATAAGGTAATTGTGGATACGATCGGTCCACTACCGAAATCAGACCAAGGAAATGAATATGCAGTCACTTTAATATGTGATCTGTCAAAATATCTTGTTGCTATACCAGTACCAAATAAAAATGCAAAAACAGTAGCAAAGGCTATATTCGAAGAATTTATTCTAAAGTACGGTCCAATGAAGACGTTCATTACGGACATGGGAACAGAATACAAAAATTCTTTAATTGAACATCTTTGCAAAAACCTAAATATCAAACATATAACATCGACAGCACACCATCATCAGACTGTCGGAACTGTGGAACGAAGCCACAGAACCTTTAATGAATTTATACGTACGTACATCTCAACTGATAAGACAGATTGGGATGTATGGTTAAAATACTTTGTTTTTTGTTTTAACACGACACCTTCTATGGCACATGATTACTGTCCATATGAGTTAGTGTTTGGTAGAACTTCGAATTTACCAAAACATTTTAATAGCGTAGATAGAATAGAACCTATATATAATATAGATGATTATGCAAAAGAAACAAAGTTTAGATTAGAACAAGCTTTCAAAAGAGCCAGATTAATATTAGAATCAAATAAAAGAAAACAAAAATGTCATTATGATAAAAAATGTTTAGATTTTGAACTAAAAATAGGAGATCGAGTCTTATTAAAGAATGAAACAGGTCACAAATTAGAATACAAATATACGGGACCATATACAGTAATAGGTATAGGAGATAATGATAATATAAGAATTTTAAATATTAAAAACAAAGAACAGACAGTTCATAAAGATAGGCTAAAAATTTTTATTTCATAATCACTCTTATAAAATTTTTCCGTATGGCCATACATAGAATAAATACCATAAATAAATAAGCAAAAAAAAAAAAAAAATCAAATCATATCTATAATTTCTGATTAAAACAAAATTCTCGTTTTGAATAATATAAAATTTTCCAATTTTCTATATTTCTTTTATCATACAGAACAATATCTATAATCTTTAAATTTTTAAATATATTGTATAAGTCCTAGATTATAATTTTAATAACTATGAAAAATTTCACTTTATTACAAATAAAAAAAAAACATATTATTTAGGAAATAACTTCATTACATTACGTTATTTCTCAAAAGGAGGGAGATGTAGTATGCATGTATCATTGTAGCGAGTACCCACTGTACCGACACCAGCATTGTGTTACAGTGCATTTAAACAAATACACAAAACTCGAGCAGCCAACTTATGGGAAGCGCAAGTGTCAGCAAATTCCCATGGCTTGCAGACACATACAATGAATGCATATGCAACTCCTCTCGCGCTCCCGCTACTATCAGCCAAATACATATGTGAGCATATATAAGTTGATAAATACATGACGGCCGCTGCCAATGTTTGCAGGCAGCGCAGCCGCGAATAGATTATTGTAAGTCATTCGAATTTTGAACATAAGAGAATAAAGAACCAATTTGGCCGTAGCTAATGGCCACTAAATAAATATCTTGGTTTTAATATATTAACATTTAAAATTAAATACAACAGACTCTTTTTGACAAATTACATTGTCCTATAACCCTTACAGCCTCTCCCTATGCTACATGGCGGCACAGTCATATAAAATGATAAAATTCCAGCCCGATACACCACCAAGCCACACTTGTTAAAGCATCAAAAACACTGTCACATGTAGTAGACTTAAGGGACTTCCAGGAAAATATTGATCAAATCCAATTAGCCTTAAATAACCTCAGAACAATAACCTTTTCAGGGGAGACAGTACACATTCTAAACACTAGGGTACAACAGGTACGGGAAAAGCTAGGAGCACTAATTCCAAAAAATAGAGCAAAAAGAGGGTTAGTTAATGGCTTAGGAAGTATAGTTAAAATAATCACAGGAAACATGGACGACACAGATGATAAAGAAATAAAGAATAAATTGAATAAATTAGACAAGAACAACTTAGAAGTATCAGAAAGAATAAACCGTCAGATTGAAATAAACGACAAAGTTGTTATAAGATTCAAAAACATTACTGAACACATAAATAGGGAACAAGAAACAATTAACAACTATATGAACAATCATAATAAAGATGTGTATAAAAAATTATCACAAGAACATAAAGAAATCCATCTATTACAGTATATAAAACGTATAAGATTTAATATAGACATTTTTACTAACCATGTTAACAATATTGCAGAAAGTCTGCTTCTATCAAAGTTAAATATTATACCAAAATACATATTGTCAAAGCTAGAAATATGAGTAATCCAAAATATAATAGAAAAACAAAATTTCAAAATACAGACGGATGAACAATTAAATATAATAGATTCATTTTTAATATTAAGATACCAATTTTTAACCCACACAAATTTGTACTGTCCCATATAATTCCCTTACCAATAAGGAACACAACAATCCACTGTGGTTCCTGTGTTCAATGATTTCCCAAGCCTTCCAAATCTATAAACAAATTTTATTGTGTGACGGTGATGCGGGTTAGAGAGTAATTTTACTCCCAAGCCTCTTCCCTGAGCTAGTCCGTTCATGTCAATAGACTATGCACCCAGTCGGTATCCACTTTACCGTATTCGTCACTGGCTACTGTTTTCTTTTAAATTTTCTTTCTCTGAATTAGATTGACTTTTGTTTTATGATTTTTGTTCTGGATACTTAGATTTTATAAATTATGCAATTTATATCGCTAACTATCAAAAATCGAAGCCTAAGGATTGAGATTAGTAATAATGAATATTCTTAGTTTGTTCGTGAAACGTTATTTTCAGAGTGAGATTTTTTACTACGAGACAGGATGAGTTGTTTGCTGCTTTAATTATTTTGGAACATATCCGGAGGATTCTGTGCCTTAAGAATTTTTTCGTAGCCTCTCATCGAATTAAAACTAAAACAAATAAATATTCTTAAAAGTAGACATCAAATTCCAAGTAAACCATTTACATTTTAACAGAATAGAACTAAGAGCAAAGGACGCTGTAGTACTTCAAGATAGAAAGACTTAAACTCAAGCCAACCGCTGATGGTTTCTGCAAACGAATTGAACCTAGAAAAAATCAATAGATTTTAAATATATATCTGAGTATGCCAATAGACTTTTGGGTCCTTTCAACCTTCCCGTATGATTTAATAATCCTTTCCCTAAGCATAGAGCTTATGTTAGTACCCTTTTCAAGCCGATGGATTTTTTCTAGGATCAATTCATTTGTAGAAACCATCATGCAGGGCCTGTAAAAAGGCTGTTGGGTAAATATCCTTACCAAAGTCCTTCTTATCATTAACTTTGATACTTGTTGAGGAGGTATGGGGCTTGACATTGTCCTATTTAAAATGTCGCAAAGGACTTTGAATGGGAAAAATGGCTTCTGGGCATCCTTTTCCCAATGTTGACATTCGATTTGCATTGATCTTGCCTATTAAATTTTAATTTTTTGGCACATGCGGTTGATTTTATATTTACCTTGTAAAGTCAAACAACTTTTCCTTTATTTTAAGGCATTAAAACAATTTAAGTTATAAAATTAATCAATATATCATTAAGATTATAGAGGCAATCGTTGTAATTAAAAAAAAGTGGCCAAATCGATAAAGTTGTAACAAAATAGTTAATTAAAACCCAAGTGTGCCAATAATTTTGTTCAGGGAAATTTGGTCCATTCTTTGGTTTTTTATTTTTAATAAATTATTTAAAAGAGATAAATTAATGAAGTAACTTGTATTTAACAAAAAATTAATGATTCTATCTAAAAATATTTTGTTTTATTTTAATATTAGCATATTAGAAGAAGAAAAATAGCCTTAAAGTTTAACATGCTTGCTGTGCCAATAATTAAGTTTGTCACTGTATATTCGTTGGCCTTAGTTATCGGTCAGTGCATCATTCTCCGTTTGCATTTGCCTTTGCCTAGGAGTTGAGCCGCTAGCTGCGTTCACATACAGACGCACACCGACACCACTGCCGCGATTTCGAGTTATCTTTGTCGTTTCGTTCTCGATCTCGGCAGCAGTGCAATTGTTGGGTTGCTTCAACGCTTGTTCGTTGGATTTCGGTACTCTTGAGCGTTGGCGTGTGCATCCCTATAGTGCGTGCTTTCGGCATAGTACCGTCGCAAAATACTTTAGAAAAATGCCGCCTGCCGAGCGTTGCTTTTCCCACGTTTAGCTGAAAAACACTTCGAATTTAAAAATGTTATAAGCCTTTTTGAAACTTTTGCTCATAAAGATGATACGCTACACGATATTGAAAAATGTAATCATTTGATTTCGTGTTTAGCTGGAGACGCGTTAGGAACAGTTAGGGCATTTCAAGACACTGCGGAAAATTATCCCAAAGCCCTTGCTAGTCTGATAATGATTGCCTTATTTTTTTGACAACATATCTACAATTTTTAATTTGCAAAAAATTACCCAGCCGTCAGCTACAGCTTTGAGTACCCTCATCGACACAGTCACAGCCCTTTATGACTCCTTGCTGTCTATTGGGGATTATAGAAGCATTACTAATGCTATTTTAATACATTTGGTAATGAACAAGGTCGACGCAGGAACTAAAAGAAAATGGGAAGCGCTTTCCGATGCGGATAACTCTGAGCAGTTTGAAAACCACTTTGCTAGTTCTAATCCTGCCTCTTGCAAAACCTGAGAAACCTCGTTTCGAAGGCCTAGCAGGTCCTCAACGAATCAGACGCCAGTCATCAAATCGTCAACATAAAAATCTTTTTGAATAAACTGTGCGGCTTTTGGATAAGTTGCTTGCGCCACCTCTCCTAGCCGCATTACACACCTGATTGCCAAAAAGGGTGTCGGCGAAGTTCAATATGTAACGGTATTTAACTTAAAGGATCTCGTCTCCATACTATGAGGTCAAGTTTCGGTTAGATTCGGAATGAAATAGTGCGGAGTGTTTGGAATTTTGTCATTGGTGGAAGACATGTGGCCCATGGAAACATATTCCTCCATGATTTCAATATATAATACATCAATACACCTCGACGAAGGGTCCTTTGACAATATCCTTTGAACGGCAACGAGCCGAAAATGTACGGGAAGACAATCTTTGAGTATTTTTATACCCGTTACTCGTTGAGAAAAAGGGTATATTGTATTCGTGCAAAAGGGCCCCGTGCTTAACAAGCACGAGCTTGGTGTCGTGGGGCCACTTGTTTGTACTGCTCGAAGTGTATCAACGTCCATCAATATATAATATAAGGCATTCTTAATACACATACGCCTTCTGGATTTCAAACAAAACACAACATAGGGACAAAGTCTCAAATTGTGTAACAAAATCACCTTATACTACTACTGATCTCGATCTGATAATATATTGGTAATGGACTATATAACGGAAAGGTGTTCGGAAAGTGGAAACTCAGTTGATATTGGGATATATAAACAAGTAATATATATACAACTACCGGTAATTCAGATGAGAGGGTTCAGCCAGCAGCAATCAAGACTTCACCTCCCCGTCTGGAATTTTGGTCAAGCTTGTAAATTGTGTACTTACCCGGGAAAATTCTATAGCTAAGTATATCCGACCTTAACCAGGTTTCTGTACCTTCAATAAACTTATATTGAAATGAAAAATATCCGAGTAAAATTAAAGCAGCTTAGTAAGTGAGGAAGTTTGATAGGAAAGAAGAAAGGAGGAAGCTAGTTTTTTGGGCATAAGAGGGTGTATAGGGGGCGAGGGATGGTTCTTTAATGGTGTTTTCCATTTCACTTAAACAATTATTATACCCGTTACTCGTAGAGTAAAAGGTATTATAAACAAGAGAGAACGCTATAGTCGGGTGCCCCGACTATCAGATATCCGTTACTCAGGTAAAGGGAGTGCGAGGGAGATGGAGATAGAAACTTTGATCACGCATAACTTTTTAACGAATGGTCCGATTTGAAAAATTTCTTCTACATTTCGATAAGTATTGATAAACACAATAAAACTGCATTTTTACTTTTCCGAAATATTTAAATTTTTAAAATCGTATATAAGCGATTGTGGGCGTTAAAGGGGGCGTGGCACCTTTTTGAAACAAACTTGCGCTGCGTAGGAACTCCTAGAATCTGCATGCAAAATGCCAATCTTCTAGCTTTTATAGTTTCCGAGATCTCAGCGTTCATACGGACAGACAGACAGACGGACAGACGGACAGACGGACAGACGGACATGGCTATATCGACTCGGCTAGTGACCCTGATCAAGAATATATATACTTTATAGGGTCGGAAACGCTTCCTTCTACCTGTTACATACTTTTGCACGAATACAATATACCCTTTTACTCTACGAGTAACGGGTATAATGATTCTGTTAGATTTCAATTATCTTTTCTGCCTGATAAGCCGACTCAACAACCAAAAGATGCATCCATGCAGATGTCTCAATCACAGCAATATATCTCCCACCAAGATTTACAATAAAGGAGCTTGATTTTAAGAACTTTTCTCAGGGACCAGGAACAAAGTTTATTGTTGGAAGCGACTTCAATGCTAAACACCCATGGTGGGGCTCCAGACTTATTAACCCAAAGGGATCCGAATTATACAAATGCAAACAATAATATAACAACTCTCTCAACTGGTAAGCCTACATACTGGCCTAAAGAAAGTCGAAAAACCCCAGACTTGATTGACTTCGTAGCATTCTTTGGTATCCCACAATCACACATGCGTATAATGGAAGGTTTCGATCTTAACTCAGATCACTCTCCGATAATAGCGGCCTATAGCACAATAGCTCATATGCTAGACAAGCCGTATAAAGTCATATCTGCTTCCACAGACATTAACGCGTTTAAAAGCTACCTAAAAGACGCCATAAGCTTAGATATTTCGTTAAAAACAGGAGAGCAAATAAACAATGCTGTGGAGCTTTTTACAAATACAATTCACAAAGCGAGCTACATTAACACGAATCACACCCACAGAAACCAACAAGCAAACCAATTGTACCTCTCTACCGAAATTCGAGAAAAAATTCTTCAAAAAAGAGACCTGAGAAAACGTTGGCAAGAAACCCACTATCCTGCTGACAAAAGGTTATACAACAAAGCTGCATCTGAGCTTAAAAAACTGCTGTCAAATTTACGAAATGAATCTCTAGCTGCATATCTGAGAAATTTAGACCCTAATTCTTGCAACAAAGAATATAACCTGTGGAGAGCAACTAAATATCTAAAGAGACCAATAAAAAGAAACATAATCATCCGCAAAAGCAATGGAACCTGGTGTAGATCTGATAATGAACAAGCAGAAGCATTTGCACAACACCTGCACTCTGTATTCCAGCCAAATGATATGAACAATTCTATAACAGAATCTGAAGTAGAAAACTTTCTTGGGTCACCCCGTCAAATGAGCTTGCCTATTAAAAGTATTCACTTTGACGAAGTCGTGACAGAAATTAAATTATTAAACAACAAAAAATCACCAGGCCCGGATAGCATAGACGGCATCACTCTTAAAACTCTACCACCAAAATGCATACGGTTTCTCACTCTAGTATTTAACGGTATCCTCAGGCTAGACCACTTCCCAAGTCAATGGAAATGTGCAGAAATCATTATGATTGTTCGATGACATCATAAATCAACATTAATTTTGATTTAATTATTATTATTGTTATGAATAACTTCGTTCAAGCTGATTAATAATTTGAATTCTTTGCCAACTTGTTATATTTAATTACTCCACTCTGTAATCATATGTTTATGTTTTGAATTCGCCTTACGCTCTTTTATACATGCAGCTCACACATGTACATACATACATATCTCTCTGTAATCTCGAAATCGAACTTTAAAAATCAGTGCATATTAGAGACCGAAACATGTCAAACGTTTTATTCTATTCTAATAACTCTGCATTCGGCAGAGCCCGCACATTTTGGCGACCGTGACAGGACTCTGCATTCGGCAAGTCCCACCATAAACCACTTCGAATCATTCCCTCTGCGTTCGGCGGAGAAATAGATTCCATCAACGCCAGAATAATTGGTGTATTTCGGCACGCAGTGCAGCTCATCGGCGTATTGGCAGTGCGTTTGGCATCATCGTTGGATCTCTGGAAGCATCGTTGGATCACCGGAATCATCGCCACTGAATCGTCGTGGATACCTGCATACAGGGTATGCGCATCATAACCGTCGCAAGTACAGATTTGGAGACCAAAGAACAGCGGCACAAAGAGGACGAAAAACTGTAAGCTAGACTCGCAATCGCGGTTTTGTCATTCCACTCTGAACCAAAGGGCATTGCCCATATACACACATACATACTTGTGCAGCTGGTCTGCAAATAAATAAGCCAAAAATTGAGTTATTCTCCCAAGCATCGGAGTGTTTTGTTTTCTTCCTCTGAACCAAAGGGCATTGCCAACATATTTGGAATTGCTTCACTCAATAATTACTCCACAATTAGTTTTCGCTAAATAACTCGTTGCAAAAATGACTGATACTCAACTCGTGTCTTTAAGACAACAAAGGAATACAATTCAGAGAAATATAGTTAATCTCAAAGTTCGCATCGAACTGCAGAACGACCTTGCTGCCCTTGAATGCCAGTCACAAATTTTGGAATGGTATTTTAAACAAATTCTTCAAATTCAATCACAAATCGAACGGCTGGATGCGGCTGACGACGGCCGGCAAGAATTAGAGGACGTATTCATAGAAACCAAGGCAATTTTCATCACTCATATTGGGGCGTCAAAGAAGGACCGGCCAGAAGATGCAAGTTTCTTTAATTCATCGACAAATTGCGCAACTGGGCATCATAATCGTTTGCCTTCGTTAAAGCTGCCTAAGTTCGACGGGAAGTATGGTGACTACATGAAGTTTATTACTGCCTTTACTAGCATGGTACATGATGACGCTTCTATATCAGCTGTTGACAAATTTACCTACTTGCTTAGCTGTTTGTCTGGCCCCGCGCTGAGTGTTGTGGCCCCCTTTCAAGTGTCCGAAATCAATTATCCAAAGGCGTTGAAGCAGTTAAAGGAGCGTTACGATAAAAAGGTTTTGATTTTCATAGAGCACATATCTAGCTTATTTGATATTCAAATTATGAAAAGATCTGATCCCGCAGCTCTTCGTTGTATCTTGGATACCGTCTCCGCGCTGCGTGAATCGTTGTTGTCGTTAGGAACAGAAGCAGATGTCATGAACGCAATACTAATTCATCTTGCTTTATCTAAAATTGATGCAGATTCGAAATTATCGTACGATCGGGTTCAAGAATAAGAGGTGTTGCCTACTTGGGAGAATTGTTATCGCAGCTTAAGCCGTCATTGTCAATTGTTGGAGAGCAACGTTAAACGAACATCTGATGAGAAGCCAAAGGAAAGGCCCACGCAGAATAGAAGAGCCTTTGTTACGGCACAGGGTGGTTGTAAAAAATGTTCTGTTACTGATCACTCTCTCAATCAGTGCGCTTTATTTGGTTTACTAGACTGGCAGGATAAATTAAATTTCGTCAAGCAATCCGCTCTGTGCATAAATTGTTTGCGCACCGGCCATTTGGCGAGCAGATGTCCAAGTAGATCTCGTTGCCGCGTTTGTCAAGGCTTACATCATACTATTCATATATACTGAGATCAGAAAGCACGACTACCAAGCTGCGTGTTGTGTTTGATGCATCGTGCAAAACAACGTCGAACCTTTCTCTGAATGAGTTGTTGATGATTGGCCCAAGCATCCAGCAGAATCTTATCCTAACACTTCTTGCCTTTCGCTTACATCGTCATGCACTTGTAGCTGATATCTGCAAGATGTATCGCCAGTTTGAAGTATCACCAGAGGATCGTATGTATCAACTTGTTCTCTGGAGAGAATCCTCAGCTGCGCCTTTAGAATTGTTTCAGCTCAACACTGTCAGGTACGGCATGTCCTGCGCACCATTTCTAATAATTAGGAGCTTGAAATATATTGCAGATAAGTTCTCAAATCAGTTTTCCATCGGAGCAGACGTACTTAAAGAAGATATGTACGTCAATGACCTTCTTACTGGAGCAGACCGTGTCGAAGAGCTTCATCTCAAGGCTACAGAGGTCACCAGCATACTTTCTAAGGCTGGATTAGAGCTTGCAAAGTGGAACACAAGCAAAATAGAAGGCAACGGAGCAGAGTTTCAATTTAAGGTTGATACCAAAGATTTTACGAAGACTTTGGGCATGTCGTGGCAACCAAAACTAGATGTGTTTTGTTTCAGGTATACCCTACCTACAATCTCTGTCGTCACCAAGCGGAGCATCGTTTCACTTGTAGCTCACCTGTACGATTTGCTAGGGCTCGTATCACCAGTCGTTATTCGATGCAAAATATTGGTCCAAGAGTTGTGGATGCATCGTCTAAACTGGGACGATCCACTTCCCCCTGAGCTTCAATCTCAGTGGAAGCGAATTAAAGAAAATTTGCACATTCTTCAAACCATCGAAGTTCCAAGATTCATTAACTCGTCACCTAAAAATCTATCGGAAATACACGGATTTTCAGATGCATCGCAGCGAGCTTATGGCTGTTGCCTATATCTACGAACATACATAAACGGAGAGTTCAAATCAATGCTAATCTTCGCCAAGTCTAAGGTGGCCCCAATAAAAGCAATTTCATTGCCGCGGCTAGAATTGTGCGCCGCATATTTATTGTGTCAAACATGGGTCAACATTGGACAGATTCAAGAATCGTTCTACAGTGGCTTACCATGCACTCGTCCAGGCTAAACTGTTTCGTCGCTAACCGGATTTCTGAAATGCAATCAACCACGTCAAACATCACTTGGAGGCACGTTCCGGGCAAGGGCAATCCCGCGGACATAGTTTCAAGAGGCTGCGCAGGGTCCGAGCTTATGGAAACTATATGGTTTCGTGGACCAAGCTTCTTACGTCAAGACTCATCTGGATGGCCTCAACCAGTACCAAATTCTCAGGACACCAATGAAGAGTTGGAGCTGCGAAAAGCAACAGTCCTCACATGGTCCGATAGTGGAAGCAAGGAAGATGTATTCGATGAAGTTATCAACAAATTCTCATCCTATCGGCGCATTTTGCGAGTCATAGCTTTTGTGTTGCGCGTCTTTAATAGAATCAAGGTCAACAAAAAGGTGAACTTAGTCGATGTAATTCATACACCAGCAACTGAATTGCAATACGCGTTCAAGCACATCGTATCACATATTCAGCAGAAGACCTTTTTCAACGAAATTCAGCAGCTAAAGGAAAACAGGATTTTAAAACCCGAATTTCAGAAACTAAATCTGTTCCTAGCAGCGACTAGCGGATCAAACGGTTCGATAACACTATTACGTGTAGGAGGCCGCTTAGCCAAGGCGCCCATTTCACTCGATGCCAAATTTCCTGTTTTTCTACCAAAGAATCATTGCTTCACGTTGAAATTTGTTGAGTATCTCCACCTGCATCACAAGCACGCTGGACCAAAGGCTCTCATTGGAATCCTGCGACTTCAGGCTTGGATTGTAAACGCCAGAGAAGTTGTGCGAAAGATTGTACGGCGCTGCACACACTGTTACCACTATAAGCCTTGTTTAATGGAACAAATGATGGGATCACTTCCAGTTGATCGCTTTCATTCACAACGACCTTTTTTTGTAACTGGAGTCGACCTATGTGGACCATTTTCCACATCATACCGCATTCAAAGCAAGGTGCCATATAAAACATACATGGCCGTGTTTATATGCTTTTCGTCAAAAGGAATCCACATAGAACTCATTTCCGATCTATCTACTAATAATTTTATTCTCTGTTTAAAGCGCTTCGTCAGTCGCAGAGGCATCCCACTACGCATTTATTGTGACAATGCAACTAATTTCGTCGGTGCACGATCGCAGCTCGAGGACTTTAAGCAGCAGCTATTCGACGAAGCCAACACATTAAATTTGCAGAAGTTCAGCAGCATCGTGGGATTCGAGTTCAAGTTCATCCCTCCGCGTGCTCCCCACTTTGGCGGCTTGTGGGAGGCCGCAGTGAAGTCCATAAAGAGCCTAATGATGAAAACTTGGGCAACACTGGGCTAACGTACGAGGAGCTTCAAACGATTGCAATCGAGTCGGAGGCAATCTTGAACTCAAGACCAATGGCACCCCTTTCCGAAGACCCGAACGATGGAGAGGCGCTTAGCCCAGCGCGCTTGCTAATTGGGTCCTCTTTGATGTCCGTACCGGAGCCTTCAATTGAGAGCAGACCATCTTATCTTACGCGGTGGCAGCGCGTAACGTATTTGAAGCAGCAGTTCTGGGAGCTATGGAGGCGTGATTATTTACACACGCTTCAGGAGCGCTCCAAATGGCTCAAACCCCCCGCCAACATTCGAATTGGCCAAATGGTGATAGTTCACGAGGATATAACACCTCCCCAGGAATGGATCCTTGGTCGCATCACCAACACGCATGTCGGAGCTGATAGACGAGTACGAGTGGCCGAGATCAAGGTGAAAAATGGAACCATTCGAAGACCCATCTGTAAGATAGCGCCCCTGCCTGAGCAAACTGGTGCTTGAATACTCCTTGGATCATTCAACGGGCGGAGAATGTTCGATGACATCATAAGTCAACATTAATTTTGATTTAATTATTATTATTGTTGTGAATAACTTCGTTCAAGCTGATTAATAATTTGAATTCTTTGCCAACTTGTTATATTTAATTACTCCACACTGTAATCATATGTTTATGTTTTGAATTCGCCTTACGCTCTTTTATACAAAAGATTTTACGAAGACTTTGGGCATGTCGTGGCAACCAAAACTAGATGTGTTTTGTTTAGGATACATACAATCTCTGTCGTACAGCGAGCATTTTCGTAGCTCACCTGTACGATTTGCTCTCGTATCACGAAGTCGTTAACTTGATCCAAAATATCAGTGCATCCACTTCCCCTGAGCTTCAACCTCAGTGGAAACGAATTAAAGAAAGTTTGCACATTCTATTCAAACCATCGAAGTTCCAAGTTCATTAATTCGTCACCTAAGAGTCTATCGGAAATACACGGATTTTCAGATGCGACGCGCGAGCTAGGGCTGTTGCCTATATCTACGAACATACATAAACGGAGAGTTCAAATCAATGCTAATCATCGCCAAGTCTAAGGTGGCCCCAATAAAAGCAATTTCATTGCCGCGGCTAAAATTGTGCGCCGCATATTTATTGTGTCAAACATGGGTCAACATTGGACAGATTCAAGAATCGTTCTACAGTGGCTTACCATGCACTCGTCCAGGCTAAACTGTTTCGTCGCTAACCGGATTTCTGAGATGCAATCAACCACGTCAAACATCACTTGGAGGCACGTTCCGGGCAAGGGCAATCCCGCGGACATAGTTTCAAGAGGCTGCGCAGGGTCCGAGCTTATGGAAACTATATGGTTTCGTGGACCAAGCTTCTTACGTCAAGACTCATCTGGATGGCCTCAACCAGTACCAAATTCTCAGGACACCAATGAAGAGTTGGAGCTGCGAAAAGCAACAGTCCTCACATGGTCCGATAGTGGAAGCAAGGAAGATGTATTCGATGAAGTTATCAACAAATTCTCATCCTATCGGCGCATTTTGCGAGTCATAGCTTTTGTGTTGCGCGTCTTTAATAGAATCAAGGTCAACAAAAAGGTGAACTTAGTCGATGTAATTCATACACCAGCAACTGAATTGCAATACGCGTTCAAGCACATCGTATCACATATTCAGCAGAAGACCTTTTTCAACGAAATTCAGCAGCTAAAGGAAAACAGGATTTTAAAACCCGAATTTCAGAAACTAAATCTGTTCCTAGCAGCGACTAGCGGATCAAACGGTTCGATAACACTATTACGTGTAGGAGGCCGCTTAGCCAAGGCGCCCATTTCACTCGATGCCAAATTTCCTGTTTTTCTACCAAAGAATCATTGCTTCACGTTGAAATTTGTTGAGTATCTCCACCTGCATCACATGCACGCTGGACCAAAGGCTCTCATTGGAATCCTGCGACTTCAGGCTTGGATTGTAAACGCCAGAAAAGTTGTGCGAAAGATTGTACGGCGCTGCACACACTGTTACCACTATAAGCCTCGTTTAATGGAACAAATGATGGGATCACTTCCAGTTGATCGCTTTCATTCACAACGATCTTTTTTTGTAACTGGAGTCGACCTATGTGGACCATTTTCCACATCATACCGCATTCAAAGCAAGGTGCCATATAAAACATACATGGCCGTGTTTATATGCTTTTCGTCAAAAGGAATCCACATAGAACTCATTTCCGATCTATCTACTAATAATTTTATTCTCTGTTTAAAGCGCTTCGTCAGTCGCATAGGCATCCCACTACGCATTTATTGTGACAATGCAACTAATTTCGTCGGTGCACGATCGCAGCTCGAGGACTTTAAGCAGCAGCTATTCGACGAAGCCAACACATTAAATTTGCAGAAGTTCAGCAGCATCGTGGGATTCGAGTTCAAGTTCATCCCTCCGCGTGCTCCCCACTTTGGCGGCTTGTGGGAGGCCGCAGTGAAGTCCATAAAGAGCCTAATGATGAAAACTTGGGCAACACTGGGCTAACGTACGAGGAGCTTCAAACGATTGCAATCGAGTCGGAGGCAATCTTGAACTCAAGACCAATGGCACCCCTTTCCGAAGACCCGAACGATGGAGAGGCGCTTAGCCCAGCGCGCTTGCTAATTGGGTCCTCTTTGATGTCCGTACCGGAGCCTTCAATTGAGAGCAGACCATCTTATCTTACGCGGTGGCAGCGCGTAACGTATTTGAAGCAGCAGTTCTGGGAGCTATGGAGGCGTGATTATTTACACACGCTTCAGGAGCGCTCCAAATGGCTCAAACCCCCCGCCAACATTCGAATTGGCCAAATGGTGATAGTTCACGAGGATAATACACCTCCCCAGGAATGGATCCTTGGTCGCATCACCAACACGCATGTCGGAGCTGATGGACGAGTACGAGTGGCCGAGATCAAGGTGAAGAATGGAACCATTCGAAGACCCTTCTGTAAATAGCGCCCCTGCCTGAGAAAACTGGTGCTTGAATACTCCTTGGATCATTCAACGGGCGGAGAATGTTCGATGACATCATAAGTCAACATTAATTTTGATTTAATTATTATTATTGTTGTGAATTACTTCGTTCAAGCTGATTAATAATTTGAATTCTTTGCCAACTTGTTATATTTAATTACTCCACACTGTAATCATATGTAATGTACACATGTACATACATACATACCTCTCTGTAATCTCGAAATCGAACTTTAAAAATCAGTGCATATTAGAGACCGAAACAAGTCAAACGTTTTATTCTATTCTAATAACTTTGCATTCGGCAGAGTCCGCACAATGATTCTAAAGCCAAACAAGACAGAAACTGAACTATCATCTTACCGTCCCATTAGTCTGTTGACAATATTTTCGAAAGTATTTGAAAAAATACTACTGAAGAGGATGTTGCCAATTTTGGACGAACTTGCCATCATTCCTGAATATTAATTTGGATTCAGAAGAGGCCATGGGACCTTTGAGCAATGTCATAGGGTTATCAATGAAATTGTATCCGCACTTGAGAACAAAAAATACTGTACTGCTACATTTCTTGATGTTCAGCAAGCGTTTGATCGTGTTTGGCACAATGGATTACTCTATAAGATAAAGAAATGGCTACCTGCTCCCTACTATTTACTACTGAGATCCTATTTGTGTAAGAGATGCTTTTACGTACAGCAGAGAATTGATACGTCAACACTACTTCTCATAAGTCTAGTCCTTTACACTTTATATACGGCAAATATGCCAGTAACAAACAACTGTACTGTAGTATGCGCATATATTGAATATCTACTGTAAACACACTGTAACACTTTGTTGCAGTGCATTCATAAAGGCCCGGTCAAAAAACCCAAGTGGCCGAACACGAGTCGATCGGCGCACAGAAAGTGCAAGTGTCAGCATTCTGTTACACGCGCCGGCCGAACTCAAGTGCATGCATATACCTCCGCGCTCCAGCTTAAGAGAGCATAATTTAATACATATAATATATAGGTACATAGCCGTCTCTCTGCCGCCGCCTGCGAGCAGCGCAGCTACGGGACTTAGCCTTAATTAGACTTAAAGAATATTGTAAAAGACAGAGACATTTTGATCGTTGGAGCGGCACCTTTGCTGCTCCTACTAAATAAAGAAAACACAAAGAAACAGAATAAACTTATTTCATGGCGACCGTGACAGGACCAAGGACCAGGATTCAAAGATTGCAGGACTAATGGAGAAGACTTAAACATTTTTAAAGGCACTGATATGGATTACACGGACAGGAGAAGGAACTAAGTTAAAAAAAAAATCTGAGTGAGTAGACTGCGGAATGGGAAAGCGCGGAGGCGTAAAGTGCAAATTAAATAATAGAATAGCACACATTAAGTGGCTATTGTTTACCAAAATGCCGCCTCCCGCTTGGTCAACTGCACTAAAGTTGCAGGCTGAGCTTAATTTTTTTAAAATCAAGTCTCGAAAATAGACAACCCACAACCGCAGCTCACTCAGTTAAAATACAAATAATAAAAGAAAAAATTAATATCCAAGCCTCCATCCCCCAAGCCATTACCAAGAAGACCAGACAACTGCACAAACGATTGCCCCGGACCGCTGGAGAGCGTCACCTGCAGATTGATTTAACCATCGGAAATGGCACCATTGCCGGCTCCGACAAATAAAGATACTGCATACCAATACCACTTGTGGATTCTAAATTAATATCAATACATAATAATAACGAAACCAAATATTCCCAAGCCACTGCCGAAACGACCACAAGTCTGCCCGACCGACTGCCCCGGACCTCTCAACTCTGCGGCATGCAATTCCGCATGCATGAAGCCGAAGACCAGTGCGAAGACCAGCACCGGTACCGCCTGAGCCCATAGGCCCAGGACAGCAGCAGCAGATATCAAGCGAGGGAGGCACGACCGCCACCTGCGCCTTCGAAGGAGCGTCAGCGTAGCCAAACCGGCGACGACCAGTTGACGTAGAAGGAAGAAAGAAAAACCAACCAAGCTGGAAGCAAAATTTTTTTTACCCATGCACTGCGTTGCATAATTTTTTTTGATTGCACTACGATGCATATTTTTTTTTAATAATATAATATTTTGTAAAATTGAGCGGAACCTTTTCTGCCCGATTAGATGTGTAGCCCGTAAAGCTATGCAAAAAACTAGGTAGGAAGTTTGTTAATTTAAATGCGCAGTAATGCGATAAGTAAATTTTCAATAGAAGATCATAATAATTTTAATAAAACACTTTATACACATAAAATAAAAGTATATGCAAAAAAGGTATATGAGCCGGGCAAATGACCTGGATAAAATATAAACAGCAAAATAAATAAATAAAAAATAAAATAAAAAAAAAAACAGCACAAACAACAGTGATTACACATAAATATATTTCATAAATGTTAACACCTAAAATATAAGAAAATGGAATACAATAAAAATGAATAAATAAAAATAAAAAAAAATATATATATTAAATAAAAATGGCTACACTAAAAGCAATTAGAGACACGTATGATAGGGACGTTCTCTTTAAAGAAAGAATTCTGCAATTAGTTTCAGCAACTTCAGTGAGCATTTATGGTTTAGAAAATTTATATATTGAAACATTTAATTTAGATACTTCTCCATTAATACATTGCACAAGCACCCAAAAGGGAATTGTATTATCCACTATTCCAGGAGTACAAGTTAGATCGGTAGTAGACGAGCACCCAATACTAGGTAGATCAATAGTAATGACAGTTTTCAAGAAATAATTCATATCCATAATATAATGGAATGGAATTATAGACGAATGAATTATACAAGCTAATAAAAAAAAAAAAATAAATATAAAAATATTTCAATATATTCTTCTTACAAAGTATGGCTAAACTAAAGGCATGGAATGGAACAAATTGTACGGGGAATTATCAAACATTAAAACTAATTTTGACAGATCATACAAGTCACTAACCCAGAATAGACCTATCCAAAAGAACACGGTTAAGAAGCATGTTGAATTATTAGTAGAGTGCTTTAATGAAGCGCGAATGCTAATACATGATCACAGGGAAAGATTAAATAAAGATCATTGGTCACAGGTATCAAAACTTTTGACACGACTACGATCTAATTTAATATTTGTTAAACAAAAGTTCAGTTTAGAAATATCGGTACCAACCGTTTTAAACACTCTAATAGCAGTTGACACTGCACCTGACCCGGAATCAACAGAAACGAACGAATCGGAGTCAGAAGAGCTTCCCTAAGTAAACCTCAAAATAGAAGATGACGATTTGAATAATCTTACTATTCCGGCTATATACACTGATCTGGACAATTCAACAGATTCAGATACTTCGAGTGTAATAGAAAACAAAATAAGTAACTCTATCACAATGGCACAATCAAATATTGATTTTATTAATACAGCATCCAAGCTTATACCAGTTTTTGATGGTAAGGCTGAAAATTTAACAAGCTTCATTGATGCTTTACAAATAATAGAATCAATAAAAGGCGAGCACGAAGAATTAGCTGTTTCCATAATTAAAACAAAGCTAAAAGGTGTCGCCAGAAATCTAATCGGTAATGAAACAACAATTACTGAAGTGATTTCCAGACTAAAAGGCAACGTCAAAGGCGAAACTGTAGAAGTATTATCAGCGAAGCTGATGAACCTACAGCAGCGCAATAAAACTGCTAACCAACACACACAAGAAATTGAGCAGATGACGAAAGCCTTAGAAGGTGCATATATAACAGATGGTTTACCTTTAGAGCTAGCCAGAAGTTATTCCACGCAACATGCAGTCAAGGCAATGACTAAAAATTGCTCAAGTGATAAATTAAAACTTATCATGCAAGCTGGCACCTTTAGTACTATGAACGATGCCGTTTACAAATTTGTCAATAGTTGCACTGAAGCAACTGGACAGTCAAACACCGTCCTATATTTCAAGAACTATCCACAGCGCGGCTCAAATCGCGGACGTGGAAATTATAGAGGTAATTTTCGTGGTAATCACAATAACTACAACAACAATAACTACAACAACAATAACTATAACAACAATTACCAAAATAACAATGGAGGACGAGGCCATTATAGTGGAAACTATAGAGGTGGTGGTAACTCGAACCGAGGCCACAATGGCAATAACCAAAGCAATGTCAGAATAACCCAAAATACTAACCAAAACACATCGGAAAACTCCCAAAGCCCTTTAAATACTCAACAATAAAAGAAGTCAGAGTTCACACCATTAATCTCAGCCAAAATATATTCGTTTCATTTTTCAATGTAGCTACTGGAAAAGAACTTATCTTTTTAATAGACACAGGTGCAGACATTTCCATTTTAAAAGAAACTTCGGATAACTTCCAAAACATCCAAGATGATTACATCATAGACATAAAAGGCATAAGTAAAGAAATAACCAAATCCCAAGGTTTAGTTTCTATGGAGATACAGACAACTAAATACATAATTCCACACGATTTTCATATCGTAAATTCACATTTCCCTATTCCATGCGATGGAATATTAGGCATCGACTTTATTAAAAAATACAACTGTCAATTAGACTTCAAGCCATCTGAAGATTTGCTCATAATTAGACCCAATAATTTAAAATTTCCAATTAATGTACCAATAGCTCATAGTTCTGGCAATAATTCAATACTTCTGCCAGCAAGATCCCAAGTTATTCGGAAAATTGAACTTAATTCAAAAGAAGACAGTGTATTAATTCCAAATCAGGAAATTCAGCATGGTATTTACGTTGCAAACACCATAGCAACATCCAAAAATGCCTTCATAAGATTAATAAACACAACAAATACCGACCAAGTAGTCAGTACAGATAACCTAACATATGAATCACTTTCGAACTACGATGTAGTCAACACAAATTCAGACAATAGAAAAAAATCCGTACTATCACAACTTTCAAAAAACTTCCCTCCACAGTTCAAGTCACAGCTTTCTAGCTTATGCACCCAGTATAGCGATATATTCGGATTGGAAACCGAATCAGTAACCACAAATAATTTTTATAAACAGAAACTGAGATTAAAAGATGATGAACCAGTCTATATAAAGAACTATCGAAGCCCACATAGTCAGGTGAACGAAATACAAAAGCAAGTAGGAAAATTAATCTCTGACGGAATTGTCGAACCGTCAGTATCCGAATATAATAGCCCATTGTTACTTGTTCCTAAAAAATCATCCCCCGGGTCAAATGTAAAGAAATGGCGATTAGTAATTGACTACCGCCAAATTAATAAAAAATTACTATCTGATAAATTCCCATTACCTAGAATTGATGATATTTTAGATCAACTAGGTCGAGCAAAATACTTTTCATGTCTTGACTTAATGTCAGGATTCCATCAAATTGAACTAGAAAAAGGTTCAAGAGATATAACGTCTTTTTCAACGAGCAACGGCTCATATCGCTTCACGCGATTACCCTTTGGATTAAAAATAGCTCCTAATTCGTTTCAGAGGATGATGACTATTGCGTTCTCTGGTCTAGAACCTTCTCAAGCATTCCTTTATATGGATGACTTAATAGTAATTGGTTGTTCCGAAAAACATATGCTTAAGAACTTAACAGATGTTTTTGAGAAATGTAGGAAATACAACCTAAAGTTACATCCAGAAAAATGTTCATTTTTTAGGCATGAAGTGACTTTTCTAGGTCATAAATGCACTGATAAAGGAATACTTCCAGATGACAAGAAATACGATGTCATTATGAACTACCCAGTTCCGCACGACGCGGACAGTGCTAGACGTTTCATAGCATTCTGTAACTATTATAGACGTTTTATAAAAAATTTCGCCGACTATTCACGGCACATAACAAGATTATGTAAAAAGAATGTTCCTTTTAAATGGACGGATGAGTGTGAATATGCATTTCAATACTTAAAAACAAAACTTATGGAACCTACCTTGCTACAATATCCAGATTTCACTAAAGAATTTTGTATAATAACAGATGCAAGTAAGCAAGCATGTGGAGCGGTTTTAACTCAAAACCATAATGGTCTCCAACTTCCCATTGCATACGCATCAAGAGCATTTACAACAGGTGAAAGTAACAAATGTACCACTGAGCAGGAATTAGCTGCAATTCATTGGGCGATATTATATTTCAGACCATATATATATGGAAAACATTTCTTAATAAAAACAGACCATAGACCTTTAACATACCTTTTCTCAATGATCAACCCCAGTTCTAAACTGACACGTATGAGACTCGAACTAGAAGAATACGACTTTACAGTCGAATATTTAAAGGGAAAAGATAATTATGTAGCTGATGCGTTATCAAGGATAACCATAAAAGAGAAATGACTTCTGAGGGATCCGCTGGCAATACATTTTGGGTTTGGTTTTCGTTGCGTAATGCAGAGACAGCGGTCTCATCAATTTCGACCAGCTGAGCTATACGCCGACGCTTAGTCCTCGTTGAAGACTCCATAAAATTCAGTTTTTTACGGCCGAGTGGAGCACTTTCCGCATTTTCTTGCGGTACATTTTTTGTATTTTTCAATAAAATTGACTCCGTTATAGTCAGCCAATCAGACTCGTATTGTAAAATAGAAGATTTCTTACGTTTATAACGCATCCAAAAATCAACCATTTTGTTGCAAATGTACTCAATTGGTTGAATACACGCATTCAGTTCATCTCTAAAGCCGTTGTTTATTAAATTATGTTGGACATCAGCAATTACTTGTCGTAATTTTCCAGCGTGTGTGTTTGACCTTGAAGAAATAAAAAGATGCGTTAGATTATTGATTGTTCCACACACATCTGCAAGTTTCTGCAGCTGACTTAAACACTTTTATTAAGTAAAAACTCTGATTAATTCAATGATTAATTGTTGGATTTATTTAATTCTTAATATATACGTTTAAAGTAAATACCTTCAACTTCAAAATGCATTTTGAATAATGAAAATCGGATCACTATATCAAACGTTTGACCACTTTGAAGCGCAATTTTGTTTTGTAAAAATTCTTGCTAAGTACAGATGCGCTGCAAAAATGTACACATGATCACGCTTTGCATTCTATTTTATAAAGTCCCGTTAGATTTCCATACAAAACCGGTTTGCCATAAAGAAGTTTGAACATTTTAGAAAAAATTTGCTTTCAATTTTTTTCTATTCGTTGATATCACTTTTTTTGATTTTTGGCCGCTGGCGCAACCATTGTGCATTCCAATTTACCCAAATACATAATACACAAAGAGCACAACATATTCAACACAGACGACAAATGTACCAAAATTTATAATCAACACGTCTGCCGCAGCGATGAAGTCTACCAATAATTTAGCAAAGGATGTTTAATAAATATCCTGAACGTGAAAGCAGCTACATGCGAAGCCAAGGAGACGAGAAAAGGCGAGATAATTGTAGAAGCCAAAAACGGGAACGTTGTACTCATCAACGCAGTAAACACATCTATCATTACATCTTGTAAACAACAGTTTATATTCAGTGGATGTGCATTAATCAATACCAAAAACTGCACCACCAAAATTAATAACTTAACATATGGTGAAAACATAGGCGAATTTACTGAAGACCTTGAGATATTTTTACCTACAAGAACACCAATTTTCATCAATAAAACTACCCAAGAGCTGAGCCTACAGACTCTATACTTTATGGGTATACAAAATTTTTGAGCAATTAAAAAAATTGAAATTCAACGTCTTCGCACCTAACATTCACATATGTTTGGCTGGGGATTACCTACCCTACGGACCCCCCAACCAAACTCGTGCTACCCTGGACGGTGGAACACGATCGGTCAGTAGCCGCCCACTCCAACCCAAAAGTGCAGCGTCAACAACAAGCAGGATGTAGCTCTGTCGCAACATCGGTTGCTGACACCAAAGACCTACATACATATTTACTTACTACATATACACATACTTACACTTAGAATTAGGAACACTTATATTTAGCTGAATAAGACATTTTCGTGCAGCAAGAGTAAACATAAACCCGAGCTGAGTAATAAACTTCACTATTGAATTTAAACTTGAACTGAACAGCAGCTTTTATTTTACTGGAACTAAATTCCAAAAAAAAGACATATCATCGCTTCCACCTATTATAACTCGTGTGCATCCATGTCCCAAATCCGTAATAGCCCTCCGAGTAGAGTGTTCAGCAGTGTTTCGCAACTGCTCTTGTCTTCGCTCCTCAGAGTCCTGTCGACGGGTTGCACGTGCCTCTATATCCCGAGTCCGATCAAAAACACGATAGTCCAGGTCCTGTCGACGATTCGAATGTCTTGCAGCATCCTGAATACGCTCCGCAGAACTGATTTCTGGGTTAGTCCTCCGAGATGCATGCATCCTCAGAGCCCTCCCGAAGAGTTAAATGCGCTTGTGCGTCCCGAATCCGTTCAAGATTGCGAACCCTTTCGCTTTTTCTACGCTGCGCGCGTGCGGTGGAATCCAGAGCACGACTTTATTCCTGAAAGTTAGGGTTATTGCCGCGAACATTGGCGATATGTTGAGAGTTCCGAGCTCTTATTTGGGACGCATTCCTTTCATAGCGGGTTCTACTGCGGCTTAAAGCTGCTTTCGGCGTTGCTCCTAGGACAAGCTTGTTGCACGTGGCATTTTTTATTGCGCTGCATGAAAAAAATTAAAATTATGGAATGATAGCGTTTAAAATCACCTACCTGGAATAGGATTTTAGAAGAATTAGAAAGTTAGCGAAATATACTTACCAAAGTTAGTGTTTTAAATATTACTTGAAAATAATTTTTTTTAATTTTATCCCTGATACAAATTACTTTCTCACACTTTTGCACTGTTAAAAAAATACTTCCGCTCTCTTTAAATTCTTGCACTTGAAAAAATTCATTTCACTAACTTCATCGACTGATCTACGAATTATAGGATTTCTGAATAGGTAATATCCCAAATAAAAATAAAAAAGAATTATTCCATGTATTATAAAAGAGGCTGAAAGATATGTTAGAATGCATCATATGAATAATTTTGGAGAATATAATTTACAGAATATTCGGCTCCGACCGAAGTTAGCTTTCCTTTCTTGTTAAAAATTCAATTTCCAAAACTCTCCGGTGTCCAACAAGGGGGCCATCTGGGTCCGCTACTTTTTACATTATTTATTAACGATCTTCCCTCAATTATAAGTAATACTCGTGTACTTATGTACGCAGATGATGTTAAGTTGTTCCGGCAGTATAAGGACATTTAAATTTAAACGGTTTTAAGTGCCAGCTGGGTCCATCCGATATACGCGATTTACACGTTAAGTGGCAGTTCTTTGGATAGAATAACTCTTGTAAACGATCTTGGCGTTCTTTTGGACCCTAAACTAAATTAAATTTTCTAATCACATTTGGTCCATGGTTAATAAAGCCAAAGGAGTGCTTGGAATTATTAAAATGAGATGGTCAAAAAATTCGATGATATTTATGTCACTAAAACTGTATTTATTTCGCTAGTCCGTCCGATTCTGGAGTATAGGTCACCCGTCTGGAGTCCACAATATGGAATACATATTGGTCGTATTGAATCAGTACAAAAACTCTTTATTCTGTTTGCTTTACGGCGCCTAAACTGGGATGCAAATCTTAACTTACTTTCTTATTCAAGTAGACTACGTAGAATGATGGTTGGTATGGTCTTCATTTATAACCTTATACATGGTGAGATTGACAGTCCCGACTTGGTAAGAAACTAACTAACTAGAAATTATATTCCCATAATATTAAATCATTGTAGATCTAACTATGCCGTGGGACTCCGTGCAAAAAAAAAAAAACAACAAAGAATAAGAACAAATATTTATGAAGATATACTTTTGAGATAAAGTTATTATGTACTATATCAGAATTACGAATTTAGTTCTGTCAAAATCAGACAACAATATCTTATAGCTGCCATAGAAACGGTGGCAAACTGCAGCACAAAATCGGCATAGCTTTATTGTTTTTAGTAATAATGTTTTTAATAAATCGAAATGTAGTCGTTTTATAATAACTGAAAGGGTATACAAACTTCGGCTTACCAAAGTGTGCTTTCTTTATTGTTAGACATGTTAATTCCCAAAGTAAATAAACAAATAAAAGACCTTCTTTTGTATTCATTGGATAACTATCACACTATTTATTTCGGTTAACGGATGAAGAGGAAATGGTACAAATGAATGATATTATGGAAATCAAATTTAGCTAACATAGCCGTTTCGTCAATTTTATAACAGAAATTTTTAAAAGAACTATTGATGTGGTTAATACACATTTTATATCAATCAATAAAATAATTGCCAATATCACTACTGAAATAATCTAATAATGTATACTACAAATTCTCATTCATGATTAACAAGAAATTATTTAATGTTATAAATAAATTTAAAAACCGAAATTTGTTAATAAAAGGCAGAGTCTTAATAGTGCCAACAAATCGAGCTCAGAGTTCTTATTCATCCCTGTAGACCTTCGAATGTACCTGTAAAGTACCCTGGCCCTTACAATTAAAATTAAATCGAGGCTTTCGTTATTTAAGTTCGTTAAGTTTAGTTTAAAAGATACCAAGTCATTGTCAAAACTCTTTTTCTAGGTCTCTTTCTTGCATATTGAATAGTCAAAGTCACTTAGGGCTTGGTTCTAAAAATGATTGGAAGTAATTTTAGCGCTGATTACGATTAACTAAAAATGCACCTACTTCAGAGCCTTGTATAATTACCTCAAATCAGAGCAAACTTTACCTCGAGTTGGTTAAACTTCTCACTAAAAACATACATATGTATACTAAATGGAATGAAAAAGTAGCCACAAATTTATTAGGAGTCTTAAATTTTACTCCAAATATGGTTGAATTTTCCATCTAAGTCAGAGCACACTTGATCGGAGTTGGGTAAACTTCTCACTAAAAAACAAATAATTAATGGAATGAAAAAGTAGTCAAAAATTAATTAGAGTGGTTTAATTTTGATTTTCCGTCTAAGTCAGATTGAAAATTATCTTGGCCTCCACCCTCGAATTGTGTGTCGTAATTAAAACACTAAGTTTAATTCTTTTTATTTAAAGTTCTTTATTTAAAAGGGTGGAGCAGCCTTAGTGCCGCTACCAACGTCGAGTTGTGTCTGAGTTGTACAATTTCCCTTAGGTTCTAAGTAAGCCTAAGTCTCGTAGCTGCACTGCCTACATTTGGACGTCAGAGAGACGAGGGTATTTGCATGCACTTGAGTTCGGCCGGCGTGTGTAACAGAATGCTGACACTGGCACTTTCTGTGAGCGCGCCGATCGACTCGTGTTCGGCCACATATGTTTTTGACCGGGCCTTTATGAATGCGCTGTAACAAAGTGTTACAGTGTGTTTGCGTCAAGTACTCTTGGTACAGTAGATATTCAATATATGCGCATACTACATCTCCCTCCTTTTGAAAAATAACGTAATATATTATGAAGTTATTTTATTGGTATATTTTACTTAAAGGAATAATAATAATTTTTTATTTCATTTTTAATTTTTTTTTTGATATAAAGAGAATAAAATTGATAATAGTATTCTTATTTAAGAAAGAAGTATTTCTAAGCATGGCCATGCTAAATGCAATTATGAAATAAACGTTTTTAATCTATCCTTATGAACTTTTTGTTTTTTGTTTTATTTTTCATTATTATAATGTTATTTCTTTCTCCTATTTCCGTTACTTTATACGGACCTGTATATTGATAATCTAACGTATGACGTGTTTCATTTCTTAAAAGGACTTGATCACCTACTGATATATCTATGTTGTTTATTTTCTGATCATATAGTATTTTATTATTTTTCTTATTTTCTTCTATCATTACTCTAGCTCTTTTGTATGCTATTTCTAATCTATATTTACTTTCCTTAGCATAGTCATCTATTTTATACTATTAAATTGTTTTGGTAAATTATTTGTTTTACCAAATACTAGCTCGTATGGACAATAACTATGTGCCATTGAGGGGGTCGTATTGAAACAAAAAACGAAATATTGGAGCCATACGTCCCAATCAGTTTTATCAACAGATATATATGAGCGTATATATTCATTGAAAGTTCGATGACTTCGTTCTATTGTTACGACTGTCTGGTGGTGGTGTGCCGTAGATGTTAAATTTTCAATTTTTAGGTATTTGCACAAATCATTTATAATTAAATTCTTATACTCTGTACCCATGTCCGTAATAAACGTCTTCATTGGACCGTACTTCAGAATGAATGATTCAAAAATTGCTTTAGCGACAGTGTTTGCGTTCTTATTTGGAACTGGTATGGCTACTAAGTATTTAGTAAGGTCACATATTAGAGTGACTGTTAAAAAAATACTTCCGCTCTCTTTAAATTCTTGCACTTGAAAAAATTCTTTTCACTTACTGGCAGAGTAACGTTGTCACTCGATAAATTTTTTCATCGACTGATCTACGAATTATAAGATTTCTGAATAGGTAATATCCCAAATAAAAATAAAAAAGAATTATCCCATGACCCTTTTAAGGTTCTCTAGTTTGACTCTTTTCAAAAAGGCAATGAAAATTCGTTTTTTATGTACCTGTCTACCTGTTGTACAATTTATGTCATAATTTGTAGTGCTATTTTTTCCGATTCGACCATCAAAAAGGTTATACCTGATATTGTACAGTTACAAAACCACTCCATAAATTGCACTCATAACTGCGTTTGCACAATTCTTGCCCATTGCACGTGTTCATTGAAACAATTAAGGGTTTGCCAAACCTGCTTACCAGGTTATAATGAAATAATCCCGTGGATTTCTTTGAAAAAAATGTCTCTGTTATCTAAAAAGTAAAGAGTTGTAAACTTAAGCATGTAAGCTAAGTATTTTTTATTACCGTTACTGTCACTCCTTTGCATTATAAAAGAGGCTGAAAGATATGTTAGAATGCATCATAATAATAATTTTGGAGAATATAATTTACAGAATATTCGGCTCTGCCCGAAGTTAGCTTTTCTTTCTTGTTAAAAATTCAATTTCTAAAACTCTTCGGTGTCCAAAGAGGGAGCCATCTGGGTCTGCTACTTTTTAAGTAATTGTCGTGTACTTATGTACGTAGATGATGTTAAGTTGTGCCGGCAGTATAAGGACATTTAAATTTAAACGGATTTAAGTGCCTGCTGATGACTTTTTATCGGATCTAGCCGATATGCGCGACTTACTCGTTAGGTGACAGTTCTTTGGATAGAATAACTCTTGTAAACGATCTTGGCGTTCTTTTGGACCCTAAACTAAATTAAATTTTCTAATCACATTTGGTCCATGGTTAATAAAGCCAAAGGAGTGCTTGGAATTATTAAAATGAGATGGTCAAAAAATTCGATGATATTTATGTCACTAAAACTGTATTTATTTCGCTAGTCCGTCCGATTCTGGAGTATAGGTCACCCGTCTGGAGTCCACAATATGGAATACATATTGGTCGTATTGAATCAGTACAAAAACTCTTTATTCTGTTTGCTTTACGGCGCCTAAACTGGGATGCAAATCTTAACTTACCTTCTTATTCAAGTAGACTACGTAGAATGATGGTTGGTACTGTCTTCATTTATAACCTTATACGAACTAGAAATTATATACCCCTAATATTAAATCATTGTAGATCTAACTACGACGTGGGACTCCGTGCAAAAAAAACAACAAAAAATAAGAACAAATATTTATGAAGATATACTTTTGAGATATAGTTATTATGTACTATATCAGAATTACGAATTTAGTTCTGTCAAAATCAGACAACAATATCTTATAGCTGCCATAGAAACGGTGGCAAACTGCAGCACAAAATCGGCATAGCTTTATTGTTTTTAGTAATAATGTTTTTAATAAATCGAAATGTAGTCGTTTTATAATAACTGAAAGGGTATACAAACTTCGGCTTACCAAAGTGTGCTTTCTTTATTGTTAGACATGTTAATTCCCAAAGTAAATAAACAAATAAAAGACCTTCTTTTGTAATCATTGGATAACTATCACACTATTTATTTTGGTTACCGGATGAAAAGGAAATGGTACAAATTAATGATATTATGGAAATCATATTTAGCTAACATAGCCGTTTCGTCAATTTTATAATAGAAATTTTTAAAAGAACTATTGATGTGGTTAATACACATTTTATATCAATAAAATAATTGCCAATATCACTACTGCAAGAATCTAAGAATGTATACTACAAATTCTCATTCATGATAAACAATAAATTATTTAATGTTATAAATAAATTTAACAACCGGAATTTGTTAATAAAAGGCAGAGTCTCAATAGTGCCAACAAATCGAGCTCAGAGTCCTTATTCATCCCTGTAGACCTTCGAATTTACCTGAAAAGTACCCTGGCCGGACTGAAGACTTCCCCATCTTAAGTAACGGCCCTTACCTTACCTCAAATCAGAGCAAACTTTCTCCTATTTCCGTTACCTTATACGGACCGTACTTCAGAATGAATGATTCAAAAATTGCTTTAGCGACAGTGTTTGCGCTCTTATTTGGAACTGGAATGGCTACTAAGTATTTAGTTAGGTCACATATTAGAGTGACTGCATATTCATTGCCAGTTTCTGATTTTGGTGGTCCATTACCATAGTGTCCACTATCACTCTGTCGAAAGCATTTGTAGGCGTATCAGTTAGTATCAATGGAGTCTTATGGTGCTTAGTTATTTTAGCTTTTTGGCATTTCTGACATTTTCGTATGTACTCAGTAATATCTCGAGTCATACTTTTCCAAAAATAATGTCTTTTGACCTTGGCCAAGGTTTTTGTTATGCCAGTATGACCTCCTTGAATGGGATCGTCTTGGAATTTAGACAGTATAGCTTCTTTCTCATCTTGTTTTTCTATAAGGGCCACCAGGTTGAGTAGCGCTGCTCTTAATATATTCAATATCTTATTGCCCATTTGTTTAAAATTATCTATTGAAACATGTTCAAAGATATTTTCCCACGGTACCATTTTTAGTTGGCTTACTTTATGTATACCGGCTTGTATTTCAAGCCTTTGGAAAAGTTTACCTAAGTCTAGGATTCCATTGTTATATAAATCGCTAACGTCATATCTCGCAGTAATTTTTCTGCCATGTTTAAATAAACATATCATATTTTTTACATGCAAGGTCACTACTGTACGTACTTCGTCATTGTTTATGACTTGGTATACTTTGAGCTTAGAAGCTTTCTCTATAGATTGCCTAGGCAATTCTATTACTTTGTTTTCCGCGCGGATTTTCTGTCTATTTTGATATCTAGTAGTGACTTTTTTTATATTTCCAGTAATATTTTGCAGATCTTTAATGGTTATTCTTGATAACGCATCAGCTACATAATTGTCGTTTCCCTTTAGATATTCAACTGTAAAATCATACTCTTCTAACTCTAGCCTCATACGTTTCAGTTTAGAACTCGGATTTATCATAGAAAATAGGTATATTAATGGTCTGTGATCCGTTTTAATTGTAAAGTGATTTCCATAAATATATGGTCGAAAATGTAATATTCCCCAGTGTATTGCAGCTAATTCCTGGTCACTTGTACATTTATTACTTTCTCCCTTAGTAAAAGCTCTCGATGCATAAGCGATGGAAAGTTGGAGTCCGTTATGGTTTTGAGTTAAAACCGCTCCACATGCTTGTTTACTTGCATCAGTAATTATACAAAATTCTTTGCTGCAATCGGGATATTGTAGCAAAGTAGGTTCCATTAGTTTTGTTTTTAAATATTGGAATGCGTTTTGGCATTCATCTGTCCATTCAAAAGTAACATTCTTTTTACATAATCTTGTTATGTGCCGTGAATATTCGACGAAATTCCTTTATCTGTGCATTTATGACCGAGAAAAGTCACCTCATGCATAAAAAATGAACATTTTTCTGGGTGTAACTTTTGATTGTATTTCCTACATTTCTCAAAAACGTCTGTTAAGTTTTTAAGCATATGTTTTTCGGAACAACCTATAACTATCAAATCATCCATATAAAGGAATGCTTGTGAAGGTTTTAATCCAGAGAATGCAATAGTCTTCATTCTCTGAAATGAATTAGGCGCTATTTTTAATCCGAAAGGTAATCGCGTGAAGCGATACGAGCCATTGCTCGTTGAAAATGACGTTATATCCCTTGAATTTTTTTCGAGTTCAATTTGATGAAATCCTGACATTAAGTCAAGGCATGAAAAATATTTTGCTCGTCCCAGTTGATCCAAAATATCATCAATTCTTGGGAGTGGAAACTTATCGGACAATAATTTTTTATTAATTTGACGATAGTCAATCACTAATCGCCATTTCTATTGTTGCGAACCTGGAGATGGTTGGGCTTCTGTAATTATACCCGTTACTCGTAGAGTAAAAGGGTATATTGTATTCGTGCAAAAGTATGTAACAGGTAGAAGGAAGCGTTTCCGACCCTATAAAGTATATATATTCTTGTTCAGGATCACTAGCCGAGTCGATCTAGCCATGTCGGTCTGTCCGTCTGTCCGTCTCTCCGTCTGTCCGTCTGTCTGTCCGTCTGTCTGTCTGTCCGTATGAACGCTGAGATCTCGGAAACTATAAAAGCTAGAAGATTGGCATTTTGCATGTAGATTTTAGGAGTTCCTACGCAGCGCAAGTTTGTTTCAAAATGGTGCCACGCCCCCTCTGACGCCCACAAGCGACAAGCTGTGGCCACAGTTTTGATGCTATTATGAAATTTTTTTTTGATATATATTTGTTTCGTCAATACCTATCGAATGGCCTAATAAAAGTTTGCCACGCCCACTCTAACGCCCAAAAACCCATTAAACGCTTAAGCCTGGTTAGCGCCTACATTTCTGCCTTTCATGGCCGCAATAGTGCAATAGCGCCATCTAACGGATGACTTTGGAACAGCTGGCCAAGGTGCTCAACAGAGTCAACCTAAATTCTCGATAAGGATTATTAAAGGAAATTGCGATGGCTTTCATTTGTCAATACCGAACTAAATCCCAAGAACTATGCAAATCAAATCAAGTTAGCCAAATTGGAGGTGTTCCCTGGGTACCGATTTTAACATAAAAATCGGGAGCTAATTCGAGCTGCGAAAAACATACAGAAGGCATATTTATATTAGTTGTTTAGCTGAGTAACGGGTATTTAATAGTCGAGACACTCGACTATAGCGTTCTCTCTTGTTTTTAAATACACTGGTTCATCATCCTTAAATCTCAGTTTTTGTTTATAAAAATTATTCTTGCTTATTGGTTCGGTTTCCAATCCGAATATATCATTATATTGTGTGCATAGACTTGAAAGCTGTGACTTGAATTGTGGAGGGAAGTTTTTTGAATGTTGAGATAATACAGACTTTTCTCTATTTTCTAGATTAGTTTTGACTACATCGTAGTTCGAAAGTGATTCATAAGCTAAATTATTTGTACTGACTACTTGATCTTTATTTGTGGTATTAAGTAGTCTTATGAAGGCGTTATAAGATGTTGCTATGGTACTTGCTATATAAATACCATGCTTAATTTCTTGATTTGGAATAAATACACTGTCTTCTTGTGAATTTAGTTGAATTTTTCTAATAACTTGGGATCTTGCTGGCAGAAGTATTAAGCTGTTGCCAAAACTGTATGTTATTGGAACATAAATCGGAAATTTTAAGTTATTAGGTCTAAATATAAGCCAATCTTCAGATGGCTTGAAGTCTAATTTACAGTTGTATTTTTTTATAAAATCGATTCCTAAAATGCCATCACAAGGGATAGCGAAATGTAAGTCCACGATATGAAAATCGTGTTTGATTATGTACTTAGTGGTCTGTATCTCAATAGAAGTTAACCTCTTGGATTTTGTTACCTCTTGACTTATTCCTCTTATGTCTATAATGTAATTATCTTGTATGTCATGAAAGACATCCGAATTTTCTTTAACTATTGAAATGTCTGCACCTGTGTCTACTAAGAAGACAAGTTCTTTTCCTGTAGACACATGATTGAATGATACAAATATGTTCTGACTGAGATTAACGGTATGAACCCTTGTATTTTCTACTGTTGAGTCTCTAAAGGGTTTTGTGAGTTTCCCGATTTATCACCTGATGTATTGTTGGTAACTCGGACATTTCCTTGGTTATTACCATTGCTGTTGTTATTAGCATTATTATATTGGTTACCATTGTTGTAATTATTATTATTACGATTACCAAAGTTACCTCTGTAATTTCCACTTCCGCGGTTTCCGCCGCGCTGTGGATAATTTTTGTAATATAGGCCAGTGTTTGGCTGTCCGGTTGCTTCTGTGCAACTATTTACAAATTTTGATACGGCATCGTTCATCGTATTGAATGTACCAGCTTGCATGATAAGTTTTACCTTATCGATTGTACAATTTTTAGTCATTGCTTTAACTGCATGCTGAGTGGAATAGCTTCTGGCTAACTCTAGGGGTAAGCCGTCTGTTATATATGCACCTTCTAAAGCTTTTGTCATCTGCTCAACCTCTTGTGTGTACTGGTTAGCACTTTTATTGCGTTGCTGTAGGTTCATCAGTTTTGCTAACAATACTTCTACAGTTTCACCTTTGACGTTGCTTTTTAATCTGGAAATGACTTCAGTTATTGTTGTTTCATTACCGATTAGATTTCTGGCGACACCTTTTAGCTTTGTTTTAATTATGGAAACAGCTAATTCTTCGTGCTCGCCTTTTATTGATTTTATTATTTGTAATGCATCAATGAAACTTGTTAAATTTTCAGCTTTACCATCGAACACCGGTATAAGCTTGGATGCTGCATTAATAAAATCAATATTAGATTGTGCCATTGTGATATCGGTCCTTATTTTATTCTCTATTATGCTTGAACTATCATCAGAATCTGTAGAATTATCTAGATCTGACATTAAAACAGCTGGAATAGTAAGATTATTTAAATCTTGCTCTTCTATTTTAGGATTTGTTCCAGTAAGGTCTTCTGATTCTATTTCGTCAACGTCAGTTTGTTTTGTTGATTCCGGTCCATCACCAGTTTCCCCAGTTAAAGAAGTGTTAAGTATAGTCGGTACTGATATGTCCAACTTAAAGTTTTGTTTAATTGATATTACATTTTGGTACTTGGGACCAATGATCTTGATTTAATTTTTCCCTCTGGTCATGTATTAATATTCTTGCTTCATTAAAGCATTTTACTAGGATTTCTACGTGTTTTTTGACAGTATTTTTTTGAATTGGCCTGTTTTGAGTAAGTGACTTATACGATTTATCAAAGTCTTTTTTTATGTTATTTATTAGCTTGTATAATTCTTTCCATTCCATTATACTATGGATATGAATTATTTCTTGAAAACTGTCATTACTATTGCTCTTCCTAGTATTGGGTGCTTGTCTACTACCGATCTAACTTGTACGCCTGGAATAGTGGATAATACAATTCCCTTTTGGGTGCTTGTGCAATGTATTTGTGGAAAAGTATCTAAATTAAATGTTTCAATATATAAATTTTCTAAACCATAAATGCTCACTGAAGTTGTTGAAACTAATTGCAGAATTCTTTTTTTAAAGTGAATGTCCCAATCATACGTGTCTCTAATTGCCTTTAGTGTAGCAATTTTTATTTAATATATATATTTTTTTATTTATTCATTTTTATTGTATTCCATTTTCTTAAATTTTTAAAATTTGATTACAGAATTAGTTTTCTATTATTGTTGTTGCTATTTATTTTTAAATTTTATCCAGATCATTTGCCTGGCTCATATATTTCTTTTTAAGACATTTATTATGCAATTTATACAGTTTAAAACAAGTGAGAACGCTATTGTCGAGTGCCTCGACTATTAGATACCCGTTACTCAGTTCAAATTATCAATTTGAATTCGGCGATCTCTTAGAGCTGGCAGCTTTACAGCACGAGCATCAGCACGAGCGCTTCTTTAGCGCAGGCAGCTTTTGTCCTGCACCAACAGCTGTGTTTATGTTTATGTTTTTGAAAGCAATGCTTACATACATACACACATACATTCCTTTAATAGAAATCCTTATCGAGAATTAACGTTGAGCACTTTGGCCAGCTGTTCCAAAGTCATCCGTTAGCGCTATTGTGCCATGAAAGGCGGAAATGTAGGCGCTAACCAGGCTTAAGCGTTTAATGGGTTTTTGGGCGTTAGAGTGGGCGTGGCAAACTTTTATTAGGCCAATCGATAGGTATTGACGAAACAAATACATATCAATAAAAATTTTCATAATAGCATCAAAACTGAGGCCACAGCTTGTGGCTTGTGGGCGTCAGAGGGGGCGTGGCACCGTTTTGAAACAAACTTGCGCTGCGAAGGAACTCCTAAAATCTACATGCAAAGTGCCAATCTTATAGCTTTTATAGTTTCCGAGATCTCAGCGTTCATACGGACAGACAGACAGACGGACAGACGGACATGGCTAGATCGACTCGGCTAGTGATCCTGAACAAGAATATATATATATTTTATAGGGTCGGAAACTCTTCCTTCTACCTGTTACATACTTTTGCACGAGTAACGGGTATAAAAACAATTTGCGCCCAATATAAAAACAATTATTATTAAAAATATGTGTACATATTTTAAGTCCACATTGCTTGACTCTACTTTATTAATAACATTAGCAGTGGAGTCCACTGACTTAACGTCTACTATTCCCATTTTCGGGGTATATATTCTTAAAGTATAATTATAATGTTCGGTTTCTGTGGAAAATTTACTTATTGCATTACTATGCATCTATTTTTACAAGTTTTCTACCTATTTTGTGTATGGTTTTCAGGTCACACTCTAATCGGGCAACTTTTAAGTCGCTCAATTATAAACAATTGTTTTATATAGTAAATGAAAACATATGCATCGCAGTGCAATTAAAAAAATTTTACAACGCAGTGCAAAGTAAAAAAAATTATGCGCTCTTGGTAACGCTGTCGGTTCACTTGTCTTTGGTCTGGCTTGGTGCGCCCGATGGGGCACCGGTGCTGGCTGCACAGGTTATTACTTCTTTGGTGGGGCTCCGGTGCTGGCTGCACAGGTGTAGTCGCAATTGGGTGAGCACAGTGGGCCCTTGCAGTCATCCGGGCATGTCTTCTTTAGCTTTGGGATGGCAATTTTTTCTGGAGGAGGCAATGTTTTTAGATTTTTGGCAATATTCGGGATTACAGGGTAGGTGGATGTGTGTGTGGCTGTGATTTGATTTTTACGCACTGTTAGCAAATTTTAGATGTGTTCAACTTCGGCATGTAGTTTTACCGAGTTCTTCCAACTTATTGCATTGCCGCTGTTCAGCAGCTTCAACAGTTCAGCTTTTCTGGCTTTCAATCTCTTCACCACGCCACTACGTTTGGCACACATCACACTCTACTCACTGCGTTCCTTGTTTTTATTCTTCTTTATTCTTTCTTCCGCTGTTTCTGTTGTTGCCGTTGTTGTCGTTGTTGCTGTTTCCTAGTATCCTTCGAAGTCCAGATCCTTTTTGATCAATGTCACGGTCGCCATGTCGTAATTAGAACACTCAGTTTAATTCTTTTTATTTAAAGTTCTTTATTTAAAAGGTTGGAGCAGCCTTAGTGCCGCTACCAACGACGAGCTGCGCATTTGGACGGCAGAGACACGGCTATGTATATCTATATGTTATATGTATTAAATTATGCTCTCTTAAGCTGGAGCGCGAGGGTATTTGCATGCACTTGAGTTCGGCTGGCGTGTGTAACAGAATGCTGACACTTGCACTTTCTGTGAGCGCGCCGATCGACTCGTATTCGGCCACATAGGTTTTTGACCGGGCCTTTATGAATGCACTGCAACAAAGTGTTACAGTGTGTTTGCGTCAAATACTCTTGGTATAGTAGATATTCAATATATGCGCAAACTACAAGTGAACCTAATTCCCTATATTTCCAGCCTGTAAAGAATGAAACACAAAGATAAAATTGAAACAAAATGATTTTGTACGTGTGATTGTTAGAAGATCTCTTGTCTATTGCCGCCAAATTCCAAGTAAAAAATGGGTTTTAACTTTGAGATTCAACTTTTCTAAGTTACTATTATCCAATATATTCAAATAGTTAGTTTTAATTTTCAACCTCAAATAAAAAAAAACACTTACAATTATTATTCCTTTTAAATAAATAGAAACAATGACGCCAAAGTGAGTCGAAGAGCGAAGCGAAACCTAAAACTAAGCAAATGCAATTTATTTTCAAGTTATTACAATTTGATGCGACGCAAAAATACAATTCATAAAATTTTATTAAAAATTCCATGTTGTATCATCATAGTTTCTAACTGGGTTGACTTCAGTATCCAAGACTGGTCCATCTGAAACAAGAAGAAAAAATTAAACATATTAGATAGGTATCTTTTAATGCACAACTCAGATACCTTCATCACATTGAATGGGCTTAAAGTTATTTACGATCTGACAGTTATTTTTTAAAATGCTTTGAACTCTCGTCAATCGGCCCAAGGTCTTCGTGGTTCTAGGGAGAGTTAAGAGCTGACTTTCTTTATTGAACCCAAAACCGTTTAAAAGTTTATACTAAGCGTAAGATACAGCACGAATAAATATGATATACTATTAACACAACATAATCAGCTTCAATAGAAAATATATTTGAAGATCACTTACATCTCTAATATAACATGGGCTTAAGTGGTAATCATTAGGCTGATGTAATAGAAACTAGATTTATCTTGACGTATATATAGATATAAAAGCAGCTCTCATGCTGCTCCCTTACTTACTTACGCGTCCCTATGTACATGACATTGTGCATGCAAAATAGTTATTTTTCTGCAGTAGAAACTTTTACTCCATTTCATATAAATTTCGATCATGGTAAAATGATAATTTTACATCTTTGTGGGTCAACCCTCTTTATGCAGTTTTTTTATTTAATCTCACATGTTGGTTATCAAGGTACCCAAAACTTAAGTTTTCTAATCACACTTTTTCCATAACCAACAAAGCTTTTTAATTTAAGGAATTTGATAACTTAAGCAAACCTACGATCCTAAGTCGTTCCAGATGGCCAATCCGAGCAACAAGTCATTTCATTTTGCTGTAGTGAAAAGGGTTCTATCTGACTGGGGTCTCTAAGCTAAACGAGCCAAAGTGTAAGCATCTAACTTTTACTTTTAATAGACAAACATTCCCTCCGCTTTCTAGTAGTGAAAAGGTGTCTATCTGATTGGCATATCAAACTAAACGAGCCAAAGTGTTTACTCTTATTACACAAACATGTGCTCCGCATTCTTTGAACGGTACAAGCGATTAACTTAAAAATGTATAACCACCTAAACCGTGTACTAGGAGCACAATCAACGCGCAGAGGGCGGATATTCCACAAGCTGGGGGGCAAAGTAAGTTGACTATAAGGAGTGCCACTCTTCTACCGGGTTACGTTAGTTAGCTACTTGGGATGGTGCCGTTTTTGTACGGGAGGATAAGTTAGTTAACTTCGAAAGACGTTGCCCTTGTTTTCAATTTTAAAACTAACTAAACCAAAGTTACCGAAAAATGTATTTTTATTCCAAGTAGTGTGTAAGTAATGCTGCCATAACAACCATCGAAAAAATATTTTTTTTTAAATAATTACTTAGTAGGTTTTAATTATATAAACTAATAAATATAGTAATATTTACATTTTAAAATACTCAATTTTAATTTCATTTAAATCGGACGGGTAAATCATAAAGGAAAGATTCGATAAATAATGGAAATAATATATCCGTAACTCAGCTGAAAAATATGGCCTAGCTGATGGCGGATTTCGAGAATTCAATGTGGCTTCATTTGACGAACTGCAGTGCCAACTCCACAATCTGAGTGCGAGAAGCATCCCCGTCCCCCGCTGACAGTTTTGCCTCGCTCTTTTTGGATCACTTCAATGTATGAGCTTCATTTTCCAAATATGCCTTGACGTTTACTTAACACTTTATGTTTTGTAACTTAAACAAGAGAGAACGCTATAGTCGGGTGCCCCGACTATCAGATACCCGTTACTCAGGTAAAAGGAGTGCGAGGGAGATGGAGATAGAAACTTTGATCACGCATAACTTTTAAACGAATGGTCCGATTTGAAAAATTTCGTCTACATTTCGATAGGTATTGATAAACAGAATAAAACTGCATTTTTACTTTTCCGAAATATTTAAATTTATATTTAAATAAAATCGTATATAAGCGATTGTGGGCGTTAAAGGGGGCGTGGCACCTTTTTGAAACAAACTTGCGCTGCGTAGGAACTCCTAAAATCTGCATGCAAAATGCCAATCTTCTAGCTTTTATAGTTTCCGAGATCTCAGCGTTCATACGGACAGACAGACGGACAGACGGACAGACGGACAGACGGACAGACGGACATGGCTATATCGACTCGGCTAGTGATCCTGAACAAGAATATATATACTTTATAGGGTCGGAAACGCTTCCTTCTACCTGTTACATACTTTTGCACGAATACAATATACCCTTTTACTCTACGAGTAACGGGTATAAAAATGTTTGGTTCATACGCACGGGCAGATGATCGGACAAACGGACGAACAGGTGTAACTATCAAAATATTGATTCAAATACAGGGCGGGCAAAATACATGTGAACCATTTTCCAGGCATTTGTTATGATCCAAGGAGATAAATATCACTTACATTTCGAATATTATTTGGCTCAAGTGCTCCCTTTTTTTCCTAATTATAAAGTCAGCCAACCTTCAAAATTTTTGTATTAAGTTTTTAGATTAGAGCAGCGGAAAAAAACTATATTCTGTGGCGACTATCGATGTTTTTGCCACAAAAGTAAAGTAGGTAAAATTTGATTACAGAATTAGTTTTCTATTATTGTTGTTGTGCTATTTATTTTTAAATTTTATCCAGATCATTTGCCTGGCTCATATATTTCTTTTTTAAGACATTTATTATGCAATTTATACAGTTTAAAAAAACAATTTGCGCACAATATAATAACAATTATTATTAAAAATATGTGTACATATTTTAAGTCCACATTGCTTGACTCTACTTTATTAATAACATTAGCAGTGGAGTCCACTGACTTAACGTCTACTATTCCCATTTTCGGGGTATATATTTTTAAAGTATAATTATAATGTTCGGTTTCTGTGGAAAATTTACTTATTGCATTACTATGCATCTATTTTTACAAGTTTTCTACCTATTTTGTGTATGGTTTTCAGGTCACACTCTAATCGGGCAACTTTTAAGTCGCTCAATTTTAAACAATTGTTTTATATAGTAAATGAAAACATATGCATCGCAGTGCAATTAAAAAAAAAATTTTGCAACGCAGTGCAGAGTAAAAAAAATTATGCGCTCTTGGTAGCGCTGTCGGTCCACTTGTCTTTGGTCTGGCTTGGTACGCCCGATGGGGCACCGGTGCTGGCTGCACAGGTTATTACTTCTTTGGTGGGGCTCCGGTGCTGGCTGCACAGGTGTAGTCGCAATTGGGTGAGCACAGTGGGCCCTTGCAGTCATCCGGGCATGTCTTCTTTAGCTTTGGGATGGCAATTTTTTCTGGAGGAGGCAATGTTTTTAGATTTTTGGCAATATTCGGGATTACAGGGTAGGTGGATGTGTGTGTGGCTGTGATTTGATTTTTACGCACTGTTAGCAAATTTTTGATGTGTTCAACTTCGGCATGTAGTTTTACCGAGTTGTTCCAACTTATTGCATTGCCGCTGTTCAGCAGCTTCAACAGTTCAGCTTTTCTGGCTTTCAATCTCTTCACCACGCCACTACGTTTGGCACACATCACACTCTACTCACTGCGTTCCTTGTTTTTATTCTTCTTTATTCTTTCTTCCGCTGTTTCTGTTGTTGCCGTTGTTGGCGTTGTTGTCGTTGTTGCTGTTTCCTAGTATCCTTCGAAGTCCAGATCCTTTTTGACCAATGTCACGGTCGCCATGTCGTAATTAGAACACTCAGTTTAATTCTTTTTATTTAAAGTTCTTTATTTAAAAGGGTGGAGCAGCCTTAGTGCCGCTACCAATGACGAGCTGCGCATTTGGACGGCAGAGACACGGCTATGTATATCTATATGTTATATGTATTAAATTATGCTCTCTTAAGATGGAGCGCGAGGGTATTTGCATGCACTTGAGTTCGGCTGGCGTGTGTAACAGAATGCTGACACTTGCACTTTCTGTGAGCGCGCCGATCGACTCGTATTCGGCCACATAGGTTTTTGACCGGGCCTTTATGAATGCACTGCAACAAAGTGTTACAGTGTGTTTGCGTCAAATACTCTTGGTATAGTAGATATTCAATATATGCGCAAACTACAAGTGAACCTAATTCCCTATATTTCCAGCCTGTAAAGAATGAAACACAAAGATAAAATTGAAACAAAATGATTTTGTACGTGTGATTGTTAGAAGATCTCTTGTCTATTGCCGCCAAATTCCAAGTAAAAAATGGGTTTTAACTTTGAGATTCAACATTTCTAAGTTACTATTATCCAATATATTCAAACTAGCTGTACCCGGCGCGACTTCGTTCGCTTAAAATTAGTTTAGAGTATGGTTGTCAAGACTTTCCCATTTCCACACCACCCCTGAGGTAGAGAAATTGGCGCGTTTTTTTTAATGTGGTATCTCCAATTAGACCTATTCCACTGAAACTTTCTATTATTAATAATTTTAATTAATATGATTACTTTAAAACCTCTGTGTAAACAACATTTTTAGAAGATCCTTCAGGAGCGAGAATAATAAGGCTACTGGCAGAGCTAACTCTAGAGCATGCGACATAAAATTGTCCATGAGAGAAGCAATCTTCTCTAAGATCTAGTCCAGCCAGCTTCAAAGTCTGCCCCTGCGATTTATTTATAGTTATTGCAAAGCAAACTTTTAGAGGGAATTGTAGCCTTTTAAACTGAAACGGCAGACTGGATGGTATTAATGGGATCCTGGGTATAAACACTGTTTCCCCCTTCGCGCACCCCGTAAATACTGTTGCTTCGATTACATTCTTATGAAGACCTTTTATCTGCAATCGTGTCCCATTGCATAACTTTGGGGGACTTAAATTTCGCAATAACATTACAGGTGCTCCAATCCTAAGAGACAGATTATGCTGAGGAATTCCTGGAGGATTCAAAGAATTTAAAAATTCAACAGGGTAATGAACAGCATTATCAGCATCAGGAACAGAGTCGACCGATTTATAGGAGACTTCTAAACCATCAAATGAGTTTAGCAATAAATTATTAATAGTGGTTGCTCTTTCATTTTTCGTTGTCAAAATGGCGCGCTCAGATAGCCAATCTAAGCTTTTACATGATATGTTGGAAATGTCAGGAAATATTTTGGATGTAAGGTCTTGAACGTTTTTAACTACATTTCCTAAGCGTGATGTTATAACTATTTTTCCATCAACTGTTGGATGGACGCCATTCCCAATTTTTAAAAGAGTTTCGGCAAAAATTCCTGCAGAACTGTCTCCTTTTAAGTGCACTCGCATATTTTTCGTGAGCGCTAGTTTCTTTATCTGTGGCCATAAAAATGAAGATTTTAAACAGGCCTTTATTTCGTCAGCTCTTGTACCTCTTGGCACAACAGGAAGGGTTTGGCGAAAGTCTCCAGCTAGCAGGACTGTAATACCACCCATCAACATAGTATTCTCATTAATATCTTGCAGGGTTCTATTTATGGCTTCAAGCCCACCTTTATGTGACATTGTGCACTCATCCCAAACAATTAACTTACAATCTTTAAACACCGCAGCCATATTACATTGCTTTGAAATAGTGCAATGAGGTGTTTCTAAATTAACTAAATCCAAAGGAAGTTTAAATGTAGAATGAGCAGTTCGACCTCCATTGAGCAGGGTAGCAGCTATACCGGAAGATGCTACAGCTAGGGCTATTTTTTTTGAACTTCGAACTTTTGCCAACAATAAGTTTGTCAAGAAGGTTTTACCTGTCCCTCCAGGTGCATCCAAAAAAATATTTCACCCATCTCAGCCCCAACGCTTTGTAAAATTGTATTGTATACGACTTTTTGCTCGTCTGTAAGCAAATTTTCGTTGTTGGTAAGGAGAGTGTTGTTACTTTCATAACTTATTTCTCTTAGATAATCGGTATTATTTTCTTCCAATTCGGCTTCAGGAATAATTGGTTGAGGAAGACCATATTCTTTAAGACATGTTCCACCAATAGACAATACAAAATGTTCAATGCTTATTAGACATTTGTTATAGACTCTTTCCATAATTTCGTCATTAATGTCAGAGTTTACGGGCATTTGTAATGAATGAAGTATATCTTCCGATAAGAAAGTCTTGTACTTATTCCAAAGACCTAAAGGATCCGAGAGTTGACAAAAAACTAACATAATTCCAAAGAGATCACGTAAGTTTTTTGGAACTTGACAAACGCTAGCTTCTGCCAAAGTTTTGTCCCAATGACTATCATCCTCAAGTAAGCCCAATGCTTTGCAAGCTAATTGAAACGTACTGTATATTACGCCATTTACAGTTTTTAAATACGAAAATGAAGTTGGACCTCGTACCTCATGGAGTAAAAGTCTAAGAAAATAACATTCACTGTTATGTGGGTGAACGGTATAAACTCTGCCCAAAGCTGAATCCTTTTTAACTCCAGAAAAATGAGGTACGTCACTGCCTCGTTTTCTTCTAAGAAACTTTGTATTGTTCCATGTGTAATAGGATGGAACTTCAACATATAAAAGAGTTTTGGCGAAATCATCAATTTTACAAAGTTCAAAGAAAGCGAGAAGTGTAGTATTCGAAGGAGTGTTTATCTTCTTCGCTAGTTGATTCGGATCATTGGGATTAAAGTACACACGCTGCCCATTTTCTAAATGTACAGACAATTGCATAACTGCTGGAAATCGTTCGTGTATAGGGAAAGCCAGGATTCTCCACACGGCTTCCGAACTGCTTATATATCTTCCATTTTCATACGTTTTAATTTCATTTCGTCGGTCTTCAAGGGAAAATGAAGCCTGATCGCTGCCTTTATTGACATATTTGCATACGTATTTTATAGACTTAACTGAACTGCAGGCTTCAACATTTATGTGTGCTTCCATTGCACGTAATAGTACTGAATTATATGGCACAACCCAACGGTTGTCTAAAATATTACCATTCTTTTCGACAGTAAAGCCACCATCATCTGAAGCCCTTCTTCGATACAGAGGATAACTATCAATTCCTGTTACTGTTTCCTTTGAGAGATGACGGGGAAATTTTTTTGAACATTTGCCATCTTTCATGCACGGTGAACTACGGTTTAACATTCCGCAAGGTCCATGAATCATATTGGACTTTACGATATTATGTAGCACGGGATCTTTCTGTGGATCTGGAATTTCTGCACATATTGTATCGTCTATTTGATCAGCATAAATTCGATTTTTAAGCCAAAGTAGTATGTGAACATGTGGGAGGCCACGTTTTTGCCATTCTACAGTGTACATGAAACATTGAACTTCTCCAAACAATTCGTTCTTAACTAAAAGAGCCTTTAGTGCTTTAACTTTTAAATGAAATACTCGCGCTATTATATCATGGCGGTCATAGGCCATCTGACCGGGTAATAATGACTCTGTAATGTCTTTCCACTTAGGATTGCAAGTAAATGTTATAAATAAATCAGGACGGCCATAGTGCCGGACATATGTCATAGCATCCTGAGTTTTCTCATGCATATAACGTGCAGAACTCGTGAATGAAGATGGTAAAATAACCATTTGGCCCAGCTGAGCTGGATTTACATCTTGTCTACCTATAGCGTCTTTAAGGTGTATATAGCTTTCAGCCCTAAGTTTTTCTTGATTGTTTCGAATAAAATTAAGCCGTTCTGCTTCCATTTTGGCACACATATCGACTAAAAACTGACTTAAAAGAGCTTTGAAATAAATTAAATGATTAATTTCACCCTCCCGAATCATTATTCGGTAACTATAAAAATTTAGTGCCGATACGGTTTTTTTTAAATGTTTTTTTGATAGAGGATCTACTTGCGGTATATCAATTGAATATCCATCCTCTCCATGTGGAAAGAGAAGCGGATACTGCAAAGCGTCATAGGAACGGTGTAGTTCATTAATTTTTTGTAATTTTGAATTATGACTTTCAAGAATAATATCTCTCTGTTTGAACTGCTGACCAACAATAAGTAAAGCTACTTCACTTGCTCTTGGTGCATTATAGCAACCCTTGTGAGATCCAGATGGTGTGCGATCGGCATGAATTATCATTTTGTAGTCAGTAGTATTTGCAGGAACTTTGTCAATAGTTGATTTTAAATCTTTAACGAACGGATTAATTTTATGCAACATAGATTGTAAAGCTTTTACCAAATCACGATTCACATCAGACGCATTTTTACATCTCAGTTCTGTTTCCTTTTCATCCTCACCAACAAAATATATTTGAAGGAACTGTGCTTCTTTTTCCTTTGTAGGCCATAGACTGCCAATTAGGTGATATACCTGACCCTGAACCTTAAAAGTTGGCATGAAACCTTTTTCATAAACTTTATTACAGCCGAATGAAGTCATTTGAAATAATGAATTGTATTTTCGTAAACGGTCTAAGAAGTGGGCATGCTTGGGATGACCGCCTAGGATTAGGCTCTTAAGAGGCTCAGGTAATGTTTGAAGTTGGGGAAGTTTAACTTTTCCGGAACTACAGCAAATTCCGTCAGATTCGTTCTTCCATTTCAAAGCATTGCAATAGTTGCATTTCTTATCCATGGGCCCAATTTCAATAATTTTGTCAGCACTATACGCTATTTGGCAATTATATGTAAATCCAGACATTTTTTTTACTTTCCATAAAAGATGTCCTTCTGACGTCTTATTAGCGTAATATTCCTTATTTTTATCTTTTATTTGTTCTGTATGATCAATCCTGAATTTTTTTTTAGCTCCCTTTATTTGGTTGGACTTAGTTCTATCAGAAAATCGAGCTCTCCTTTTGGGAGCTTTTTTTTTTGTGCTAGCCTCAACTAATCTTTGTGACGGTGAATCTGTTAACGGTGATGATTCATACAATAGAAGTACATCGAAATGTCCATTTTCAAGATCACCAGAAAATTTCAATAATTTAACAGGGTTATCTTCTGAACCATAACCGCTATGAAAATTTCCATTTCGAAAAACATGAAAGCAAACTGAATATACATTAGCAGCTGCTTGAAGCTCACACTCTGTTCCGTAAGTACGGGACTTCATCATTTCCTCTTCATATTGTGCAGAATTTATGAAATTTAGTCCATTAGAGTTTAGTGCGTGCACTTGAAAAAAATCCCAATTGTTAACAACGTGAGCTACAATTTCCTGGCGAATCCCTCCAGAGAAATGCTGTGAGCCTTTTAAATGATATGAAATGGCTCTAAACAGGCAAGCACCATCGCCAATTATTTTAACCACCATATGGGGCACCAGCTCACCATTAATACTTAGGTTCTCAATTGACATATTAAAGCTTTAAATTTGTATTAAAGGTCAAAGATCAAATTAAACTTTTACCAAAGTTTTTATAGCCAACTTCAATTAAAGAAGTTAAAAAAAATCGATTTAGTTAAGTCAACTTAAAAAAGCCAACAGTAACTCGCTAATCAATGTTAAAAAGCAACGTGAAAAGCGTTCAAGCACAGCTTGCTTATATTTAAAGTCAAAATTGACTTCACTAATCAACGTTAAATATTAACGTGAAAAGTGTCCATACATTGTAAGGAAATGGATAACTAACTAATGAAAGTCACTATGACTTCGCTTCTCAAGAATTTGATTAGCGTCTATACAAAACTTGTATAGTGGAAATAGAAAAAATAACTTACGTGTAAGAATTTAAATTAACTTTACGCACAGAAAAATTTTAAAATGTTTGCGCTTCACAATAGCTTTCACTTGCTGCTTAGGCATCCAAAATAAAACTAAACTTCTCGCGCCTGTTTAGCTGTTATTAGTTTCCTTCATTTCCTTGTCCTTAATTTTCAGCTATTTGCGTAGCGGCGACGCAAGCACAAATACAAACATCGTAAGATGTGGATGTATTGGTTTGTAACCGTGCCTATTACATGAGTTGCTTTTAACTTTTTGTTTTCATGTTCCAATTTCGTGTAAGAAATGGAACGCATCTAAGAAGACAGAAAATGAAAACCCCAGGAAAAGAAAATGCAAGATATGTTAACAATAAAGAGCCACCCAAAATAAGCATTTTTTTATGGATTTTTTTTTGGGGTTTTTTTTATTTAAAAAGAAATTGTAATGAAATTAAGCTTAAAACTAAGAAAGGGAAAAAGAACAAAATTAAATTAAAGTAAGGACTAAATAAGAAATTAAAAACAAATAAAAAAAAATTAATTAATTGGAAATGTCTTGCTGCTGGAGCTGTTGCTGCAAGCCCTGGATTTGCTGCGCCATCATTGAGCCAGGTTGACCCGGCTTTTCTCGCCGCTCTTCCTCGGGGGCTCGCGCCTGCGCCTGTTGCTTTTGGAGCTGCTGTTGCAACATGGCGATTTGCTGCATCAGCTCATCCGCAGAAGGGCCAGACTGGAAACTCTGCGACGGCACTGCCAGCAACGGCACTGTCTGCAGCGGTACTACCTGCGGCGGCACTGCCTGCGGCGGACTCCATGTTTGGGGCAGGCGCATCACGGAACTCACATAAGCCTGGAAACTTTCCAAGGCAGCCACCTTGTCCTGAAGGCCCTTTATTTGGCGCTGCTGCTTCTGAATTCTGTTGTGGGCCTCTCGCAGCGTTTGGAATGGCGGCCGATCCTTTCCTGGGTGCGCAGCTTTCGTTGGTTGCTGCATTAAAAATTGCTGCTGCATTTGCTGAAGCTGTTGTTGCTGCTGCTGCAATTGTTGATGCTGCGTTGGCTGTTGGCTGTTCAATTGCAGCTGGAACAACTCAAGCTGCTGCTTGTGTTGCTCCAGTTGCAATTGCAAATTCTGCTGCTGATGTTGTTGGGACTGCCATGCAGCCTGGAATGTTCCGCTCCTGTTGAAATTCATATTGCTTCTGAATAGTCGAAATGTGTAGCCATTAGTTGCCACATTCCTTTTGTCCTATTTACGCTTGCATATGTATTTGTGTGACGGTCACATGATCTGTGGCGCCACAAAATGGAAAAACAAATAACCGTTTTTTGGCTTGTGTCTGTCTCATAGACGTACTAAAAATTTGTGGAGGGCGTCATTCATTCAATATTAATATTTTATCAAAGTAATATTAAAATGAAGTCAAAAAAGAATCAAAATGTGTACTAAAAAAGGTTTGTTTTTCAACAAAAATTTAAACTTGTGAGTTTTGGCCGTACCCCCTTGCCACACCACTGTCAATCTTATGCTCAGTCTTGTTTCTCTCTCTTTGGGCAAGCTCTCTCAGAGAGTTCGTTGTGCGCATGATCCATCCCCTTGTTTTGCGTCTACCTATACACTTGCTACTGATCTCCCTCATTATCGTTGCATCCTTCTCACTCCTAAAATTGAAATTGTAGCAAAGGAGAGCAAGTGTTTTTTTGTATAGCCCTCTTCTAATTGCCACCTTCTCACTCAAAAATTCTAGTTCTTGGGATTTCAATTTGTGAAATCCATGAAAATACATATAATCGTTTTAGATTGTTTAAAAACATATAATAAATTCAGATTGTTGCTTAAACATATGTATAATAATAAAAATAGCCCTCTTCTAATTGCCTCCTTCTCACTCCCAAAAATCGAATTGTGGCAAAGGAGAGCAAGTGTATTTTTTGCATACGCCTCTTCTAATACTTGCGATATTAATTTGTTAAATCGATGAAAATATATATCATCTTTTTAGATTCCTTAAAAACATATATTAAATTCAGATTGTTTAAACAAATATAATAAATAGCTATACCCGAAGCGACTTCGTTCGCTTAATATTAGTTTGGAGTTAGGAAATTGGGTTGTCAGGACTTTCTTATTTCTTATTTGCGCGTTTTTTGAAAACCTTTGTGTAAACAACCTTTGTAGAAGATCCTTCAAGAGAGAGAATCAGAAGGATACTGGCAGAGCTATATAATAAATGAATGTGATCCAAGTAAAAGTCGTGAGCTTGTATACTTTTTATCAGTTACAATGTTATCAATGCAATTTTAATTTGCGCACAAATATGTATACTTGTTTGTAAATTGGAATTTGTTGTTTTCAAATTTCTTGTTTTGAATGAAACGAAAACCTTTGTACACACAGTAAAAGATTGGCATCCAATACAAAAACAGCAAAGTAACGTATTATTTTCAGATTCCACATTTGATCGATAAACGGGTATAATAAATCATTTTATTTGTATTTAAGCACATTATCTACTTTCGAATAGAAACATACACACATTGTATGTATGTACATGTATTGTACATATAAGCAAATCAAAACATATCCAAATATACATATGTACATACGTATTTGGTCAAAAGTTCGAATCTTAAGATTAATATTTAACTTGGAAACATTTTGGCTTTGCTTACAGAATTTGTAGTAATTTTCTATTTTCTTCCATGGTGGAAATTAAATAAGGCTCTTACTTCTGCTACAAAATGAAAAATAAAACCTAAGCATTTGATCCACAGGACTGACTATTGATCGAAAATCATATTGATCGGAGCAGCAGTTTAAGTTTTTAAAATCCTAAACAAATTTAACTTAAATTGCCTCTTTCCCCTCCCCTTTCCCTGCAGCACTACCCCTCCCCCTCATCAGTTTTCTTGGCTGTTGCTCTCTCGGCCGTCGCTCTCTTGGCTTCTGGGTTTCGTTCTCTCGACAGGCTCCCGCAAAATACAACGCAATGACTTAGAAAATCTAAATAAATTCGTTAAAAATACTTAAAAAAATGTTAAAAACTTGAAAAATTAAACTTAAGCATTTGGGCCATAGAATAACTATTGAGCGAAAAATCATCTTGATCGGAGCAGCGGTTTAGATTTTTTAAATCGAAAAGTTAATTTTAAATGTAGCCCCCAAATTATGGGGGATATCAAAATTTCTTTTAGATTTCTAATTAGGCCTTTTCAAAACCTAAAATTCGGAAAAAACCAAATATCGAAATTCCAACCGGTTTAGAAGTTAAGCTTAAATACATCATCTTTTTTTGCTCAGAATAATGGATGTTGGAGCTGTTTGGGGCCACTGGGGGGACATATCGGATCTTAGTGGGCGCCCACGCCCCCAATGGAATACTGTGAAAAAATTTGGCTGCTCTTGCTCTTACGGTTTGGGCTGTGGCCGTATCCCCTTAAAAATCGGTCTTTCATTTTATAATCTTTAGGGATGAATGTGATCCAAGTAAAAGTCGTGAGCTTGTATACTTTTTATCAGTTACAATGTTATCAATGCAATTTTAATTTGCGCACAAATATGTATACTTGTTTGTAAATTGGAATTTGTTGTTTTCAAATTTCTTGTTTTGAATGAAACGAAAACCTTTGTACACACAGTAAAAGATTGGCATCCAATACAAAAACAGCAAAGTAACGTATTATTTTCAGATTCCACATTTGATCGATAAACGGGTATAATAAATCATTTTATTTGTATTTAAGCACATTATCTACTTTCGAATAGAAACATACACACATTGTATGTATGTACATGTATTGTACATATAAGCAAATCAAAACATATCCAAATATACATATGTACATACGTATTTGGTCAAAAGTTCGAATCTTAAGATTAATATTTAACTTGGAAACATTTTGGCTTTGCTTACAGAATTTGTAGTAATTTTCTATTTTCTTCCATGGTGGAAATTAAATAAGGCTCTTACTTCTGCTACAAAATGAAAAATAAAACCTAAGCATTTGATCCACAGGACTGACTATTGATCGAAAATCATATTGATCGGAGCAGCAGTTTAAGTTTTTAAAATCCTAAACAAATTTAACTTAAATTGCCTCTTTCCCCTCCCCCTTTCCCTGCAGCACTACCCCTCCCCCTCATCAGTTTTCTTGGCTGTTGCTCTCTCGGCCGTCGCTCTCTTGGCTTCTGGGTTTCGTTCTCTCGACAGGCTCCCGCAAAATACAACGCAATGACTTAGAAAATCTAAATAAATTCGTTAAAAATACTTAAAAAAATGTTAAAAACTTGAAAAATTAAACTTAAGCATTTGGGCCATAGAATAACTATTGAGCGAAAAATCATCTTGATCGGAGCAGCGGTTTAGATTTTTTAAATCGAAAAGTTAATTTTAAATGTAGCCCCCAAATTATGGGGGATATCAAAATTTCTTTTAGATTTCTAATTAGGCCTTTTCAAAACCTAAAATTCGGAAAAAACCAAATATCGAAATTCCAACCGGTTTAGAAGTTAAGCTTAAATACATCATCTTTTTTTTGCTCAGAATAATGGATGTTGGAGCTGTTTGGGGCCACTGGGGGGACATATCGGATCTTAGTGGGCGCCCACGCCCCCAATGGAATACTGTGAAAAAATTTGGCTGCTCTTGCTCTTACGGTTTGGGCTGTGGCCGTATCCCCTTAAAAATCGGTCTTTCATTTTATAATCTTTAGGGATAGTTAGTTTTAATTTTCAACCTCAAATAAAAAAAAAACACTTACAATTATTATTCCTTTTAAATAAATAGAAACAATGACGCCAAAGTGAGTCGAAGAGCGAAGCGAAACCTAAAACTAAGCAAATGCAATTTATTTTCAAGTTATTACAATTTGATGCGACGCAAAAAATACAATTCATAAAATTTTATTAAAAATTCCATGTTGTATCATCATAGTTTCTAACTGGGTTGACTTCAGTATCCAAGACTGGTCCATCTGAAACAAGAAGAAAAAATTAAACATATTAGATAGGTATCTTTTAATGCACAACTCAGATACCTTCATCACATTGAATGGGCTTAAAGTTATTTACGATCTGACAGTTATTTTTTAAAATGCTTTGAACTCTCGTCAATCGGCCCAAGGTCTTCGTGGTTCTAGGGAGAGTTAAGAGCTGACTTTCTTTATTGAACCCAAAACCGTTTAAAAGTTTATACTAAGCGTAAGATACAGCACGAATAAATATGATATACTATTAACACAACATAATCAGCTTCAATAGAAAATATATTTGAAGATCACTTACATCTCTAATATAACATGGCCTTAAGTGGTAATCATTAGGCTGATGTAATAGAAACTAGATTTATCTTGACGTATATATAGATATAAAAGCAGCTCTCATGCTGCTCCCTTTACTTACTTACGCGTCCCTATGTACATGACATTGTGCATGCAAAATAGTTATTTTTCTGCAGTAGAAACTTTTACTCCATTTCATATAAATTTCGATCATGGTAAAATGATAATTTTACATCTTTGTGGGTCAACCCTCTTTATGCAGTTTTTTTATTTAATCTCACATGTTGGTTATCAAGGTACCCAAAACTTAAGTTTTCTAATCACACTTTTTCCATAACCAACAAAGCTTTTTAATTTAAGGAATTTGATAACTTAAGCAAACCTACGATCCTAAGTCGTTCCAGATGGCCAATCCGAGCAACAAGTCATTTCATTTTGCTGTAGTGAAAAGGGTTCTATCTGACTGGGGTCTCTAAGCTAAACGAGCCAAAGTGTAAGCATCTAACTTTTACTTTTAATAGACAAACATTCCCTCCGCTTTCTAGTAGTGAAAAGGTGTCTATCTGATTGGCATATCAAACTAAACGAGCCAAAGTGTTTACTCTTATTACACAAACATGTGCTCCGCATTCTTTGAACGGTACAAGCGATTAACTTAAAAATGTATAACCACCTAAACCGTGTACTAGGAGCACAATCAACGCGCAGAGGGCGGATATTCCACAAGCTGGGGGCAAAGTAAGTTCACTATAGGGAGTGCCACTCTTCTACCGGGTTACGTTAGTTAGCTACGTGGGATGGTGCCGTTTTTGTACGGGAGGATAAGTTAGTTAACTTCGAAAGACGTTGCCCTTGTTTTCAATTTTAAAACTAACTAAACCAAAGTTACCGAAAAATGTATTTTTATTCCAAGTAGTGTGTAAGTAATGCTGCCATAACAACCATCGAAAAAATATTTTTTTTAAATAATTACTTAGTAGGTTTTAATTATATAAACTAATAAATATAGTAATATTTACATTTTAAAATACTCAATTTTAATTTCATTTAAATCGGACGGGTAAATCATAAAGGAAAGATTCGATAAATAATGGAAATAATATATCCGTAACTCAGCTGAAAAATATGGCCTAGCTGATGGCGGATTTCGAGAATTCAATGTGGCTTCATTTGACGAACTGCAGTGCCAACTCCACAATCTGAGTGCGAGAAGCATCCCCGTCCCCCGCTGACAGTTTTGCCTCGCTCTTTTTGGATCACTTCAATGTATGAGCTTCATTTTCCAAATATGCCTTGACGTTTACTTAACACTTTATGTTTTGTAACTTAAAAAATGTTTGGTTCATACGCACGGGCAGATGATCGGACAAACGGACGAACAGGTGTAACTATCAAAATATTGATTCAAATACAGGGCGGGCAAAATACATGTGAACCATTTTCCAGGCATTTGTTATGATCCAAGGAGATAAATATCACTTACATTTCGAATATTATTTGGCTCAAGTGCTCCCTTTTTTCCTAATTATAAAATCAGCCAACCTTCAAAATTTTTGTATTAAGTTTTTAGATTAGAGCAGCGGAAAAAAACTATATTCTGTGGCGACTATCGATGTTTTTGCCACAAAAGTAAAGTAGGTAAAATTTGATTACAGAATTAGTTTTCTATTATTGTTGTTGTGCTATTTATTTTTAAATTTTATCCAGATCATTTGCCTGGCTCATATATTTCTTTTTAAGACATTTATTATGCAATTTATACAGTTTAAAAAAACAATTTGCGCACAATATAATAACAATTATTATTAAAAATATGTGTACATATTTTAAGTCCACATTGCTTGACTCTACTTTATTAATAACATTAGCAGTGGAGTCCACTGACTTAACGTCTACTATTCCCATTTTCGGGGTATATATTTTTAAAGTATAATTATAATGTTCGGTTTCTGTGGAAAATTTACTTATTGCATTACTATGCATCTATTTTTACAAGTTTTCTACCTATTTTGTGTATGGTTTTCAGGTCACACTCTAATCGGGCAACTTTTAAGTCGCTCAATTTTAAACAATTGTTTTATATAGTAAATGAAAACATATGCATCGCAGTGCAATTAAAAAAAAATTTTGCAACGCAGTGCAGAGTAAAAAAATTATGCGCTCTTGGTAGCGCTGTCGGTCCACTTGTCTTTGGTCTGGCTTGGTACGCCCGATGGGGCACCGGTGCTGGCTGCACAGGTTATTACTTCTTTGGTGGGGCTCCGGTGCTGGCTGCACAGGTGTAGTCGCAATTGGGTGAGCACAGTGGGCCCTTGCAGTCATCCGGGCATGTCTTCTTTAGCTTTGGGATGGCAATTTTTTCTGGAGGAGGCAATGTTTTTAGATTTTTGGCAATATTCGGGATTACAGGGTAGGTGGATGTGTGTGTGGCTGTGATTTGATTTTTACGCACTGTTAGCAAATTTTTGATGTGTTCAACTTCGGCATGTAGTTTTACCGAGTTGTTCCAACTTATTGCATTGCCGCTGTTCAGCAGCTTCAACAGTTCAGCTTTTCTGGCTTTCAATCTCTTCACCACGCCACTACGTTTGGCACACATCACACTCTACTCACTGCGTTCCTTGTTTTTATTCTTCTTTATTCTTTCTTCCGCTGTTTCTGTTGTTGCCGTTGTTGGCGTTGTTGCCGTTGTTGTCGTTGTTGCTGTTTCCTAGTATCCTTCGAAGTCCAGATCCTTTTTGACCAATGTCACGGTCGCCATGTCGTAATTAGAACACTCAGTTTAATTCTTTTTATTTAAAGTTCTTTATTTAAAAGGGTGGAGCAGCCTTAGTGCCGCTACCAATGACGAGCTGCGCATTTGGACGGCAGAGACACGGCTATGTATATCTATATGTTATATGTATTAAATTATGCTCTCTTAAGCTGGAGCGCGAGGGTATTTGCATGCACTTGAGTTCGGCTGGCGTGTGTAACAGAATGCTGACACTTGCACTTTCTGTGAGCGCGCCGATCGACTCGTATTCGGCCACATAGGTTTTTGACCGGGCCTTTATGAATGCACTGCAACAAAGTGTTACAGTGTGTTTGCGTCAAATACTCTTGGTATAGTAGATATTCAATACATGCGCAAACTACAAGTGAACCTAATTCCCTATATTTCCAGCCTGTAAAGAATGAAACACAAAGATAAAATTGAAACAAAATGATTTTGTACGTGTGATTGTTAGAAGATCTCTTGTCTATTGCCACCAAATTCCAAGTAAAAAATGGGTTTTAACTCTGAGATTCAACATTTCTAAGTTACTATTATCCAATATATTCAAATAGTTAGTTTTAATTTTCAACCTCAAATAAAAAAAAAAACACTTACAATTATTATTCCTTTTAAATAAATAGAAACAATGACGCCAAAGTGAGTCGAAGAGCGAAGCGAAACCTAAAACTAAGCAAATGCAATTTATTTTCAAGTTATTACAATTTGATGCGACGCAAAAAATACAATTCATAAAATTTTATTAAAAATTCCATGTTGTATCATCATAGTTTCTAACTGGGTTGACTTCAGTATCCAAGACTGGTCCATCTGAAACAAGAAGAAAAAATTAAACATATTAGATAGGTATCTTTTAATGCACAACTCAGATACCTTCATCACATTGAATGGGCTTAAAGTTATTTACGATCTGACAGTTATTTTTTAAAATGCTTTGAACTCTCGTCAATCGGCCCAAGGTCTTCGTGGTTCTAGGGAGAGTTAAGAGCTGACTTTCTTTATTGAACCCAAAACCGTTTAAAAGTTTATACTAAGCGTAAGATACAGCACGAATAAATATGATATACTATTAACACAACATAATCAGCTTCAATAGAAAATATATTTGAAGATCACTTACATCTCTAATATAACATGGGCTTAAGTGGTAATCATTAGGCTGATGTAATAGAAGCAGCTCTCATGCTGCTCCCTTACTTACTTACGCGTCCCTATGTACATGACATTGTGCATGCAAAATAGTTATTTTTCTGCAGTAGAAACTTTTACTCCATTTCATATAAATTTCGATCATGGTAAAATGATAATTTTACATCTTTGTGGGTCAACCCTCTTTATGCAGTTTTTTTATTTAATCTCACATGTTGGTTATCAAGGTACCCAAAACTTAAGTTTTCTAATCACACTTTTTCCATAACCAACAAAGCTTTTTAATTTAAGGAATTTGATAACTTAAGCAAACCTACGATCCTAAGTCGTTCCAGATGGCCAATCCGAGCAACAAGTCATTTCATTTTGCTGTAGTGAAAAGGGTGCTATCTGACTGGGGTCTCAAGCTAAACGAGCCAAAGTGTAAGCATCTAACTTTTACTTTTAATAGACAAACATTCCCTCCGCTTTCTAGTAGTGAAAAGGTGTCTATCTGACTGGTATATCAAACTAAACGAGCCAAAGTGTAAACACCTAACGTTTACTCTTATTACACAAACATGTGCTCCGCATTCTTTAAACGGTACAAGCGATTAACTTAAAAATTTATAACCACCTAAACCGTGTACTAGGAGCACAATCAACGCGCAGAGGGCGGATATTCCACAAGCTGAGGGGCAAAGTAAGTTGACTATAAGGAGTGCCACTCTTCTACCGGGTTACGTTAGTTAGCTACTTGGGATGGTGCCGTTTTTGTACGGGAGGATAAGTTAGTTAACTTCGAAAGACGTTGCCCTTGTTTTCAATTTTAAAACTAACTGAACGAAAGTTACCGAAAAATGTATTTTTAAAACTGAGAGACTAATTCGCATAGCACAGCTATAAGAGATCATTATTGAAATTAAAACCAGTGTTAAATCGAACCCGATCAAGATCGCACAGTCTGTCTGACTGTCTGTCCGTATGAACGCTGAGATCTCGGAAACTATAAAAGCTAGAAGATTGGCATTTTGCATTTAGATTTTAGGCGTTCCTACGCAGCGCAAGTTTGTTTCAAAATAGTGCCACGCCCTCTCTGACGCCCACAAGCCACAAGCTGTGGCCACAGTTTTGATGCTATTATGAAAATTTTAATTGATATGTATTTGTTTCATCCATACCTATCGATTGGCCTAATAAATGTTTGCCACGCCCACTCTAACGCCCAAAAACCTATTAAACGCTTCAGCCTGGCTAGCGCCTACATTTCCGCAATACAATATCGCTATCTAACGGATGACTTTGGAACAGCTGGCGGCGAAAAACACACAAGAAGGCATATTTATATTAAGTTTTTTAGCTGAGTAACGGGTATCTAATAGTCGAGGCACTCGACTACTATAGCGTTCTCTCTTGTTTTTTATGCAAAATTCTAAAAATTCAAATTAAAATTTTTTGAACTTCTCTCAGCCTTAGCTCCCCTACACTGCGTGCGTTCGTCATATTACTCGTTAGTCGTTTTATATATTATTAAAAAATATATATATATACATGGTATCAACAAAAAATAAAATATTTATATATTTTATACCTCATAAAATATTTATATATTTTATACCTCTTCGATTCAAAAAATAAATAAATAAAATATAAACTCAATGGCCACCAAGGATATCAAAGAGATTAAACACAAACGAGATATTTGCATGAAAAGTATAAACCGTACGTATCGCAACTTAAAGGAGGGTAAATTGTTTCTTAATCCGGTTGAGCTAGAGTGTCGTCTACAAATCTTAAACTCGCACTTTGAAAATGCCTTCAAAATGCTCACCTTCTTCAAACCCTAATACAAGCGAGGGATGCAAAAACTGTCTTTCGCGAAAAGTTGGAAGAGCGTACAGTTTTAACAAAATCATTAATGATTTAAATTTTGAATGACGCTAAACGAAATACTGTAGGCAAGTCGTCCGCCTCAATGCCGCCTGCCGAGCGTCGCTCTTCCAACATTTAGCGGAAAACACTTCGAATTTAAAAAATTTAAAGGCCCTTTTGAAACATTTGTTCACAAAGATGATACGCTACACGATATTGAAAAATGTAATTATTTAATTTCGTGTTTAGCTAGAAACGCTTTAGGAACAGTTAGGGCATTTCAAGTCACTGAACAAAATTATCCCAAAGCCCTTGCTATCCTGAAGCGGATGTACGATATTTTTTTTGACAACATATCGACACTTTTTAATTTGCAAAAAATTAATCAGCCGTCAGCTACAGCCTTGAGAACCCTCATAGACACAGTCACAGCCCTTTACGAATCCTTGCTGTCTATTTGGGATGATAGACGCATTACTAATGCTATTTTAATACATTTGGAAATAAGCAAGGTCGATGAAGGAACTAAAAGAAAATGGGAAGAACAATTTGACTATACTTCGCTTCCCCTTTGGAGCGAATGTGAGACGACATTGAACAGGCGGTACCAACACATGGTAGCGGAAGAGGCCTTCAAGCCCAAAACTTTTCAGCAAGTCCAATCTAATCCTAAGAAGAATGGAAATAGGAGTTTTTCGTTTGTCGCTGCCAGGAACGACACGGTGCAATGCCTGTATTGCAACTCAGCTGAAAATCATATTGGAAACTGCGCTTCCTTTGCAGCTCTAACAGTTCAGTAAAGATTCGATTTCGCTAAAAGAGCACCTTTGTGCATTAACTGCCTTCGAAAGGGACACACCGTCAAAAATGCAAATCGAACAGATGCAGAGTGTGCAATTCCACACATCATACGTTGCTGCATATATATTCCGCAAACACTAATCTCGCGTTGCCACCCCCTTCTCATCCCACGCTCATGCAGGAGACTCCATCCGCTTCGCATGTTTTGCATGCGACTGCATCAGATAGAGTTATTCTTGCAAGTGCTATTGTGAGCGCCCAAACGAAAAGTGGCGAATTTGTCTTGGCTCGAGCGTTGCTCGACTCAGGCTCACAAATAAACTTTGTGAACGATGAGCTCGCTCAGAGACCTAAAATTTCAAGAGAGGACGTGTGCTTGAGCTTACGAGGCATTGGTGGTACTAATGCCCAACCTACAAAAAAAATACACACGGTTGTGAAGTCACGAGTAGGGAATAGCCAGTTGTCGTCCGATTTTTTGATCCTAAAAAATATTTCTGGTTATCATCCGGATCAAGCGGTGAACACTAGCGGGTGGAGAGTGCCTGAAAATATTCAATTGACAGATCCATTCTTCTTCAAGCCCCAGATACGTTCTTTGAACTTTTATCTGTTGGCCAGATCAAGCAGGGTCCTGAACTTCCCATCCTACAAAAAACAGTTCTCGGCTGGATAGTGTCTGGGAGATGTGCCTCTGAAGAAAAATAAAGTCTGACAAAATGGTACATCTCAGCTGCCAGGAGGAAGCGTTGGAGTCTATTGACACAACCCTGCTGAAATTTTTGTCTGTGGAGGACCTGCCGCCCAAGGTTAAAGTCCATACTCCTGAGCAGCAACTTTGTGAACTGCACTTTGAGAAAAATACTCAATGATTGTCGTCCGGTAGATTTTCGGTTCGTTTGCCGTTTAAATCTAACTTAAATTCTCTTGGCTCATCATAAGAAGTTGCGAAACGTAAACTTTTGTCGCTAGAAAGGAAATTATCAAAGGACCCTTCGGTGAGGAAGATGTATATTGAATTCATGGAGGAATATGTTTTCATGGGCCACATGTCTTCCACCAATGACAAAATTCCAAACAATCCGCACTATTTCATTCCGTACCAGTGCGTTCTTCGGCCACAAAGTACTTCAACAAAGTTGAGAGTAGTTTTTGATGCATCGTGCCGTACATCGATGCAGGTATCGTTGAATGACATATTGATGGTAGGCCCAACTATTCAAGAGGAGCTGTACCCGACACTGTTTCGGTTTAGATTGCATAAGTTTGCCCTTGCGGTAGACACAAAAAAAATGTATCGCCAAGTAATGGTGAACGAATCTGACTGAAACTTTCAGCTCATAGTATGGAGACGAGACTCTTTTGAGTCTCAGAAAATCTTTAAGTTAAATACCTTTACATAAGGAACTTCGCCGGCACCCTATTTGGCGATCAGGTGTTTAAGGCGGCTAGGACAGATGGCGCAAGCAACTTATTCAAAAGCCGCACAGATTTTTCAGAAAGATTTTTTTGTTGACGATTTGTTGACTGGCGTCGGATGCGTTGAGGACCTGCAAAGCCTTCGAGACGAAGTTTCTCAGGTTATGCAAGAGGCAGGATTTGAACTGGCAAAGTGGTTTTCAAACTGCCCAGAGTTATCCGCATCTGATAGCGCTGTAATGCCACTTACGGCAGACTCAGACGTAACTAAGACCTTAGGCGTGGTTCGGTTACCGGTTAAAGATTACTTTCAATTTCGGTTTGATGACTCTTTCCTGGATCTTCGCGCGACAAAACGACATATTTTGTCGGTGACTGCTCGCCTTTCGATCCACTTGGCCTCTTGTGTCCTTTAGTCACAAGGGCAAAGAAGTTGTTGCAGGAGCTGTGGCTTCAAAAGCTAGGTTGAGACGAGTCGCTACCAATACAGTTGCATACTTCATGGGAAACCTTTAAAGCGACGCTTCTGCAGCTGCCGAAAATAAAGGTATCGTGATTCGTCCACACAGATCCGCAAGTCGCGATTCAAATACATGGTTTCGCTGACGCTTCCATAAGAGCGTATGGAGCGTGCATCTACATTCGTACTTGTTGGGGCGGGTCCGTGCCAAGAACACTTCCAAAGTTTTCCCAAAGAAATATATGTATGTATATAAAAAACACGGGGTTGTGGAGCTTGTGATCCGTTTCACCTTTTATTTCATAATGATTTGTAATATATCGCAAGCTTAATCTAGAGGCCACCGATTCGGTTGCCAGTGATGCCGAACCAGCTATCTTCGAACCAGCAAACTTCTTGTTCGACATGAACATTCTCCCCCCCTCGCAATGGGGAGAGTGACAGGTCACGAAAGGGAGCAAGTGCCTGAAAGGAGCCACCCCAAGGCTGAGTTTTGCGCCATGGGCAGTCCGTTCTGACTCGGGAGGATACCCGGCAGAATTAATTCCGCATATACGTCAGCTCCCAAGACGACCGACAGCAAGGAAGGGTGGAACCATCTGTCATCAGCCAGAGTTATGTTTGGAAAGGCATCCCGGACCTTCGGATCCAGGGGCTTGGCCGGAGTTCGGGTCTGCATCTGGTCATCAACCAGCATTAGCAGCTGTCGGGTCATCTTTGACGACTTTGAGCGGATTTCGGTGGTGCACACCCGCTCATCGCCCACGCGGGTGACGGAAAGGTTGAGGGCCTTTGTCAAAGAAACGTGAATGCGACTCACGGGGCAGCGAGGATCCACCAAAGCTCGGACGTCAAACCGTTTCTCCTCAGACCCCACCAAAATGGATGCCGTTGGCAAGATGCTCACACTCGTGCGCTCTCCTTTGGTGACGATGAGCGCAACGGCGTCGACGACGCTCTGCTGCCGTCGGTCTTTGGGTCGTGACGAGCGTGGCGATGTGGACTCTTGGAAGTACAAAAGGGTGTGGTGATTTCCACTGCAGACGTGGCACTTGGCATTACTGCGACAGGATTGACCTGAATGCTCGTGAGCAAGGCAGTTCGCACAGTACTGATTAATGAGGACTGCGCGGATCCGCTTCACCGCCGGGAGCCGAAGGAAACGTTGGCATTTTCTCAGCGCGTGCACCCCTCGGCAAACTCGGCACCTGTACCCGTTGGTTGAGCGTGGCCGAGCGTGCTGGATTGTGGTTGGCGCCATCGTGAACAATCTTCCTTCTTTATCCCTTGTGGTGGTTTGCTGGAAATTATTTTCACACACCGAGCAGGATTCCTTACCCGGCTTCACTGGAACATCCTCCACCTCCCAGAACTTGGTGAGGATACCGTCTAGTTGAGATTCGGTGACAGACAACCGTGCTGAGAAGGAAGTGGGATTCTCCGCGATTGGGCCGCAAAGAATCCACCCGAATATGGTCTCTTGGCCAAGGAGTGTTCCGCAAACATTTGAGTGGAAGCCGCCTTAAATGATCGACGGAAGGATATCGGCGCCTATGAGCACGTCAATTTGCGAACTCTGGTAGAAATTCGGATCTGCTAATTGGATGGGAGGGAGGTCCCTAAACGACCCTTCGGGTATCGTATAGGATGGAAGATTTTGTGGTAGCACATATGCAGACGCTTCGATTTGGATTTGTGGCTTAATGGGGGAGCCTATTTGGAATTGGCAGCGCTTACGTGGATGAGCAGCAACAGTTTGGTTTACTCCCGAAACTTGAGGAACTTGGGAACTTAGTTAGGTTGAATAACCGTTCTGAAATAAAGGTCGCCTCGGATCCGGAGTCAATTAAGGCACGTGCTGAGTACCTAATGCCTAAGTGGCAGATTTCTATGAGCGCCGTACCCCTTGCGTGTTCACGGCGAGGTACGTTTGGACGTTCGACGGAGTGGACTGTATTTCTGGCTGGAGGTCAGGTTCGGATGCTGACTGGAGTTGTGGAGGGCCGCCGCGATGGAGGAGAGTATTGTGGCGACCTTTGCACGTGTAGCAATTGTGCGTACTCGTGCAGTCTCTCAACATGTGGGTTCTTGCAAAACAGTTCAGACAGAGTTTCTGTTGTTTAATACACTGTTCCCTGACGGCAACCGACATATTCAAAAACTGAGGACACAGACGGATCGGATGGTTCTCCCTTGGACAAAGTTTACACGACTGTGGATTTACGGTGACCCTATTTTCAAAGTTATGGATAATCCGCGGCCCAATTGCCTCCAGGGTTCGATGACGACCTTGTAAGAAGGTCTTGAATTCTTCCCACCCTGGAATCTCGGATGGGTTAAGGAGGGACTGTTCCCACAGAGCCAACGTCAGCTTCGGCAGCTTTGAGGAGCACAGGAAGACGAGAAGACAGTCCCAGTTTCATATGTCTACTTTTGCTATTTTCAGGGCTGTCAAACAACCTTGGACAGTGCTCTCCAGGTGCTTAAGGGAATTGCCACACTCTTGGGAAACAGTGGGGAGACTAAACAGGATCTTTAGCTGGCTGTTGACGAGCAGTCGCTTTTTTTCGAAACGAGTCTGCAGATTTTCCCATGCGGACGCAAAACCTTCGTTAGTCAATGGTGATAATGCCACAATAGACTTTGCTTCTCCACTCGTTTTCGAGTTGAGGTGGAACAACTTTTTAGCGCCTGAAAGCCTCGGATTTTTGACATAGAGGGCGGAAAAAAGGTCTCGAAACGTCGGCCAATGAACATAAAATAATAATGCTGGTACAAGTGTTTTAGTTTAAAGACAAATGTGGAAAAATTGGTCTTTGCACGGTGTATGGATTCTGTTTGCATATGTGTATGCGTATGGATATGTGTGATTTTATTTAATTTTTTTGTGTTTGATTTGGTTTGGAGTTGCAAAGGAGATATATAAATATAAATATTTTCCCACAAAATAGAGACCTTAACGGTGGAGCGGGATTGTGTGGAAAATATATATATATGTATATATATATATTGCTAGTGGAAAAAAACTTTTGGAATTTCTAAGCTGTGTGTTTATGTGTGTATGTGTATGGATATGTGTGATTTAATTTAACTTTTGTGTTTTAATTTTGTGGAGTTGCACGGAATGTGCCACTGGAGATTAAAGTAGATATATATAAATATATATATTTTTCCACAAAATGGAGACCTTAACGGTGGAGCGGGGTTGTGTGGAAAAGAAAATATATATATATATATATATATATATTGCTACTGGAAAAAAAACTTTTGGAATTACTTAGCTTGCGGAGAACGATGAAAATAAATCCTACTTCGATTGAATCAAATGTTGGGGCGGGTCCGTGCCAAGAACACTTCTAAAGTTTTCCCAAAGAAATATATGTATATAAAAAACACGGGGTTGTGGAGCTTGTGATCCGTTTCACCTTTTATTTCGTAATGACTTGTAATATATCGTAAGCTTAGTCTAGAGGCCACCGATTCGGTTGCCAGTGATGCCGAACCATCTATCTTCGAACCAGCAAACTTCTTGTTCGACATGAACAGTACTCAAACTGCTGAAGGTTGGTTATTGACCGCCAAATCAAAAGTAGCTCCCCTTTTAGCAGATCTGTATAATCGTGTCAAGCCATTGCTAAATTCTCCCATTGAGAATGCTTTTCTATGGACAGACTCCGAGATCACATTACACTGGATCTAAACCCATCCTTCGTCGTTGTCGGTTTTTGTATCAAACCTAGTCGCAGAGATTCAGGAGTGGTCGGAGAACGCAACTTAGAGACACGTTCCCAAGAAAGTTAGCCCAGCAGACATAGTATCCCGTGGATGTGACGTTGAGGAGCTTACAACGTCCATCTGGTTCAGCGGGCCTCTGTTCTAGCTGGACTCAGAATTTAATTGGCCTATAAATCAACAAATCAACTGCCGGCCGCAGTAGTGTCGATGGAATTACGCAAATCAGCATTAGCTCTTGAAGTCAACCCAGAGCCAAATTATCTGCTTCAGAATATAGAAAACTTTTCGTCGCACCTGATGCTTCTGAGAGTTTTCGTATGGATTCTCCGCTTTATTCAAAGGTGCAGATATGGGACGAAGACCTTTGAAAAAAGTATTTCGCCAAGACAACTGAATTTCGCTTTTAAGAAAATTGTTGAAATTATCCAATTTCACGAATTCAGTGACAATATAGTAAACTTCGGAAAAATAAACCGGTAGCAACGCATATTCAAAAATTGGTGTCGAGGAGACATTGCTACGAGTTGGGGGTCGGTTATGGAATGCTCCTATCCCGTACGAAGCCAAATTCCCGTTGTTGCTGTCTAAAAGCTCACAATTCATCAGATCATACATGCCATACCTGCACGTTACGAATTGTCACGCTTTCCCTCGAGCTCTTGTAAGTGGTCTGCGCGAGAAAGTATGGCTAGTCAATGCGCAAGAAGTCTGCCGACGAACAGTTCGATCGTACATTCGCTGCTTTCGCTGTAAGCCGGAACTCTTGACGCAAATAATGGGGAACTTGCCAGCATATAGACTTCGAGCTCTCCGCCCGTTTAACATCTGTGGCGTTGATTTTTGTTGCCCCTTAAGCACAACGTATAGTATCCATGGGAAGCCACCGTACAAGTCGTACGTGGCCTTGTTTGTCTGTTTTGCGTCCAAAGTGTGGACCACTTGGAGCTTGTGTCTGACCTAACCACTGATGCTTTTCTGTTGTTCGTGAGTCGTCGCGGGACACCGGAAAAGGTTAGGTGCGACAACGCCACCAACTTCGTCGGAGCCGACCGGCACATGAGAGAGTTCCGAGCCCGACTGGAGGAGCAGGGGGCGGTATAGAAAGATACGCATTAAAAAAATGATGCGATTTCGCCCGTCTGGAGGAGCAGGGGGCGGTATACAAACATACGCATAAAAAAAATGATGCGATTTCGCCCGCCTGGAGGAGCAGGGGGGCCGTATAGAAATATACGAGGTGTGTTCAAAAAGTAAGGTGACTTAGTATTTTCAAGAAAAACTATTAATTTATTTATCAATATTTATGTTGTCCCCTTCAAAGTAATCCCCCTCAGATACAATACACTTATGCCAGCGGTTTTTCCAATCCTCAAAGCACTTCCCATAAGCACTTTTCGGTATAGCCTTGAGCTCTTGCAGCGATGCAGTCTTTATCTCTTCAATCGTTGCAAATCTCCGTCCTTTCATAGGTCTCTTCAGTTTTGGGAACAAGAAAAAGTCACATGCGGCCAAATCCGGTGAATATGGTGGCTGAGGCATTATTGTGGTGTTGTTTTTGGCCAAAAAATCTCTCACAAGCAAAGATGAGTGAGCAGGGGCATTATCGTGATGGAAAAGCCATGAATTGTTTTTCCACAATTCTGGACGTTTCTTTTGTATTGCTTCTCGCAAACGGCGCATAACTTCCAGATAATACTGTTTATTGACCGTACGACCATATAGTAAGAACTCCTGATGCACCACGCCATGGTAATCGAAGAAAACAGTGATCAAAACTTTGACATTTGATCGAACTTGGCGTGCTTTTTTCGGTCTTGGCTCGCCTGGGCTCTTCCATTGGGACGATTGGGCTTTGGTTTCGATATCATAACCATATACCCATGATTCGTCACCAGTTATGACCCTTTTGAGTAAATCTGGGTCGTCGTTGACGTCATTCAACAGCTCTTGAGCGATGCTCATGCGACGGTTCTTTTGGTCAAAATTCAGCAATTTCGGAACAAACTTCGCTGACACACGACTCATACCCAAAACGTTTGAAAAAATTTCATGGCACGAGCCAAGCGATATACCGACATCTTCAGCAACTTCTCTGATAGTGATTCGACGATTTTCCAAAACAATTTTCGTCACTGCTTGAACGTTTTCATCAGTTGTTGACGTGCTTGGGCGTCCAGAGCGAGGCTGGTCATTGGCATCTTCCCGGCCATCTTGGAAGAGTTTGTACCACTTGTACACATTTTTTTACTCAGAACAGTTTCACCGTATGCCACTGTCAACATTTCAAGTGTTTCAGAGCACTTAATTTTATTTTTACACAAAATTTGATGCAAATCCTTTGATCCATATTTTTCGATAGCAAAAATCGCCGAGCTCGCAAAATAACTTGTAACTTTACGCCTCTCACAACCAAACAAAAGAGGATGTTCCATTGAAACTTGGTACAGATGTTAGGGAAGAGTGTACCAATATAACAAAACAAAAAAATCGATAATCGAAAATATGTTGCCCGCGAAATTTGAAAAGTCACCTTACTTTTTGAACACACCTCGTACGCATCAAAAAAAGGGATGCTAGTTTGCGTTCATACCGCCCAGAGCACCGCACTTCGGCGGACTTTGGGAGGCAGGTGTGAAGTCTGCAAAGCACCTGTTCCTTCGGACGGTCGGCCAAAACCTCTTGACCGCGGAGGAGCTCGGAACTCTCCTTACCAGCGTGGAGGCCGTGCTCAACTCAAGACCTCTGGGAACCCTCAGCAACGACCCAAACGACGTTTGAACTGCTTGCGTCGATGGCGAGGTGTCTTGCCGCTCAAGCACAGGTTTTGGCAGTAATGGTCCCGGGAGTACATCTCCAGCCTACAGCACAGGTCCAAGCGGCACAAGGAGGAGCCAAACCTCGTCGCGGGAAAAATGGTCGTCGTAGCACAACCTTCCACCCCAGCAGTGGAGGATCGGGCGAGTGGAAGCGGTCCACGCCGGCGCCGATAAAAAGGTTCGGGTGGCGGACGTTCGGACTCCGGACGGACTATACCGGAGAGCGATCCATCGGCTGGCGGTATTGCCGGCGTTGGCCTGAAGGACGTCGTCCCTTCAGAGGGGGCGGTGTTTGCGCACTTGGCGCGTTTATTTAAAAGTATAGTTTCTCTAGTGTTAAGGCGAGAGCGGGAGCCAATAAAGCTTTCGTTCGCACTCGCGAATTCGCCCCGTCTCTCGCCCCCCTTAGATAAGCATAGCTATAAGAGATCATTATTGAAATTAAAACCAGTGTTAAATCGAATCCGATCAGGATCGCACTCCATTTCGTCGCTTTCGTCGTCCATTTCGCAAATAAAAAATATCGTTGCTCTCCAATCACAAGTCGTGTAGTTTTTGTTAATACAAATTAGTATTAAAACTTTCATGAACTTTTACAAAAATCGGTGACGACATTACAAGAACATCTGAAGACAAGACCAATTTACAAGGAGATCATTTCAGAAAAAGATTTGAAGTCCGTCACAGTATCGTCGTATATTTGGTAAAAAAAAGTGTGTGACCGTCAAAAAATTAATACCGTTTGTAAAAAAAAAAAAATAGAATGGAAGCAAACTTCGGCAAGCCGATGTTTATATACCCGTGTATTTATTACAAAACGACTACATTTCTATGTTTTATTACTAAAAACAATGAAGATTTGTCGACTTTGAGCTGCTCCTATCACAATAGGCTGCTGATTATTGACAATTGAACTATTTACTCAATTGTCTTTCAGGGCGAGCTTCATTATTATTTTATATTATTTTATTATGTTATTAAATAAATCTCTTCTACAGCTATAATTTAACCATCATAAAAATGACGTTTTGATTTTTTACGACTGTTAATCGTATCTGTTTAGGTTATCATCGCTCAACAAGCCAGGTGCGTTAGTGCTTTAAAAGCTTTTAGTTTCTATATCTGTCATTACAGGTTCAATTATATCGTTAGCCACTAAACAAGAAATCATTAATGCAATGCTGATTCAGATTATTTTGTCGAAGGTCAATGTAGAGACAAAAAGTAAACCACTTTTCCCTTAGGGGAGAAGTTTGAAATCAAAGACATTTGTTACAGCATAGACAAAACCAAAATACGCAAATATTGGGTCAACCTCCGTGGTCCTTTTTTTTGCAAGCAAGTGTAATGCCAATTGCAAGTATAATTATACTCATGAATGAAAAGTTATCTTTAGGCGAAAACCAATTCGGACTACTTTTTAATGCATTTGGCTAGGTAGTCGGCGGAAAATCTCTTCTTATTCCTCAGGACAAAAATGTTACCAGTGTCGTCTTGTTTCGATGACACTTGAGTAGATGATAGTCATTTTGTTACGGAAGAAATAAAATAAATTTGCATAAAAAATGCAGCAACACCAACAACAGCTTTACTAGATGCAGTAACAGCCTCGCAAATTTTTCGTTTTAATTTGTTCCCATTTTTTCTTTCTTGTCGTTAAATAATTTATTAATTTTTGTAATGTTTTTTAACGACATGTATTTCCTATTAACAATTTGTTTCTTATTTTTTCGCCTTGGGAAGAAACAGATAATTTCTTTTCATTTAGCATCAGCATGGCTTAAAGTTATGCTTATATCCGTATATATAGTTTCGATCAGGACCATCAGCCGAGTCATTGAAAACTACATGAGTTAGACATTTGGGGTTTTTCATGAAGATTTTGATTTCTAACGCAGCGGTAGTTTATTTCAAATGTTTCCACACCCAACCTAACGCGTCACATACAAAATTAGGACCTCGTAAAGGCCAGTTATTGGGCAGTTGTTCATATATTTGGTAGAGCGGAATAGATCAAGGAAACTGTTAGCGGGGGTGATGTTCGCTCTCAGATTGAGCAATTTACACTGCAGTTCGGCAAATGACGCGATTCTAAAATTTTGGAAATGCGCTTTAGCTGGGGCATATTTTTTCAAATTGGTTAGCTTATACGTTTTTTGGTTTTCCATTTTTTTCTTTTAGTTTAATTTTATTTTAAATAAACTAAAAATAAATAAATTTTTTTATTTATTTTGTCAAATTAAAACTAGGTACAATACTAAAATTAATGGAAAGAAAATGGCACTGGAAGCTGAAGTCCTTCGGCCGCAAACTTATAAATAAACTTATATACTCCTAATAAAAAAGTTGTATTTTATTCGGTTGACTTTGAGGAAGAAAAATGTAATCGCTTTCTAATTCTTCCTTGCCCACGTTTCGGCTTTATAAGTTCGTTACCACGGGCGATATTACCAAAATTAATCGTCAGCTAATGATAAATCACCATGATAACTCTGGAGAGTGAAGCAAAGGTATTCGTATAATTGTATTCGTACCATCACATATGGTCTATCGCCAAATATATATATATATATTTTTATACCCTTGCAGAGGGTATTATAATTTTGGTCAAAAGTGTGCAACGCAGTGAAGGAGACATCTCCGACCCTATAAAGTATATATATTCTTGATCAGGATCACCTCCTGAGTTGATATAAGCATGTCTCTCAGTTTTAAAGATATCGAATTGAAACTTTGCACACACCCTTCTTTCCTTTGCACCCAGTATATAAGTCGGAACGGCCGACTATATCCTATAGCTGCCATATAACTGAACGATTGTAAATGCCACAACATTTGTGTTTTTAAAGTTAGGAAGTTGGGATTTTTAGGAGTATTAAGAATGCATCATATGAATAATTTTGGAGAATATTATTTACAGAATATTCTGCAAGGGTATATCAACTTCGGCTCCGCCCGAAGTTAGCTTTCCTTTCTTGTTTTAATGTTGGTTTTTTATCGACCTGTTAAACAATAATTGTAGTGTTATTGAATTACTCGAGGTCATGGTCATGCGTTGGTTATATTTTAATTTCTTCTATACACAACGTTTTTATTCCACTCAACTTTCATCACACTTACACTCCCTGGGGAGTGAACCCGACTATGATAGGACTAGCTAGTTTCGTCTGCACGTCACCTCAGACTTATCAGCTATCTACGGGGATAAAAGCAGAGCGTCAGAAACTCCCCAATGTTACGATCAGAGAAGCTTTTGTTGGCAATTGTGAGTTGCCAAAGTTCATTGGCTTTAACATAGGTGGAGTTCTGTCGTTAAAGCTTCTATCAGTGTGTGAAAGTTTTCAGTGTTTTGTCTGTTGAAAAACAATAACTCGGGACTCTCCTCATCCACGAGAATATCAATAAATAAATATGTAGTGCCAAGCAACGTTCTACGGCTTAAGGGGGTATATAGTTAATTCGGTGCAAAATCGGTAATTTTTTAGGAAGATTCCTCAGATAACGCTGTCGGTTTTTTTTTCAATTTTTTAAGGCACTTGAAAGTCAAAACCCCCGATTTTCGCCCGAAACGTCAAGATATTTCTTGCTCTAAAAATAAAAATTAAAAAAAAAACAACCTCGACAGCGTTATCTGAGGAATTTTGTCGAGAAATACTGTGCAAAATCTCAAAACGATCCGTCCGATAGATTTTGCAGGAGACCGTTTTAAAGTTTGGGATACCCAAAAATGGAATATAAAAACTTACTTTCAACTGCCCAGAAGTTCTACTCGGATCGATCTAAAATTTTAACTCAATATTCTCGAGATGTTGTGCATTCAGAAAAACGAAAATGCAAAAAAGTAATAAGGATGGTAGATTAAATAGACTGGCTTGCATTCAAGACTAGAGCGAGATCGTTAATAAATAAAGTAAAAACAAGTGGGCCAATGTGGCTGCCTTGTGGGTCGCCTGAAGTAAATCGGACTTGTTGAGTCCTTCCACAAAGATAATTTAAGATACATTTTAGAAGATCACATAGAAACCCTCATAAGTCTAGCTTAAGTATAAGAAGCGAGTGATTTACTGAATCAAACGCTTTACTAAAATCAATGTAAACTACGTCAGTCTGCATATTCTTTTTGTAGCCATTTATTACAAAAGACTTTAGCTCCAAAATGTTTGTCGTCGTAGATCTTCGCCTTATAAATTTATGTTGACATGGAGATGTAATTGATCTACAAAGATTCCAAGTGGGGCATAATAACGTTTTCGAAAAGCTTTGGGATGGCAGATAATTTGAATATTCCTCTGTAATTGCTTGTATTCGATTTACTTCCTTTCTTATGAAGGCGAATAACGAATGACTCCTTCCAAATAAGTGGAAAGTGAGCAATTCCCAAAGATAAGGTAAAAAAATTTGTGCAGAGGACTGAAACGGTGATTATACTGGTTTAATTTTATGGAGATCAAAGAGAAGGAAGCCTTTGCTTAACATTGGACAACAAATTACGTTTCATTTGGATATGCAAATGAATAAGACGAATTTGGATGGGAACAAACAAAATATGTTGTCTGAAGAACTGAGCAAATAGATCGGCAGTTGCCTTCTAAATATTTGCCGTAGATTCTTCGAATAATAGCGATACTGGGTAACAGGTTGATTTACGCTTAGTGTTAACGAAATTAAAAAACTGTTTCGGATCTTGTGAAAACTGGACAGTACAACAAATCAGATAGTTTATATAACACCGCGCGTTAAACACGGTCAAATTTTAGACCGAGCCCTAGGTATCGAGAGAAGGCAGATTTTGAACCGCACATTTTAAATATATAGAAAAGTTTGAACTTAATATTTTTTAAGTACGACAACTCCTTATTAAACCATGGACGTTTATTGGAAATTGACGGATGGTATAACGGAACACACAGAGAAAAGAAGGAGTTTAATACTTTATAAAATATATTAACCTCCTTAGCCATATAGAGCATGAATAAAGTTCGGACCAGTCATAGCCGGATATTAAAGTATTTAAACGTTGAATGTTTGCCATACGAAAACAGCGAATTAGTTTAATAGACTTTTCGGATTTTTCTTCATCTACAGTCAGCTCTAGAGTTGGATGATAAGGATCTTCGGGTAGTGTAATTGGTGATGTTCTCAAAAGGTTATCTTTTTCATTTTCAAAAAATTAAAAATCTTTACCTTGAAGAACAACTTCTTGAGAACATTTCTCCAAATTTTCATAGAGATTTGAGCAGTAGAATGAAAGTTACAGCGCTCCAAAATGACTTTGCGGTGATATGGATTGGCAAAAATCTACTGAACCGATTTTCTTTTTATTTTTTTTTTAAATGTTCCCAATGAATTTTGTGAGAACTTAAACGATCGATTTTTTACGTAAAAACTTTATTTTTTGCATAAAACGTTCCCGTATGCACCAAAGAAAAATTTTAAACAAGAGAGAACGCTATAGTCGGGTGCCCCGACTATCAGATACCCGTTACTCAGGTAAAGAGAGTGCGAGGGAGATGGAGATAGAAACTTTGATCACGCATAACTTTTAAACGAATGGTCCGATTTGAAAAATTTCTTCTACATTTCGATAGGTATTGATAAACACAATAAAACTGCATTTTTACTTTTCCGAAATATTTAAATTTATATTTAAATAAAATCGTATATAAGCGATTGTGGGCGTTAAAGGGGGCGTGGCACCTTTTTGAAACAAACTTGCGCTGCGTAGGAACTCCTAGAATCTGCATGCAAAATGCCAATCTTCTAGCTTTTATAGTTTCCGAGATCTCAGCGTTCATACGGACGGACAGACGGACAGACGGACAGACGGACAGACGGACATGGCTAGATCGACTCGGCTAGTGATCCTGAACAAGAATATATATACTTTATAGGGTCGGAAACGCTTCCTTCTACCTGTTACATACTTTTGCACGAATACAATATACCCTTTTACTCTACGAGTAACGGGTATAAAAATAGTTTAAGTGCAGGACATTACTCTAAACTAATTAAATATTTTTAAATTTACAGTTTCAGTTGACCCGTTCGTCTTGGGGAACTATCAACGCAAGGCTCATCCAAAAAAGGCGTTTAAGGGAAACAGCCACCCCTTAACAACTTTAAAATATTTGTTCACAAATTTTTGCATGAACATTGTCAACAGTCTAACCTTTCAAAAAATATAATCATTCATTTAATAAAAAAATTTTTACATGCATAAAAAATACAAACTCCTATTTTTTTCGACAAAAAAGAAAGAAGGCATAAGTCCAGCAACCGCCCGAAGGAGTTTTTAACATGGTTTACTTGGGATAAAGGAAGTAAAATATTAGAATTTTAGTCTGGAGACCATGCCGCACTAAGTATATTAAAATCACTTAAGGGGTTATCCGGGTCTTGACACTTCAAAAATTCATTTTTGTCAAACTTTTTATATAATAGTACAAAGTGTCAGGAATGCGTCCGAAAATTTCAAGTCGATCGAAGCAAAACCAAAAAATATGGGAGAAATTTAAAGTTCAGCGCGTCGAATGAGTCACAACTGGCGATTCGGGGATATCCAAATCTGTTTTAAAACTTTAAACGCTTTTTGCTAAAACTCACTTTTTTGAAGTTGGTAGTCAGGTTTTTTCAAAAACTATTGCTCTGATCGACTTCTGCTTTTGCACACTTCTTTAAGACATGCTTTTGTTGCCGTTACAAATCATTTTAAAAAAAATTGCCAAAATTTACGTCAAAAATTTAATTTAAAAAGCGCTAAAACAAATCAATTTTTAATTAAAACAAGAAAAGAAAGCTAACTTCTGGTAGTTGATATACCCTTGCAGAATATCCTGTTAATTATTATATTATATTATTATATTATTATTATTATATTCTCCAAAATTATTCATATGATTCATTCTTAATACTGGACGGTCGGATTGATTGGACAAAAATAAAACCTATAGAAAATCCCAACTTCCTAACTTTACAAATACCAAAGTTATGGCATTTCCTATCAATCAATTATATGACAGCTATAGGATATAGTCGGCCGATCCTTATGAAATTTGGTAGGTCGGACTGATTGACCAAAAATAAAATCCATAAATAATCCAATCTTCCTAACTTAATATTACCAAATCCCAAGGAACAACAAAAAAAATTTAAAACAACAAAGTTATAATCCCAAAGCACAAAAAAAAAAATTTTAACAACACAGTTATAATTTTTTAAATTTTTTCTCGATTGTTCCTATGGGAGCTATATGATATAGTCGCCCGATTCGTCTAGTTCCGAGTTATGTACTATCTGCAAAGAAAGTAAACTTTTGGGAAAGTTTCAAGCAGATAGCTAAGAGACTAGTTTGGGTAGAAACGGACGGACGGACGGACGGACGGTCGAAGAAACGGACATGGCTAGATCGACTCTCCTGGTGATGCTGATCAAGAATATATATACTTTATAAGGTCGGAAATGTCTCCTTCACTACGTTGCAAACGTTTGACTGAAATTATAATATCGTCTGCAAGGGTATAACAAAATTAAAACAACAAAGTTGTAATTTTGTTTAAACTTTTTTTTCCGATTGTTCCCATGGAAGCTATATGATATAGTCACCCGATCCGGCTCGTTCCGACATATATGTATACTACCTGCAATAGAAACACACAGCTTTTGGGAAAGTTTCAAGCAGATAGCTTTAAAACTGCGTAAAAACGGAGGGAAGGACGGACGGACAGACGGAAGGACATACGAACAGACGGACAGACGGACATGGCTAGATCGACTCTCCTGGTGATGCTGATAAAGAATATATACTTTATAGGGTTGGAAATGTATCCTTCACTGCGTTGCAAACTTTCGACTGAAATTATAATACCCTCTACAAGGGTATAATAAAAACAAGAAAGGAAAGCTAACTTCGGGCGGAGCCGAAGTTGATATACCCTTGCAGAATATTCTGTAAATAATATTCTCCAAAATTATTCATATGATGCATTCTTAATACTAATAAAAATCCCAACTTCCTAACTTTAAAAACACCAAAGTTATGGCAATTTCAATCGTTCAGTTATATGGCAGCTATAGGATATAGTCGGCCGATCCCTATAAAATTTGGTAGGTCGGATTGATTGGCCAAATATAAAACCCATAGAAAATCCCAACTTCCTAACTCTAAAAACACCAAAGTTATGCTATTTCCTATCGTTATATGGGAGCTATAGGATATAGTCGGCCGATCCTAATGAAATTTGGTAGGTCGAATTGATTGGCCAAATAAAGAAGCCATAGAAAATCCCAACTTCCTAACTTTACAAACAGCAGAGTTATGGCATTTCCTATCGTTCAGTTATATGGCAGCTATAGGATATAGTCGGCCGATCCCGGCCGTTCCGACTTATATACTGCGTGCAAAGGAAAGAAGGGTGTGTGCAAAGTTTCAATTCGATAGCTTTAAAACTGAGAGACTAGTTCGCGTAGAAACAGACAGACGGACAGACAGACGGACAGACAGACGGACAGACGGACAGACGGACAGACGGACATGGCTATATCAACTCAGGAGGTGATCCTGATCAAGAATATATATACTTTATAGGGTCGGAGATGTCTCCTTCACTGCGTTGCACACTTTTGACCAAAATTATAATACCCTCTGCAAGGGTATAACAACAAACCAAACAAGATCCGCAGGAACACTTGATAAACATCTTCTTTTGCCTTTTTGGCCAAAAATAAAATCCATAAAAAATCCAATCTTCCTAACTTTACACCTAAGCTATGGCCAGTTATATGGTAGCTATAGGATATAGTCGGCCGATCCGGCTCGTTCCGATTTATATACTACCTGCAATAGAAAGGCAATTTTTGGGAAAGTTTTAAGCAGATAGCTTCAAAACTGAGGGACAAGATTGCTTAGAAACGGACAGACGGACGGACAGACGGACGGACAGACGGACATGGCTTGATCGACTCTCCATGTGATGCTAATCGAGAATATATACACCATATAAGGTGGGAAATGTCTCCTTTACTGCGTAGCGAATTTTTGACTGAAATAATACCGTCAAGGTTATAAAAATTCTTTGATGAAAAGCCTCAAATAGGATCCGAATCTGAAGAGGAAAATCAAAGTTTATTTAGTTTGGGATATTCTAATCCTGAACACGCCGTCGTTAAAGTATCCGACGAAAATAATAGTTGGGGAAACGTCATCGTTGAAGTATGGACAACCAAAAAAAAACAATATACCAAAATTCAACTTTAAATAAATGAACCGAATTGGAGGACAATATAGTATTATTAATAAAGAACATTCAAAAATAAATATGCAGATTCCTTTTAGGAAAGACATACGCGGTGAAATAAATACCGAAAATGTATAGTAAAGAATACTCTTATGGTCTATCAGGTTCAGATTTTGTAAATCAACAAAATGTTAAAAGAAGAAATTTTAAGGCCCAGCTGAAGCCATTATAATTCACCTGTATTATTCGTACCAAAAGAGGGTTGGAAAAAAGATGGAACTACGAAACTTAGTCTCGTAATAGATTATAAGAAACTTAACGAAAACACTATATCGGATAGATATCAAATGCAGGATCCTTCAGTAATTTTGTCAAACCTCGGAGAGGATAAATACTTTTCCACAATTGATTTGGAATCAGGATTCCATCAAATTCTCATGAATGTCAAAGACATTCAATAAACCGTATTCTCAATAAACAATGGAAAATAGGAATTCCTTGGAATGCAATTTGGGTTAACAAACGCCCCTAGAATATTCCAAAGAGCGAGGGATGATATTTTAAGGGAAAAAGACGGAAAAACGTGTCATTATTATATGGATGACATTATTATATTTTCAAAGACAATTTAACAACATTAGAAAGATTTAATTGTCATAATTAAAATGACAATGAAAATTTCGATTGAAAAATCAAAGTTCTTTAAATTGGAAACAAACTTTCTCAGTTCCGTTGTTTTAAACAACGTAAGCAAAACAGATCCCAAAAAAAATGTTCACAATTTTTAAATTTATGCAAAATTTTGCAAAATGGAAAGGTATCAAAAAAAAACCATCACGTAAAACATATACAGTTGGATGAATCAGCTGGAAGTGCTTTCAACGAGCTCAAAGATAATTTAATCGCACAAATAGAGTAAGTTCAACCCGATTATAATAAAAAAATCACTTTAACAATTGATGCGTCTGATTAAGCTATCGGTGCTGTTCTTTCTCAGGAAAGAAACCCGATTACCTTAATTTCAAAAACTCTTACAAAAACCCAACAATTATATGCTACTAATAAAAAGGAACTTTTACTCATGGTATGGGTTTTCAAACAAATTTCGAAATCATTTATATGGAGTTAACAACATCGATATCTACACAGATCATCAACCTCTTCTCTTTTCAATTTCACAGAAGAACCCAAATATCGAAGTGAAAAGATGGTATTCATTCATTGAGAGCTATTTACCAACTATTCACCTAAAATTATTTATAACCCAGAAGCAACAAATGTTGTTGCTGATGCTTTATCTAGGATACAAATTAACAGCTTTACAGAGAGTACTTTTGAGAATGTTATGCAAGAAACCCGAAAACCCTTAAACCTGTTTAAGCAACAATTGCTAATATCAACGGGGAGGTATAAAATATATGAGTCGATTAATGTGTTCAGAAAAAAAATTCCAAAAAGGATCAATTTTTGTAAATGTATATAATACAGTTAATGACACTCAATTTGATGGATCATATTTATTAACTTCTGAACGTCTTTCTTCAGGGCTCAGTTTAGTGTGCGAGTTGCTTCCTTAGGAAATTGTTTCGAAGATTGCGATCTGTTGGTTTGCCTCTTCTTTCTGCTCAGAAACCTTTTTTCCAGTACAAGTTGTTCCAATTGCAGATTAGTTTTGACATGGTTGACTTGCACGTTCTTCAATTGTGGTGTTGAAATAGTGGCGGCTGCCACGAGTACATCTTCAAGAGCATCAGTGGAGCTTTCGAAGTCCCCTTCGATGTTGAGCTGCGAGGTTAGTTCGATGTGGAAACTTACATTCATTTTATATTTTAACCCGTTTGTTCTGTGCGATGTAAGTTTCTGGGGGTGATCTGTAGTTTCTGGAAATTATTATTACTGGCGAATTGTCTGGTGAAAGGTGCAAAGCACTTTGGCGCTTATTATATTGCGGGAAATGTTTTTTTTTTGTCACCACAAAATCTATTAAGTCTGGGACCTCTTTGGTGACGGCTAGCCAGTATGCGGGGCTAACTGGGGAAACAGAAGTAAGTTGAAAAAATCCATGAATTGTCCTTCAGAAATTGTAAAGCGAGACGGGCAGTAAACAGCGGCTATGGAAAGGGGTCCGTTACCTGACTGCACTTTGATAAACGTGGCCTGCAAGTAATTAGTTGCAAACCTTTGGTGAAAGTTTTGTTTGATACGTTCCCTGATTTGGATCCCGTTTCCGACGTGCGCTTTACCGTCTGGATGATCTGTGCTGTATAGCCTATTTAAAAATTGTATTTGTTTGTGAGGTGCGTCTCTATCAGTAGCATAATGTTGATATGATTTACATTGAGGAACTGTGTAATTTCAAGTTTGTGCCGGGAAACGCTTTATGCGTTGCACATGGTTATTCGTAGATTTACTATCAATTATTTGGACTGATTAGCTGCAAGCAACTGTAACACAATTTTCTTGGTTTGAACTAGTGTTTTTGTATGGTCGTTTTTATGAAGGACATAAATTTCATCATACTTTGTTGCATGGTAACCATCATAGCTTCCAGTAGGCTTTGTGTCTGTCCTGGGACCCGCTGAACGTTTTCATAATAAGACTGGAATGGGTTTTCTGTTCCTGTTCGAAGGAAATCGGAGTATTAGAATCCCTTCTGGATATTTAGCTGACCAAATGAGGTTCTTGCAGACGTCACGAAAAATTCTTCCGGCGTCGTTTTTGAGTAAGTGCACTCGTTTTCAGTGTTTTGGTGGCTCGTTGTTGTCACCCGTCGCATGCGGTCTTTCAATTCCTGGTAGAACACTTTCGGGGGTTTCGTTGGGCTTGATTCCTTTTAGTACAAATTGCAAGCCCTTGCTGCTTTTTAGTTGTTATGTGTAATAGGTTTTCTTAGTTTTCTCCAGGTATTTAGACACAGCTCGGAAATGTTCTTCGAATTTGTTCTGAAATTTGGTTTCGTGAATATTAGTGATCGGGACAACATGAAAATTTTCCCTAATTTAATTGGGTTGGGCTTTGATTTCGGTTGGGACTCTTTACCCAGTTCTGGTTCAGTTTCAGCTGGGAGGTCAAAACTAATGTTATTGGATCTCCCAGGTAATTCGATGTCTCTTTGGACACTGTTTATTTTTGGCATATTATAGGTCGCGATGTTCTGCGGGCTAAGCTTACGCTTAATTTGGATGTACCGATCCATGCCGGTCTGTATGGCCGAGCCCGCATGTTGAATATTGTTTTGGTTTTGTTTTGTTTTCAAATTTTAGTTGACGTTATATTTGGCGCTGCAGTCGACAACATCGCAGTCGATTCCGCGGTAAGAACCGTTGCTGTAGAAGTTGCTGGTTTTGCTGCCGTTGCTGTAAGTGTTTCTGTTACTTTTGGTGCGATTGCAGATCGACAAGAGTCGATTCTCATGGTGGGGGGCTTTACATTGGGAATTCCACGTCGTTGTATTGGGAGTAACAGTGAGTAGATAGATAATTTACTGATCTTGACGGATTAACTCTTCGTGATCGACTGATCCCGATTCTAGCGCTGGAGCCACTTATAAAGGGCTCCTGGTACCATTAATCCTCGGCTTCTCCTTTTTGATCTCTGCGCCCGGCACCACATTAGGGTTCAAAGTCCGTTTTTCTACCGTTATCCCTTCGCTATGATACGGCAAGAAGGCCATAATCATGGGTTGGTTAACTACTTCGTAAATCCCTTTCTAAATTGAATCGTCCCGGTTTATTTGGGGATTCTGTGATAGATTGCAAATGGTTAGTCAATTCAACTAACATTTTTTTCCCGGTTTGATTTTCATTAACAGGCTTCATTTCATTATGTTTTTGCCATGATTTGAAAATTTAATACATTTTGTTTAAGTATTTTCTGTGCCCTAAAGCCTAGTACTCAGATCGACGAAAATTCTACGCCAGTCATGAGAGAGAGCGAGAGGCAAACAGCTGGCTTTCACTTTTCGTCAACGTTTTTTTCACCTCGGTCCTCAGTTTACATGTGAGGAAAAAATAACATTAATAATATCTGGGGTGCCTCTTGTCAGAGCAAAATGTTTCTTAGATCAAAAAAATACGAAAAAACACAATAAAAATGCAGCTATGAACTTTAAATTATCAGATAATTATTTAATTATAAATTTAAAAAAAACAACTGTTAAATTTAAATTAATTTTTTTTTAATTTCTTTGTGCAGCGGCAGACTTGTCTTGCCAAGGTAGTTGATATTTTTAAGGTTCTTTCCCGCAAATACGATATTTGAATTTAAACTGCTTGTCAACAAACCCAGCTGATTGACAGTACGACCCTAGCACGCTTAAAATCTGATTAACTCTCGAAATTTTGGTCATACTGGAAAAATGAACATTTTTACGCCAGCGTACTTGTTTGTCGATCTGAGAACTAGGCTTAAATATCAATGATCAAATAAATTAATATTAAGGCCAGTGGAATTCTGGTCTGCCTAATTTGGATAAATGGATTAACAATTATTATTAAAAAAAGTTCAAAATCATTTGATAAGACATATTTGAAATTTTTAAATTGTTAAACTTCCTAGCTGTTATGTAATCTAATATGTGATATCGAAATTTGTATAAGAAATATTATTAATTACTGTCTTATTTAGAAAAGTTTCGTTAACAATATTTTGTCCGCTTATAAGACTGGCACCATATTGTGTAATGTCTATTTGTTTAGTTTTTTCTTATGTTGTTACATGTGGTTTTTTGTCATTAAGTCAGCTGATGGCAAGTATAGACTTTGGCAACTATAATAGAATCTATTAGATTTTGAGGATCAAACTTTAATAACCGAAGACGGTGTTTTCGTAGTGGCAATTATATGACTTTATTTCTGAAAAAAATGGAATTTGTAATTAATTGGTTGTTATTTTGACCAAGACATTAATTTTATTTTGAACTGCAATGAAATCATCATTGTCTGGTGTTCCCGCTACCCATTTTCAAACTCTATCTAATTTAGTTACACCCCTTTTTTTTATTATTTTTAAGTCGAATGATATTGCCATTTAAGATTCTTATTTGTGTTAGTATCAATAGTATTATTCAATTCATTTTTCGTAATATAAAATAAAAACAAGAGAGAACGCTATAGTCGAGTGCCTCGACTATTGATACCCGTTACTCAGCTAAACAACTTAATATAAATATGCCTTCTTGTATGTTTTTCGCCGCCCGAATTAGCTCCCGATTTTTATGTTAAAATCGGTACCCAGGGAACACCTCCAATTTGGCTAACTTGATTTGATTGGCATAGTTCTTGGGATATAGTTCGATATTGACAAATAAAAACCATCGCAATTTCCTTTAATAGAAATCTCTCAATAATTAGCGTTGACTCTGTTGAGCACCTTGGCCAGCTGTTCCAAAGTCACCCGTTAGATGGCGCTTTTGTAAGGCGGAAATGTAGGCGCTAGCCAGGCTTAAGCGTTTAATGGGTTTTTGGGCGTTAGAGTGGGCGTGGCAAACTTTTATTTTGCCAATCGATAGGTATTGACGAAACAAATACATATCAAAAAAATTTTCATAATAGCATCAAAACTGTGGCCACAGATTGTGGCCTGTGGGCGTCAGAGGGGGCGTGGCACCATTTTGAAACAAACTTGCGCTGCGTAGGAACTCCTAAAATCTACATGCAAAATGCCAATCTTCTAGCTTTTATAGTTTCCGAGATCTCAGCGTTCATACGGACGGACAGACAGACGGACATGGCTAGATCGACTCGGCTAGTGATCCTGAACAAGAATATATATACTTTATAGGGTCGGAAACGCTTCCTTCTACCTGTTACATACTTTTGCACGAATACAATATACCCTTTTACTCTACGAGTAACGGGTATAAAAACTCCAAAGTTATGGCAATTCCATTCGTTCAGTTATATGGCAGCTATATAATATAGTCGACCGATCCTTATGAAATTTGGTATGTCGGATTGATTGGCCAAAAATAAAACCGATAGAAAATCCCACTTTCATAACTTAATAACTGATTGATCGGAAATGCCATATCTTTGGTGTTTGTAAAGTTAGAAAGATGGGATTGGAATGCATCATAGGAATAATTTTGGAGAATATAATTTACAGAATATTCTGCAAGGGTATACTAACTTCGGCTCCGCCTGATGTTAGCTTTCCTTTCTTGTTTTGTTTCATTCCATGTCGTTTATCAAGTAAAGACGGTCAAACGGTAAGAGGACGCATTCCAGAGTAAGACGAGCCGATGGAAACGGAGACGAAGATCACTACGAGAAGAAGACGAAAGACGATGAGAGCCCAGAGGACGAGAGGCAGTTGTCGACGACTACCGACTAAGTAAAGACGTTCTTCATCAAACGTGCCGAACTTAAAAGTACCATGTTCTTAAAAAAGATACAAATATAATTTTATTACATGTTTATTATCATTAAAAAAAAGCAAAAGGGTTTAAGGCGAATGTTATATGAATAAAATGTTGGCTCACCTATAGCAAGAATTTGGCCATTATTGCCTTTTGCAAGTGCTTCCCAAATTTAAGTTGCCTCACCATGAATGTTTTGCAGCAAAATCACCACATAGGATACTTATTGCGAAAAGAATAATAATAATTGGTGAAAATCAATTCTACACCAATTTTCGTATCGAGGGCTATACATAGATGAGATTTTAAAACATCCACCATTAGAAGGCCCGCTCACACTGGAAGTTCATATGTTTAGGCCGGAAGTGCGTTCATGTTTAAAAAATGTTTAAACGAATTAAACCTGCAAGGCCAACTTTAGCAGTGCGACTTAGATGATTAGCGTATTTTGACATCATCCACTTAATTTTTTTCAATCAAGTCGAATTCGGCAAAATCGCTTCTAGCGACTCCACCGTTCCAAAATTTATTTACCGCTCTGACTATATACTTTTAAATGACAAATCACCGACTTACTAATCAACAAACAACACATTTATTGACCGCTCTGACTATATACTTTTTAATGACAAATCACCGACTTACTAATCAACAAACAACACATTTACATATGTATATCGATTTATCTCTCGCCACTGCCAATATAGCCTCTGAAATAACATGGAAAATGATCGAAGACCTTAATATAAGCGACCATTTTCCCTTAATTCTTTCTTTGTTTCAGAATACATCCCCATCCTTTACCGCCTAACCCTCCTTTAACCTTAAAAAATTCAGAGTGGAAACTTTATAGTGACATTATCTTAAAATACAACTTAGGTGCTCACCTACCAATAATGAAAACAAAGAAGCTGCCATGATAAAAAAGGTAATATTTCAAAGTGCCCACCTCTCTCCAGACAAAACAATTGCTAAAAGGTATTGGTGGTTTGCTTTGACCAACAAACTCTTTCACATAACCAATTCGGTTTAAAAGACAGTCTGCTATATGTAGATCATATAGAGATTTTGCATTCATTTTAGACTTTGCCAAAGCTTTCGATCTCTCATCCACCAACTTCAAAAATGGAAAGTAGCCCCTCGAATTCTTAAATAAGTTTTTATCTTTATGGCAAACAGAAATATCATCGTCAAAAACCGAGTCTCGCTTTCCAACACATTCCCACTTGGCAATGGCATCCCACAAGGTTCCCCATCTCAGTTATCCTTTTCCTAATTGCCTAAAATTCCCTTGCTAACAAAAAATATTAAAATTTACTGCTTACGCTGACGATTTAGCCGCTTACTGCAAAGAAAATATATATATATATATATATATATATATTGGCTACCTAATTATCAAAAAAACTAATCCTCTCTTCCCCAAAATATAGCACCAACACCTCTCTTCCGTTACCCAAATTAAGAAGTCCATCATTATTACTAAAATTGACTACTTCCTACATATATAACCACTTAAAAACAATCCAAAGCTCAGCAATTAGAGCAGCACTAGGCGCATACCGAACTACACCAACTATTAACCTACTTCTTGAAGTCATTATCAAGAAATGAAAGCTAACTTCGGGCGGAGCCGATGTTGATATACCCTTGCAGAATATACTGTAGATTATATTCTCCAAAATTATTCATATGATTCATACTCATAAAAAAATCCCAACTTTCTAACTTTATAAACACAAAAGTTATTGAATTTCCAATCGTTCAGTTATATGGCAAATATAGTCGACCGATCCTTATGAAATTTGGTAGGTCGGATTGATTGGCCAAATTTAAAACTCATACGAATCGTTCCGACTTTTATACCACCTGCAATAGAAAGACAACTTTTGGGAAAGTTTCAAGCAATAGCTTTAAAATTGAGGGAATAGTTTGCGTAGAAACAGACAGACGGACGGACATGCGGACGGATAGACGGATATGGCTAAATCGACTCCCCTGGTGATGCTGATCAAGAATATATATACTTTATAGGGTCGGTAATGTCTCCTTCACTGCGTTGCAAACATTTGACTGAAATTATAATACCCGCTGCAAGGGTAAAAAAACTTCCCTAATAAAAAATACATGGAATTAATAATCAAAGCTACAAACTCCGATATTTCCAAGTCAACAAAACCAAAACTTCTCCAATTATCTGCATACAACTCTTCATCACTAAAAAACACCTTTGCCAACCATTAATTCTTTTACACCGATATATCGAAGGCAAATGGCATGGCAGGTCTTAGCCTGCAGTACCGTTCATCACCTTTTAATCGCTTTTTCATCACCAAAAATTCATCACTGCTGATGATTAATCGATGAATCTTCATACAAATTAGTTATGAATTTAACATTGCCATGTCCTAGGAGTTAATCAGTGGAAAATTCATCACTCTTTAATCAGTAATTCATCACTCTTTTTACAGATTTTCATCACTCTTTAATCCGTAATTCATCACTCTTTAAACAGCATTCACTAATGAACATGCGATGAAATAGTGATTAAAATGCGATGAAATAGTGATTAAAGAGTGATGAATTACTGATGAAAGAGTGATGAATTTATCACATTTTCATCAGTAATTCATCACATTTTCATCGCATTTTCATTGCTTTTTTTATCAGTAAAATTCATTTAGTAAATTTTCATATAAATTTCTTTTTATTTTATTACATTATTTCATTATTATTTCATTACATATAACTAATTCATTTTACTTAATTCAATCTACATATGTACGTTTTCAGTTGTCTCAGAGGTGTTGAGGATGTTTCGGTTTCGGTGCTCTTTTTTTGACTTCGTGCTTTATGTAATGGCTCTTCCTGACCAAGTATAGCTAAAATAGAAAAATTATTATAAAATATATAAAAACTTACTGCGTTTCTTGTTTTGCCGCCGGCCAAGTCCAGCTTAGTTTATGCTGGCCCAACAGTTTTATTATAAGCTTCGCCTTAAATAATGAATAAACAGATACTGTTCAAAACAAATAATAAAATAACACTTACCTAAATTTCTGATAAATTTCTGATAATATTTCACAAAAAATCCCAGCTTCGATCTGTTCTCTCCGTTCTCTCAAATACAAGTGCACGTAAAAACCGCGAATACAACTTCAGTTGAAAACAAGGGCACCGTTAATCCTATTGTCCTTTCCTTTGCCTAATTTTGCTTTACATTTTTCGCTTCGCGTCAAAGCAGGATATATAAAAGCATGTCCGACTATGCAAAATATTCGCATAATTTAAATTCACTTAAAAAGAAATCCATACCATTAAAACTATCATAGTAATTTTATTTTTAAAAAGTATTTCCATAGGGTCCAAGGGTGTATAAAAGTCGATGTGATTCTAATACATTGTCTTCCACCTCTTAGCTCATTTATGGGAAGCGAGACAGAGTTAGAGAGGGAGATGGAAAATTTTCTGCGTTTCCTACGACCGGCGAGTGAGAGTTTCGGCTCTGCCTGCGTCGTACTCGGCTCTGCCGACTTTGCCTTTGGCTCTGCCGGCGTCGCAATCCGCTGCTGATTAAACGGTGATGAACTTTTGTAGTGATGAATTTCGGAACTGCAGGGAACCGACAAAACCTATACCATCAAATGTGCTCTTCGTTCTCTCTATTCCTCAGTCCTTTCAAGCAAATTAATAGCAATCCACGAATCTATAAAGACAGCCTTACAAAACATAGTCAAACATGCAATCTGTACAGACTGCCCTTTCTCCCTTAAATACTTTACTAACTTTAACAACCACTCCCATTTCTCAAAAATTAAACTCACTGGGATCCCCAGCCATATTGGCATAAAAGACAACGAGAATGCTGATAATAACGACATTGCAAAATTACCTCGAGAAATATATTAAATTTAAACAAACCAACCGGCATAACAATACCTCGCCCTGGTGTAAACAAATCGTCATAAATACTCCTTCAAACTTTTCGTATTCGCTGCCATAATAAAAAAAGGTAATAATTCAAAGTGCCCACCTCTCTATACCCCAAAACTCTCAAAAACCCTCAAACGTACTGTCCCCTGGTGGAACAACGACCTAGCTTTCCTTAATACATAAGCATTAGTTCAGAAAATACAGCCGAATTAAAAAAGCCAACGCCAAGTACAAAAAAGCAATTAGAGAAGTAAAAAAAAAACTGACATTAACAACATCACCTCCGAAATCCAACCCTAACCCATGTTTAGCAAAAGTTCTGGACAAAATTATTGCTAAAAGATTGTGATGGTTTTTTTTAACCAACAAACTCATTCACAACAACCAAATACGTTTTAAAGGATGAAAATCTGTCCTAGATCTTCTAGTGACCAGAGCCATTTCCTTAAAACGGCACATTTTTATCATAACCCTAGATTTCGCAAAAGCCTTTAATAAAATAAGTATTCATTTCCTCATCCTTATGAACAACAAAAAAATTTTAGTCGAAAACGGAATCTCACTTTCCAAAGCTTGACAATGGAATCCTTGTTACCCTATTCTTAATTGCCTAAAATTCCCTTTTTGACATTATTTCCATCCCTAGACAATTTATGTTTACGGCCTACGCAGACGATTTTCGCATAATCATCGAATACAATAGGAAAACAACCCCTCTACAAATCTTACATCTGTCTACCAAAAAATTAAAGAATGGTGTACGTACTCAGGATCCACCCCCTCGATTGAACAAAGTCATCACCTACACATATGCCGGAAACACAACTGCAGAGCGAACATATTATATATATTGGTTCCCTAAGCATCACAGACAGTAATACCACAAAAATCCAGTACGTTGAACAGGAAATCTATCAAATAAATTAATTTACTCTTACGACACTCCCCTTAGTATTCTAACCAAAACCACCAGAAAAAATTTAAATACCCAAGCGCAATAGTCAGAACAATAGAAATCTGCAAAAAACTCATCCTCCCATATTTACCAATCAAAAGCTACCCTAACAAAAATACAACATGGAACTAATAATAAAAGCTACAAACACCGATCTTTCCAAGTACAGTAAAGACAACACTCCTCCAACTACCTACAAACAACTTTTCCAATCCCTAAAAAACACCCTCCCTTACCACCTATTCCTATACACCGATGGCTCGATGGCAAATGTTATATCAAGCTTTAGCGTACCTCACGTAATAAAACCATCAAAAGTGGTCTTCTTCCTCTCTATTCCTCAGTCCTTACAAGCGAACTAATAGCCATTCAAGAACCTATAAAGACAGCCTTAGAAAATCCAGGAAAACATGCAATCTGCTCAGACTCCCTATCGTCCCTTAACTCCCTAACTAACTTTAACAACCACTCCTACTACCCTAAAACCATAAAAAACCTTATTACCAATCGATTCCCAAAAATTAAACTCATTTGGATCCCCAGCTACATTGGCATAAAAGCCTATGAGAATGCTGATAAAACAGCAAAATAATCACAAAAACAAGAAAAGAAAGCTAAATTCGGGCGGAGCCGAAGTTGATATAACCTTGCAGAATATTCTGTAAATTATATTATCCAAAATTATTCAAATGATGCATTCTTAACACTCATAAAAAATCCCAACTTCCTAACTTAACAAACACCAAAGTTATGGCATTTTCAATCGTTCAGCTATAGAATATAGTCGGACGATCCTTATGAAATTTGGTAGGTCTGATTGACTGGCCAAAAATAACACCCATAGAAAATCCCAACTTCCTAATTTCCAATCGTTCAGTTATATGGCAGCTATAGGTCGGATTGATTGGCCAAATATAAAACCCATAGAAAATCCCAACTTCCTAACTTTACAAACACCAAAGTTACGGCATTTCCGATCAATCAGTTATATGGCAGCTATAGGATATAGTCGGCCGATCCGACATATATACTGCGTGCAAAGGAAAGAAGGGTGTGTGCAAAGTTTTAATTCGATAGCTTTAAAACTAAGAGACTATTTTGCGTAGAAACAGACAGACGGACAGACGGACATGGCTATATCAACTCAGGAGGTGATCCTGATTAAGAATATATATACTTTATAGGGTCGGAGATGACTCCTTCACTGCGTTGCACACTTTTGACCAAAATTATAATACCCTCTGCAAGGGTATAAAAATTGCGTGAATATCGCTTATAACCATTTGGATGGTGCCTTTTCCATCAACTGCTGATGCCCAAATGCACACTTGTGATTTGTTAGCAAGCTAAAAAAGGTTTGAAATGCAATAACTCGACATCGGGAAGTACGTATTAATTATAATAGAGGGCTCTTAATTGCTAATTGATTAGCAATTTCGTTTTCATCCTTCATCTTCACAAACCATCGACAATTATATACGTTACTAATTTTTTAAAATATTAAAGTCTACACTGTACAACATAAGAAAGTATTTTTAAAAATCGAAGATAGTGGGACGTCGTCGAATACGAAACTCGCACTTTAGCAGTTCAAGATACAAAAATTAGTAATTATTAATAATAAGAAAGAATTCGGTAGTCTCATCTTTCTCACAAATTAATTTGTAACTTTTGATTTTGAGATTCCTGGAAAAGTAACATAGTTTAATCGGTTGGTCATAGCACTAACCATACAACATATAGACTGATCATTTCATACAAGCAATATGGACACTCAAAAATCTTTCCGGGAGGCCCCAGAGCTGTTAGTGGCAGGCCCCAGACCATGATACAATAACATAAGGTAGTCTCGTCGGCTGTCTAAATGTTCGGGTTTTGGTCAGTGCGTGTTCGTTTTTGAAGGGAAAGGTTGTCTGCGGACGAATTTTTTACAGAATTAACCCTTGAGCAACATTTTAGGTCTGCTCAGTGGAGGTTGACAACTTGACACAAAGTGGTCAGACTTTTAAGAAAAGGCGACTGAACGAAGATGCTGTTCCAGACAGAGTGCCAGAACTCAATATTCCAAAATTTGGCTATGCCGATTAAACCAGTTCGTTGAAAAAATAAAACAATTAGAACTTATATTTGTACACTACATTGACGATACTTTTAAAATAACAAAGAATGTAAAAAAAACTTTAAGAATAGCAGCCGAAAATGTTAGTATAAGTTTGGACATAAAAAAGTTGTATTTTAAGATTAGAATTTATTTTAGAATTAAGAATCTTAACAAAAGACTAAGCATTCGGAGACAAAAACAATGCCTAATTTCAAATTAATTTCAAATTAAAAATTATATTATAAAAATAAAAATTAAACTCCTTTTATTATGAAAGGCAAAAATACCCTTGAACCATCTATGGGTTAATCCACACATTCTATTGTCGCTCTGCTCGCACTTACTAAACAGTTCCCATTTCACTCGCACTCATTGTTATAATGTAGAGGTACCAGATTTTGCCGACGAGACTACCTTATGTTATTGTATCATGCCCCAGACACTTCGTGTGCCTTCGGGTTTTTTTCCCTCTCATTCTTATTCTCATTTTGACGCTCGCGCGCTCATTGCGCGAGTTCGGTCGTTCAGTCGCATAGACGCGCACTTTGAAGAAGGTTGCGCCTGCGCTTGAATTAGTCTTTATATGTATGCGTGTACATGCATTCTCATACAGGGGTACATGTGTGAAGAATATTTTGTCTTTTGCTACTTTTCAGACTTGGTACCCTAACAATATGGGCGTATTCACTATTTGGTTAATGATCAAAATAAGAATATTATATGTTATAGTATATATTTTAATATTTCAGCATACATTTCATTTTGGTTTACAAATTCATATCAGTGGTAGCAGTAAAATGTTTTTCTTATATGCATATATTCCAATAAATAGAAATCAATCTAATGAGATACGATCAGGGCATATCGAAGTCGGTGTCACAAAAAACACCGACTGCTTTTAAGTGGTTCAGAAAACTTCAATGAACTTGAATGTTATGTTTAATGACCTTTGGTTGATTTATTTTTTTAAGGTTCGCAGTGTAATTTTGTTTAATGTTGTTATTTAATGATTTATTTTTTTATTTTTTGTATGTTTGTTCTTAAAAGTCGCCGCTAAATAATTCACCGATAAATATACCTTCGTTAAATAGTAGTTTTTAAACTTTTTCACAACTTAAAAAAAATGAATTTATGTTAAACTTCTAAAATACTTTTTATTTTTGTAAAAGGTAAATGGAGCAAATATACAAATCTGAATTTTTATTTAAATAATATTTAAATTTTCAATTGTATAATTTTATTTATTTATTTTATTTTTCTTGTTTCTGTCCCCACCTAAAATTCAATCGTCGGTAGGGTTTGATTTGGTTTGAAGTTTTCTGAACCACTTAAAAGCAGTCGGTGTTTTTTGTGACACCGACTGCGATATGCCCTGTTTGTATCTCAGTAGATTGATTTCTATTTATTGGAATATATGCATATAAGAAAAACATTTTACTGCTACCACTGATATGAATTTGTAAACCAAAATGAAATGTATGCTGAAATATTAAAAAATATACTATAACATATAATATTCTTATTTTGATCATTAACCAAATAGTGAATACGCCCATATTGTTAGGGTACCAAGTCTGAAAAGTAGCAAAAGACAAAATATTCTTCACACATGCACCCCTGTATGAGAATGCATGAACACGCATACATATAAAGACTAATTCAAGCGCAGGCGCAACCTTCTTCAAAATGCGCGTCTATGCGACTGAACGACCGAACTCGCGCAATGAGCGCGCAAGCGTCAAAATGAGAATAAGAATGAGAGGGAAAAAACCCCGAAGGCACACGAAGTGTCTGGGGCCTCCCGGAAAGATTTTTGAGTGTCCATATTGCTTGTATGAAAAGACCAGTCTATATGTTGTATGGTTATTGGTCATAGTGAGTCCCATCTTTCCTGTAAACTACAATCAGTCTGCTGGAATTTTGCTGACAGTGTTATTAGGGAAAGAATAACTAAAGTAACATTTGCATGGGAATTAAGAAATTCACAATTTTAATAAAAAATCAATTTAAAAAATTCGAAAACAAGAATTTGTTTGCCGTTTATTATTGTTTCAAAATGATGAAAACCCATATTTCGAAAACTTTGAGATACAAAATATGAAACGGATTGTCTGTTACTATTGTCTAAAAATAATCGAAATTAAAATTTCGAAAACTTTAAGATACATTTTCAGAAAACCGTGTCGTCGTGAAATATTTTATCATCTACTTTTAGAGTCTGCACACTAAAAGTTGTAAGAAAACCAAGAGAAAATCTATATTCGACTACCACGATTTAAAAATTAGCGCTATTTATTAATATAATATTTCTGTTGTTTTTATTGATGTTAGTCAAACAATTAAATATATGCTTCTATGTGGGAATTACGTGCATATAAAAATAATGATTCTTATAGTTCCAGAAATCAGGACGTTCTTGGCAAAATCGACTCGGCTTTTGAAATATTATACTCACGTTTTTCCATTTCAAATGTGGGCAAAACTAAATCTTTAAACTGCTCTAAAAGACTTGAATTGCGGCACTGCTTTAGAAACGAGTGTGTCATTAATTTTGAGGCAGCCCATCGACCCCTTGGATTTTTATTCATGCACAGTTCAACAAACTGATGAAAGTCATCTGAATATGATTTTTTCAGGAACAAATCTCGGTTTAATAGTTTATTTGCTTGATGCATGGTAATTGATACTGAAATTAAAAAATTGGTAAGTTAAAAAATGTCTCAATTGATTTTTATAGAGTCAACAATTTTTTATTTCATTTTGGTGGGAAGCTTGGGGATAACGACATATCTCCGCCGTCGTATCTCCGCCTAGGTTATTTTATCGGCGGAGATATGTCGTGATTTATATGGAGAAATTCTATCGCTTAAAAGCGACAGAGCTCCCCCATTGACTAACGCGGAGTTATGTCGTCTAAAAACGACATAGGGATTCAGGGATTTTTAGCTCGCACGGTTTCGCTAAACGATCCTCTTCAGAACTGTGTGGATGACATGGAAACTAATTCGTCTGAGATTAATTCTTCAACATCATCTATTTCCTCAGACGGTTCCAATTTAAGTCAGTTGTCCGATACTCCTATTGTCCAAATGAACCCATGTAATGTGTGCCTATTGAATCCTAAATCTGTTTTGCTGCGACCATGTAATCATGTTAATGTCTGCATATGTAGGTATAAAATTGTCGAAAAGAATTCCTTGAAAGATAATGACATTGACGATGATGAAAGTGGAAATTTAAATCCAAAATGTCCCAGCTGTAATCAGCCTTGATGAGGCAATTCGAAATGTTTTTATTTACAATTAAATAAGAAGTCTGCCAAAATCGACAACAGCTGATGCGCAGCAGTGAGATCATGTTTGCGAAGTTGCTCTTCTATTCCCTTTTATCCCCTTTGCATACGGCTCGTTTAGCTGTGAATTCTATGAGTCGCTCTTACTCACCACGCTAGCAGAGCGTACATCAAGAATTTGGTAAGATTGTCGATTTTATTTTAAGTTCAGTTGTGAATAGAAAAGCAAAGGGCTAGGGTAAGAATATCTACGTAAATTTAAGATCAAATGTAAACTTAGCATTTGCAGAATTTTTAAGCGTCGTCGTAGTCGTCGCGGCTTCACCACGGAGAAGAGCAGCTGAAATAATCTTACTTTACCCGAATTGAAGTTTAATTTAATGCACGGCGCTGTAAAACCCAGCTTATTTTCGCAACAAGTCTTAAACAACTAAAATTCTGTTAATAAATAAATGCTATCAAAAACAAAAAGATTGAAGTAATACCTATAAGTACAAGGTTTTTCTTTGAACTGAGACGGCTTGATCCACGCCTTGGTCTACAAGGAGGTAGAATATTTCTTTTTTAAACGTCACATCTCCGCTCGGAGATATGTTGTTTGCAGAAGGGCGGAGATATGTCATTTTTATACGACATAACTCCGCGTTGATCAGGGGGGGAGTTATGTCGTCTCAAAACGACATATCTCCGCGCTTCTGCAAACGATATATCTCCGAGCGGAGATATGACGTTTAAAAAACGAAATAATTTCGCGCGGAGATCTGTCGTTTTTAAACGTCTTATCTCCGCGCGGAGATATGTCGTTTGTAGAAGGGCGGAGATATGTCGCGCGGAGATATGACGCTATGCCGAAGCTTGTTGTTAAGATGCGTAAACCTATTTAAAATATTTTATTTGGTCACATTTAAAGTTAAAAATGGATTAAATATTAAAATATTCCATGCCATGATAGTCAGAGAGCAAGTCCGCATCCATTGTCTGAAGAATTTGTGCAAAATGCAATATCTTATGCAAGCCAATGCCTAAAAATATTAAAATAACACTACTTAAATAATATGCCAAATAGTATATAATAATTCGGTATTTAGCACTTTGAAAATATATACATTTTTATTGATCAAAATAGTGTAAACGCGATCTGGGAGAGATAGGTCTGCTCCTTACAAGATTCAACTTAAATCTCGAACTTATAAACTACGGTGGCGCTTGTCAAACCTTTGATTGGGAGAAAGAACTTTATTGATAAATTGAGTGTCCAAAATGAGAGCACTGAGCATGAGAGCGATCTAGGTTTGAGCTGCGTCTGCAATTTTACAGTATTGGGGGATAAAAGCTTTTTGGAGTTTGGGGACATTTATAACGCAAGAGGATGTTTACATTAATTGGACAGTCGTGGGAGAAGACAATTTTCATTTGTTTATAACTCAAGAAGATGTTTTTATTAATTGGCGACTCTTGGGAGCCGATGATTTTGGGTGTGACAAATGTAATGTAAATATGTTCATGTAGTAGATGTGGGTGTAGGTATGTTACTATAATAGTATAATTATACCCGTTACTCGTAGAGTAAAAGGGTATATTATATTCGTGCAAAAGTATGTAACAGGTAGAAGGAAGCGTTTCCGACCCTATAAAGTATATATATTCTTGTTCAGGATCACTAGCCGAGTCGATCTAGCCATGTCCGTCTGTCCGTCTGTCTGTCCGTATGAACGCTGAGATCTCAGAAACTATAAAAGCTAGAAGATTGGAATTTTGCATGTAGATTTTAGAAGTTCCTACGCAGCGCAAGTTTGTTTCAAAATGGTGCCACGCCCCCTCTGACCCCCACAAGCCACAAGCTGTGGCCACAGTTTTTATGCTATTATGAAAATTTTAATTGATATGTATTTTTTCGTCAATACCTATCGATTACCTAATAAAAGTTTGCCACGCCCACTCTAACGCCCAAAAACCCATTAAACGCTTAGGCCTGGCTAGCGCCTACATTTCCGCCTTTCATGGCCAGTGGTACCAATAGCGTCATCTAACGGATGACTTTGGAACAGCTGGCCAAGGTGCTCAACATAGTCAACGTTAATTCTCGATAAGGATTTCTATTAAAGGAAATTGCGATGGTTTTCATTTGTCAATACCGAACTATATCCCAAGAACTATGCAAATCAAATCAAGTTAGCCAAATTGGAGGTCTGAGTCAAACAATGGCGTATGTGTGTATGTATGTAAGCATTGCACTTAAAAACATAAACATAAACACAGCTGTTGTTGCACAAAAGGACAAAAGAAGCGCTGGTGCTGATGCTCGTGCTGTAAAGCTGCCAGCTCTAAGAGATCGCCGAATTCAAATTGATAATTTGAACTGAGTAACGGGTATCTAATAATCGAGGCACTCGACTATAGCGTTCTCACTTGTTTTTTTTCTCCTTTTTTCTGAAACTAAGGTCTTTTATTGCTAGCACTTGCCGGAAGGATTTTTGCATAAAATTATTCTCAGTGCAAACAAGAACTGTTTGCCATCTGTCTCGCAAACAATTTCCGTAGTCCAATAGGTTACTTGTGCAGGAGGAACATACTGCAGATAGTTTATACATATTGTATCTTCTAATTAACCTGTGACACGAAGCAGTCTCAGTCAGCCACTTAAGGATTCTCCATTGCAACCCGATGCGATAGTGTTGGTCATTTGGTGAGCTACACATTAATGAAAGAGGCATTGCAGAAAGTGATTTGCATCACTAATGTTGTCCGTCAGTCTGCTCTTTCTGTATAAAAAACGACGGCGCTTTTTTTGTATCTTTTGGCATATATAGTAGCAGGCTGACAACACAAAGCCTCTAGATCAAATAGATTTTGCTCTGAGAAAAAACATTACTTGGGAGTAATAATAAGTGCCAAATCACTTTTTGACCTGGCTTGAATACAAAAAGTATGTGACTTCAGACATTAAAGTTACCCCATATCTCAACATTTCCAAAAACAATTGCTCTGTAAGTTGTCTGTAATCTATACACGCCTTCCGATCAACAGTCATTCTTAGACCACTGCAACGAGGACCAGATAAAATCAGTAATACTTACAGTCTTTTCCCTTTAACTGGTCAGATTATAGAAATTCTAACAACTAAACGAGCAAATGAGTGAGCAACAACACATTTGGACAAGTAATGCACCACAATCAATAAAACAAATAAATTATGACATAAATTAATTTTGTAACGTAAAAAACAGACAGAAGAACAAAACTAACTCGGCAACTACCAACAGAGTTACATTCATTTGTATATATGTTGTGTCATAAATTTTTTGGTTATCGAATCGGTTCCGGATTTCACATTGGAATTTATCTAAAAACTTAAGCCTAAAAGGGCTCCCAAGATCGATCGAAAGATTTATTCTTTTCCATTTAATGTTAAATCGGTTATTTTATATTGACATGACAAAAAGATATCAGAATACTCTTGGAACATTTATTATTTTATTAATTCCTTCTAAAGTTAAGTGGTTGTTATCTGCGTTTTACTAATTTACCTAGTACACAAAGGTGCTTCAAATAGGTAGTAATAACATGTTTGAAAAACTTCATTGCCGGCATGTAATTTGTTACCTTTCTTGTGAAGAGGAATTTCCAATGACTTCTTCTAAAAATGGGGAAATTGAAAAGGTTCGAAACACAAAGAACTCCATCCAAGCTCATCGACACATGTATAGTAGGGTGATATGGACCTTAAGGTTGGACAGTAACATAACCTCAAGATTTAAAAAATGCACATGTTTATAACATTTTAGTGAACCATATAACACATGTGTATTGAACTCTTCTAGAATTATTAACATATCTAAGAGGCGATTAAAAAATTGTACCTGTTGCGAAAATTAAATATTCCAATTTCTATGCTAAAAATCAATGAGGCTAGATATATTTCCCGACAAAGTTTTCGATAGAGTCGTCCCACCCATTTTTAAAGCAGTAAAATCTTAATAACTAAAAATTATTAATTAAAAAGAAAGAAATTATAATTTTATTTCCTTTTTCCAAATGTTCTTCTGGCAGCATATAATGGAGACGTCCGATAAAACGAAAATTGTGATTCTAAAATTTCTAAAACTTACTGTATGTCAAAGTAAAATTTTATTTGACTTTTCGTTTGGTATAAAATCGGTCGATCCGCGCAGTTACGACTTATGTACTACATGCAACAGAAATAAAGTTTTCATCCAAATAGCTTTACAACTGAACGACTAGTTTGCCTAAAAACGGACAGACGAACGGACATGGGTAGATCGATTCGCTGATCAAGAATATATATACCTTATAGGGTCAGAAACGTGCAAATTTTTGAATAAAATTATAATACCCCATTGGGTATTGACATTTAAGGTATTAATAACTTTTTCAAAGTGATTTGTTTTGGGCCTTAATTAGCACCAAATTAGAAACAATTTTAAGTAACCTATAATTGTTAGTAAGTTTAAAAATTAATACTCCAGAATTAATAAACCAATTTTTGCGACAAATAATCGACGTATTTTCCTATGGCAGTTGGACATATTTTAAATCATTGTCGTCGAAGTTTATTTTACTGCCCATTAAAATCTTCGATTTTGAAAGTTTGAAGTCCTGGGCATTTAAATTTATCGAGTTAACAAAACTGAAAATGAAAGGCTGATTCAAACTCGCCTGTTAATGTCAAATCTGTTAGTCTGCTTAAAATATATAAATGCATTACACAAATATATGGGTATTCGGTTTCAAAGGCGTAAGAAGGTCTACGCCGTTCAGGTATACGTTTGTCCCTTATTAAATTCCTTAAAAAAAACTCCTATCTCCTAATTATTTGAACGCGTGCTCTACGAACTTTCTGGTCACACCGATTCGCCGATCAGGGACCACATTTTAACGCGCGCCAAGTCACAAGCCGTCACAAGCCGCAAGTCAACCATAGAGCAACAGGGCCGTCCACAGGGGATCCGTAGGGTTCCGGATCGCATTCGTTTCTACCGACCTGTTCCCTTCCGGCACCGGACCCGGACCAGTGGCAGACGATCACAACGATGCCCTGGCCAACACACTGACTCAGCAACCTAGTCCATGCCCACGTACAAGTCCAAAACACACGATCCGCGAAACAACAACATCAGAATCCGACATAACCAAACGAACTATAGAGAGGCCGACAAGAAAAACAAGTGAGAACGCTATAGTCGAGTGCCTCGACTATTAGATACCCGTTACTCAGTTCAAATTATCAATTTGAATTCGGCGATCTCTTAGAGCTGGCAGCTTTACAGCACGAGCATCAGCACCAGCGCTGCTTTAGCGCAGGCAGTTTTTGTCCTGCAACAACAGCTGTGTTTATGTTTATGTTTTTGAGTGCAATGCTTACATACATACACACATACGCCATTGTTTGACTCAGACCTCCAATTTGGCTAACTTGATTTGATTTGCATAGTTCTTGGGATATAGTTCGGTATTGACAAATGAAAACCATCGCAATTTCCTTTAATAGAAATCCTTATCGAGAATTAACGTTGACTATGTTGAGCACCTTGGCCAGCTGTTCCAAAGTCATCCGTTAGATGGCGCTATTGGTACCACGGGCCATGAAAGGCGGAAATGTAGGCGCTAGCCAGGCCTAAGCGTTTAATGGGTTTTTGGGCGTTAGAGTGGGCGTGGCAAACTTTTATTAGGCCAATCGATAGGTATTGACGAAACAAATACATATCAATGGTGCGTGGCACCATTTTGAAACAAACTTGCGCTGCGTAGGAACTCCTGAGATCTACATGCAAAATGCCAATCTTCTAGCTTTTATAGTTTCCGAGATCTCAGCGTTCATACGGACAGACAGATAGACGGACAGACTAGATCGACTCGGCTAGTGATCCTGAACAAGAATATATATACTTTATAGGGTCGGAAACGCTTCCTTCTACCTGTGGACAGAACAGACACACTAAAGATCGTTCCCCTCTCTGCTTGAAATCCGCACACAATGGCACATAAGATTACAAAAAGCTGGATAACTAACGCCAGCAAGAACCAACTAGCGAAGGACAAAACAAGGGAACTTCGGAAAATCATGCGGTTCACTAGGCTTAACGAGATGCAACAACTGGACTGAACATACCGGAACACTAAAAGAGATTAAAAGGTACGCGAAGCGCAATATCTCCAACTAGCACAGGTGTTCACGATGAATCTGCTATAAAAGAGTATGCTCTTATATTAATCGGGGAAAAATCAGAGTAAGCTGCATAGTTAAATAATAAGGAATTACAAATATAAAGTCGCTATCACAGCTAAAAAATGCCACTCAAACATAATGGCTTTTAATGGCTGTGTAAATTGCAACGTACTAAATTGGTGCTTGTTTTCTTTTGAATTTTTATACCCTTCCACATTTCCAACCATATAATGTAAGTTAACTAAATTGAAACGGACGGATGCTCGTGCAAAGTCGGCAAACAAAGCACAAAGCCGCTATAAGTCTCCTTCTTATGTTAGATTTCAGTTCAAGAATTATATATTAATTTTAATTTGGCATTCAGAAGAATAAAGAGCTTGTGACGACCCAGCGTCACAAATAATAAAAGAACATTCCAAAAACAACACGCAATGATCTTTTATTCTCCCTACGCTACACCACATTCAAAACACGCGCCAAAATCGCGCACTTTCAAAACGCGCGCCCAAAAACATTAAACCGGTCACACTAATATACCGATAGTCGACTACCATCGCTATATTTCGTGACCCGATAACGAGTTATCGAGATCGGGATTCTCGTCATCGACCACTCTGGGCACACTCAACGGGGCCTATATAAGCAGAGGAAAGACCCCAGATAAGTCACTTGCGTTCCGACGATCTTCGAGGAAACATCAGCAACAAGGTAAGTGTTCTGGTAGATAGTCTTGGTAATAGTAGTGGATCCGTAAGAACGCGGTTTATAAATCGGTTCTACGACCTGGACAGGATCACTGGCGTCCCGGTGTGGTTTCCTAGAAATCAGCCCAGACCCAGTCGTGATCACTGAGGCGGCCCGGTTTTCGTAATACAGGCCCACCTCAGTGAGTTCCCCCAGAAGTCACGTTTCCGGCTCCCGACCCGGAAACGAAACGGCAGTTCGAACATAGCGATGCCCGGCAGACCGAAATTAACGATGCCCTACATTCCCGAATCCCACAAGAAACCAATTAGATCTTCCCCAACGACCCAGAACACTTCGACCCGACGTACACACGACGAAGCAACTACTCGGCTCACCCGCAACGCCGACACTCGCAGCAAGCAGTGCATCACTCGGCTCACCCGCAACGCCGACACTCGCAGCAAGCAGTGCATCACTCGGCTCATCCGCAGCGCCGACATTCGCAGTAAGCAGTGCATCACTCGGCGCATCCGCAGCGCCGACACTAGCAGCAAGAGGCTCACCACTCGGCCCTTTCGCAACACCGAAGCTCGCACACCGGATCACGACAGCAAGCAGTTCATCACTCGGCCCTTCCGAAGCGCCGAATCAACAGAACAAGCAGTCCCCACGCATATACACACAACTATACGATTATACGATTACTTGAAATACACGTCTCTAGTTTTACCCATTTGTGTCATTATTGGGGAAAGGGAGGTAAATCGATCTATAGAGGAATAAATATAAATATCTGTCACGAACCCTGACCACGACGAGCTATACCGCCTCCCAAAACAGGGTCGTTACAGTGGCGCCCGAACAGATTAAAAAACAAACAGATAGAAACCTCAAAATACCAGCAAAGATCGTTTACCCTTTTCCTCATCACAGCACGGATTAAAAATGGAAGACAAACTGACTCGAAGCTGGATCAACAATTGCAACAAGACCCAACTGGAAATCTATCTGAGGGAATTCGACATCAAGCCAGAAACGCGGTGCGAGGACATGCGGAAACAAATGTCGGAGTTAATCAAGAGCGGTGCCCACAGCGAAGAAACCACCAAACGTCTCCAAGACCTAGCACAAAAGCACGCGATAACACCATCACCAGCACCCGACGGAACGGAGAAAAACCAGAACTTGCTACAGATACCAGACAAACAAGAGACAAGCAACGGAAAACCCGCACCCGAGCCCAGAAAGATCGACAAAGTGACCACAATGGGAGTAATACGAAGCTGGGGAGAATTTTACGACGGCACGGGCGACCCGACAGAATTCATTTCTAGAATGGAAGAGCTGGCAAAGGCCTATGAGATAGAGCTCGACCACGCAGCAGGAGCTATGGTAATTTTGCTCAGAGACTGTGCCCTGGACTGGTGGCACACCCATCCTACCCCAATGCCATCGTGGGAAAACTTTAAAAAGGAATTCCTGGGATACTACAGACCAACGGACCACGAAGAGAGAGCGATGGAAAACATAACACGCAGACACCAGGGTACAAACGAGCCAGCAAAAGACTACGCGCGGGAACTACGGAAGATTATGAGATTTACCACACTCACGGAAGGAAAAAACTAGAGTGGATCTACAGTCGTGTGGAATTTAAAAAGTATGCTAAACGGGGAGAATGCCAAACCCTAGCAGAATACCTGCAGTTAGCAAAGGAATTCGAGGCCCTCCAGCCACAGGAACGCACAACACAACAAACACCGGAGAATCACTGGACACAACAGCAGCGACCGGGAAATTTCGGGAGACAACAGCAAACATCCGGAAATTTCGGGAGACAAACAAGAAACCAATGGAGACCCCAGGAACAACCACAAACACTGAACCGAGGAATCACAAGGTCATTTAGCATGAATAATAGATGTTCAAGGTGCAAAGAAGAAGGACACATAGGACAGCAGTGCAACAACACACCAAGAATATATTGCTGGATATGCGGACATGATGGAATACGCACAATCCATTGCTGTCGACGGAATGAAACGGCGGGAAACGCCAGAGGCCCATGGGATCAGAGCGGGCACCCAGCGCAAACACCACACCCGCAACAGCAATAAACTTCAACGGCCGACGACTGATTGCACAAGTGAATATAGGCAACACAAGAGTTCGCGGGGCCATAGACACAGGAGCAACAAGAAGTTTCATCGCCAGGAAACTAGCCAACAACATTGCAAGGCAGGGGATAAGGAAGCAAGTAACCGAAGCCATTAGACTAGCAGACGGGACAAACAGAACGGTCACAGAGGCACTGGAAGTACTAATACGTCTCGGGAACCAAACAAGCACGATGACGCTGCTAATCCTCGAAGAAGTAATCGGCGACCTTCTACTGGGGATAGACTTCTTGGAACAATGTAACGCGACACTACAATGCGGAGGCATCACAGCAAGAATGCACAGAAAAAAAAGAAACAAAAACAGAAAACGGAAGAGTCACGGATCGGATCACTAGCGACAGGCGATTTAACAGACGCAGAGATCCAAGAAACCCTCAAAAAGGAATTGGATATGATGAGTCAAATCAAGGGAGTTAGCCACATTGCCACGCATAAGATCTTTATGAAGCACGATCGCCCAATTAAACAGAGGTATTACCCTCGAAACCCGGACATGCAAGCAATAATAAACAAACAAGTGGACGACCTCCTAGCTCAGGATCTCATCGAACCCTCACATTCCGCTTACAGCTCGCCAGTAGTAATCGTAGAAAAGAAAAACAAAGAATGGAGATTTTGCATAGACTACAGGCAGCTGAACGAGCACTCAGAACGAGACGCATACCCGGTACCCCGAATGGATCACATACTCAACCAACTACGGGAGGCCAAGTATATAAGTACACTCGACTTAAAAAGTGGCTACTGGCAAATACCAATGGATAAAGGGAGCAAACAGTACACCCCTTTCACCGTGCCAGGTCGCGGACTGTTTCAGTGGAAGGTAATGCCTTTCGGCCTACACACAGCACCAGCCACGTTTCAAAGAGCCCTGGACTCAGTCATAGGACCGGAGATGGAACCCTTTGCATTCGCATACCTTGATGATATAGTGGTCATCGGGCGCACCAAAAGGGAACACCTAGAAAAACTACAGGACGTAATGAGCAGACTACGAAAGGCAAACTTGAGGATAAACACAGAGAAATGCCACTTCTTCAAGGAAGAACTAAACTACCTAGGCCATGTTGTGAGCGCTCCCCCTCGCGCTACACACTGACCCGGGAAAGATAGCCGCAATCCTAGACATGCCAAACCCACAAACAACAAAGCAAGTACACAGCTTTCTGGGAGTAGCGTCATGGTACACAAGGTTCGTCCCGATCTTCACGGAACTGGCACAACCATTGTACAACTTAGTCAAAAAAGACACAAAGTTTAAGTGGAGCGAAGAGACAGAAAAAGCAATGCAAAACCTAAAAAAAGCACTAACGAAAGCACCGGTACTGACTTGCCCGGATTTTGGGAAAACGTTTATACTTCAGACAGACGCCAGCAACTGCGGATTAGGAGCGGTCCTAACCCAAGAGGACGAAAACGGCGAGCACGTAATATCATACGCCAGTCGGAAGCTCACAAAAACAGAGCCAAACTACTCAGCGACCGAAAAAGAATGCCTGGCAATCCACTGGGGCATCCAGAAAATGAGGATGTACTTGGAAGGATATCACTTTATAGTCATCACTGATCATCAGGCGCTAAAATGGCTAAACTCGATAGAGAGCCCGTCAGGACGGATTGCCAGATGGGCGTTGGCAATGCAGCCATACTCGTTCGAAATACGCTATCGTAAAGGAAAGCTCAATGTCGTTGCAGATGCACTATCCAGAATGCCAGAAGAAGAAGCTCACGGAGCCGAGCTCGAAGAAGACCTCTGGATTAAACAGAAACTCCTAGACTTGGAAAGAAATCCCGAAATATGGCCAGATTACGCGATAATCAACGGAAAACTATACAGACATCTACCGTCATGGGCTGCAGACGAGGACACACAGCCATGGAAACTATGCGTAGCGAGGAGTCAAAGAGCACGAGTACTACGAGAAAACCACAGCGAGGCAACAGCAGGACACCTAGGCGTCAGAAAAACAAAACACCGGATAATGGCAACATACTACTGGCAAGGGATGCACAGAGACATACAGCAGCACGTACGAAGCTGCGAAACATGTCAACGGTATAAGACATCACAACAACAAGCAGCTGGGAAAATGTTGTCACAGATCGCGAAAACACCCTGTGAAACCTTGTGCATAGACTTTGTGGGGCCACTACCACGGTCTAGCCACGGTAATAACATGTTATTAGTAATGTTCGATAAATTCACGAAGTGGGTGGAGATAGCAGCCGTCCGGAAAGCGACCACGGAAATCGTATTAAAGGTCCTCAGGGAACAAATCATATCACGGTTTGGAACTCCAAAAAACCTAATCTCAGACAATGGAGTACAATTCACAAGCAACAAGTTCAAGGCACAACTACAGAAATGGGGGATGGCTCACCAACTAACAGCCCCATACACCTCTCAGGAAAACCCAGCAGAAAGGGCAACCCGCACGATAAAAACAATGATAGCAGAGCACACAAGATGGGACGACTGGCTACCTGAAATCTCGCTAGCAATCAACAGTAGCAGATCGGAATCAACAAGGTATAGCCCGGCATATCTACTATACGGACGGGAAATTAGACTACCAGGAAGCCTGTTTGCCGAAAACACTCAAGGATCCGGAATCATAGAGGAGACCGTGGAGGCACGATGGGAAAGGATAATGGATACAAGGAAACTAGCACATCTAAACATGGGAAAGGCAGCACAGGATCAAGCTAGATCATACAACCTCCGGAAAAGGGGCTGGAGACCCAAAATAGGAGAGCTAGTATGGGAAAGACAACACCCCTTGTCAAAAGCAGCAACCGGATTCGCGGCCAAGCTAGCACCAAAATACGAAGGTCCATTCAAAGTAACAGGCTTCATATCAGCGGTGATTGCAACAATAAAACACACGGTGACCGGGAAGACGCACAGAGCCTACATAAACGAACTAAAACCGAATGTATAAAACCTCGACTAACAAGCATGCGTAACCCCAAAAACAACAAGCTAAAACTATACGCACATTTTTCAGAATGAACAACAAACTGAAAAACTCGCTCTCCAAGTACCGAGAGAACCTCCAAAGGCTCAACCAGCAGCGGCGAAGAGTAATTATTCTCGGAGCCGTGGACGTGGCAGGTCCAGCTGGTTGCAGGAAGCCAACCCAGGCCGCTCCGGTAGGCAGACAAGGGCCAGCCAGGAAACCAATTCCTACACCGACCACGGCAACAACACGGCAAACGATGGCGACACCAACAACCAGGGAAACGACCACGGCAACAACACGGCAAACGATAACAACACCAACAACCAGGAAAACGACCACGGAAACAACACGGCAAACGATGGCGACACCAACAACCAGGGAAACGACCACGGCAACAACACGGCAAACGATGACAACAACAACAGCCAAGTAAACGACACGGCAAACAACGGACAACGAAGCAGGACCCCTCACGCCCAGGACAACAACCGGAACAAAAAGGAACAAGCTGGCTGATTTCCAACGACCACAAACAAAATGGGTAACCCCGCGGCGGCTCTCTTCACTCGACCATCCCGGAACAAAATGGTTCAAGCCATCAGAAGAAAGTGAAGAGGACTGGGAACCAAAACCGCGGGGATACGACAATCACATGAAAAGGGTGGAAGAAGCGGTCACACACCTAAAGGCAACCTGGCGCAGAGGGAACAGAAGATCTAGACTGGTGGTCTCGGACAACCTCACGACCCGAATCCGGATCGGGAGAAGTGGACACATCCAAAAAAACACCGGGGAGACACCAACGTCCTAAGCGGGGGGGGGGGTGTGACGACCCAGCGTCACAAATAATAAAAGAACATTCCAAAAACAACACACAATGATCTTTTATTCTCCCTACGCTACACCACATTCAAAACACGCGCCAAAATCGCGCACTTTCAAAACGCGCGCCCAAAAACATTAAACCGGTCACACTAATATACCGATAGTCGACTACCATCGCTATATTTCGTGACCCGATAACGAGTTATCGAGATCGGGATTCTCGTCATCGACCACTCTGGGCACACTCAACGGGGCCTATATAAGCAGAGGCAAGACCCCAGATGAGTCACTTGCGTTCCGACGATCTTCGAGGAAACATCAGCAACAAGGTAAGTGTTCTGGTAGATAGTCTTGGTAGTAGTAGTGGATCCGTAAGAACGCGGTTTATAAATCGGTTCTATGACCTGGACAGGATCACTGGCGTCCCGGTGTGGTTTCCTAGAAATCAGCCCAGACCCAGTCGTGATCACTGAGGCGGCCCGGTTTTCGTAATACAGGCCCACCTCAGTGAGTTCCCCCAGATGTCACGTTTCCGGCTCCCTACCCGGAAACGAAACGGATGTAGAAACGGCAGTTCGAACAAAGCGATGCCCGGCAGACTGAAATTAACGATGCCCTACATTCCCGAATCCCACTAGAAACCAAGTAGGTCTTCCCCAACGACCCAGAACACTTCGACCCGACGTACACACGACGAAGCAACTACTCGGCTCACCCGCAACGCCGACACTCGCAGCAAGCAGTGCATCACTCGGCTCACCCGCAACGCCGACACTCGCAGCAAGCAGTGCATCACTCGGCTCATCCGCAGCGCCGACACTCGCAGTAAGCAGTGCATCACTCGGCGCATCCGCAGCGCCGACACTAGCAGCAAGAGGCTCACCACTCGGCCCTTTCGCAACACCGAAGCTCGCACACCGGATCACGACAGCAAGCAGTTCATCACTCGGCCCTTCCGAAGCGCCGAATCAACAGAACAAGCAGTCCCCACGCATCTACACACAACTATACGATTATACGATTACTTGAAATACACGTCTCTAGTTTTACCCATTTGTGTCATTATTGGGGAAAGGGAGGTAAATCGATCTATAGAGGAATAAATATAAATATCTGTCACGAACCCTGACCACGACGAGCTATACCGCCTCCCAAAACAGGGTCGTTACAAGCTATAGCTCTATTTAAAGTAGGTCCGACAAAAGTTTTTAATTGTTTCTTATTTATATAAGTCCCAAGGCTAGTAGTTAAAAGAGGGTATTTCCGTTTTATAAAATAAAATTATAACATATTAACATATATGTAAGATTTATTATAGGATATAGGTTTATTTATTTTATTTTCACTAATTTCACATTTTTCTGCAATCAGATTTTAATGGCAAACTTTCGTCAAGTTGATTTTTTGTATGTATCGGCTTGAGCTCTGTTATGGCTCTCTCGTTTTCACTACTTTGATACTCTATATTGAACGTTTTTTCGCCAATATTCCTTCGATTCAATTGAAATATGCTATTTTGCACATCTTCGATAAGTTTTTCTGGATTCTTCTTTGCTGTCGTAGAATTATTCTTTTGTGCTGTATTTTACAAAGAGTTTATTGTTTCACATAGTTCATTTAACTGGCTGCTCGGATCGGTTGAGAACCCGTGTAAGATTCATTATATGATATAGGTTTATTTATTTAAAATACGATTAAGTATATAGCCGAATAGGTAAATGATTTTAATTAAGATTCCAAATGACCGACACCAATTCGCAACTACTTTTGACAACTTTTAACTAATTACGACTTTACAAACACCTGAGTTATGGCATTTCCTATCGTTCAGTTATATGGCAGCTATAGGATATAGTCGACCGATCCCGGCCGTTCCGACTTATATACTGCGTGCAAAGGAAAGAAGGGTGTGTGCAAAGTTTCAATTCGATATCTTTAAAACTGAGAGACTAGTTCGCGTAGAAACAGACAGACGGACAGACAGACGGACATGCTTATATCAACTCAGGAGGTGATCCTGATCAAGAATATATATACTTTATAGGGTCGGAGATATCTCCTTCACTGCGTTGCACACTTTTGACCAAAATTATAATACCCTCTGCAAGGGTATAAAAATTGCACATATAGTTGCCTTAGGGAAAAAGGAAAATAAAAGTATAATATAGTTGTTTCTTAACATATATTAACATACTTCGAGATATAGCCATTTTCAAAGATTTAAGAATTACAGTTTTAATTTTATAATCCGACTATGTCGAAATCGAATTACAGAATATTTAATAATTGTAACAGCTGCAATGGTATATAAACTTCAGCTTGCCGCACCTTCATACAAGGAAACCCACAGTGCGGTGGGACAAAGTTTTTTAGGTTTTTAGACTATTGGTATTCTTGTTGAAAATAGGCTCCAGTTCAAAGGTATTAAAAACTAAACATTTTTGGTTATTTTCAATATAAAAAAATTGTAGTATGTATTGCATAAAATCCAGAACTTAGGGTCCTGGGGTCATTTTAAATTTGTTAAACTGCTTGATAGAAAACATGCGCAAAAAGATGGGTGATTGCCTAATCAGTATGTGGCCGTGAAAGCCATGCTTAGCAAATTTTTAAACTGTTTTTGATCTTATAGAAATTAGATTCTAAAACGAGTCAAATAGCTTTTATAACTCCGGGTGTTAAGCACGATAAAATAAGACTTAGCTCATGAGAATAGACAAAAGGCAACAAGTTTTAAATATTGTGAGATTGTGACAACTCGTTAAATCACTGAGGTTTATTAAATTTTGACAGAAAGTTTAATAGAACTCACATATAAAAACAGGGAGTTCAATGCATTATAAAAGATGTTAACGGACTCAGCCATGGAAGTGCATAAGTATAGTTCATACCAGTCAAAAGCAACTATGAAAGTATTCCTTACTGTTTTGGATTTGATTAACAGACTTTTCCGACTTTGCATCCTGATGTTCTTAATAAACAACCGCCTTCTGGATTTGAGAACACTAGTCCATTAAACGACCTAAGGATTTCGGAACGTGATTTACTTGAGATAGTGCAATGTCAAGCACTTCGTCTGGGGACGTCGCACTAGATATATTAAAATCACCTAATTTAAATCTACCGATGCAAAGTCTGCTTCAAAATGCTTCAAAGCGGTCAAGCATATTGCACGCCTGCCCATGAAAACGTACAGTAACGGTAAGGACTCAAGGATTATTGAGTTTAGTAGGACAACGATGTCTGAAAGTTTTTAATATAATTTTAAGGGTCTACATTAAAAAAGGGTATGCCCAACGATTAAGGCACTAGGAAGTTTCACAGTGACAGATGTTTGTACCGGCTGCACTGCTATATGCTAGTTGTGTAGATCGCGGTGGCTGGGAGGCGACAGAACAAGCGCAATACAGTACACTCAAGATAGAAAGTCAGTCAGACTTTCGCCATAAGTTGTTATGGAAGAATTGATGCCGTCAAGTGAGTGCTACGCACTGAAATACAAAATTTTGCATAATAAAATTAAGGAATTTCTATCGGAAGGTTATGGCAAACTGTCAAGTATGCAAGCTTCGAAAATCACGACCAACTCCAACTAATGGACATTCAAATATACCTGGCCAAATATCATCACTGTGATCAATTTAATGTGTCGCAGTGAGATTGTGACCAGAAAATTCCATTTTGAATTGGTTAAATTCTCAAGATCTTAAATTGGAATTAAGTATAAATACATCACGTCACACACTACGACTTATTATTTAAACACTACAAAATTTGGATATTTTCCGCCAAAAGCCAACTTTCAGTTGGTGATTGATCGATCGGCATGAAAGCTCTTTGATATACCTGCACAGAAAAATTTACTTTTGAGAAAGTTTCAGTTAGAAAAAAGTAAATGGTCGATACTAGACCAACTAGACTAATCTCCATTACTACGTTGCAATCTTCTGAATGAAATTATAAAACCATGCATTTGCTAGGTAAATACTAATTACTAGTTACTAGGTAAATGCTAGTTAAATAAAAAGAAATGTGGAAATTAGTTACCTTGGCTAGCCGTAAGACTGTTTTTATCCAGTAAAAAAGGAAGATCTCCTCGAACTTTTTCGATATACATGTATGTAAGTTCGGTGTCTTTAAATGGATGAAACCCATTTGCCATTTCACAACATGTGATTCCGAGGGAATATATATCTATTTTTTCTGTATAACCAAAAAGGTTTTGATATAAAACTTCTGGTGCTGTCCAATACAACTGTTTTTTTCCCACCGTTGATCCATATAGAAATGATTCTATTTTTCCTTTGTTAATAAAAGTTTGACAATCACCAAAATCGGATAAAACAGCTTTTCCGGAATTTATAAGTATATGTTTTGCCCTTACAGATCCGTGAACAAAATGTTGAGAGTGAATATAGGCAAGAGCTGATAATACGTCCTTCAAGATTAGGGCTAATATAGTCTCCGGGATTCCTGAAAAAAATATCCGCAACACCAAATAATATGAGAATTAAAAATAAATTGGCTGAAAAAAATAAACGTACACTAATTCAAAGGCGTTTTTTATTTTTATAAAACTGAGGAGTATTTCTTTAAATCACAACGTGCGGAGCTTGCACAAGCTTTCTGAGCTGACCAACAATTTGGGAGGCCCGTCGAGAAATAGTTCATTTCGAGATTAGTTTTAAACGCAGATCCATAGTTTTAGTATTTGTTAGATTAAAATGTAATGTTTTATCAATTCAATTTTTCATATCTAGTGCGTGAGCAGCTAATAATTGTATTTAAATTTTGGAAATGGAAGATCTAAATGAAGGAATTAGCCATACCCTATTGCGCATACTCACAAAGCAGAGAGCTGGGCTTAAAGTTTGTCACATTAATGCTCAAAGTTTGCCGAGAAAAGTCGATGAGTTTAAATATTTATTTGTAAATTCTGGTCTAGATATTATATGTGTCTCTGAAACATGGCTTGGCGTTAATGTTTGTGATGTTATAATTTCGTGTGATGGCTATAATGTTTACCGAGCGGAACGTGTCAGTCATGGAGGTGGTGTAGCAATTTATGTTAGTACAAAATTAGTTTCCAAGTTTATATGTAAACATCCCGATAGCAGCCCAATAGAATACTTATTCCTTGAAATTAAAAATCAGTCCTCACAAAAATAATGCTGCTGGGTTGCATATACCGCCCACGTAGTAGCATTAACTATGACGATATTTTAAATAAGCTATCAGACATCACAATAAATTATGAAGATATACTTTTAGCGGGTGATCTCAACAGCAACATACTTCGGGAAGAGCACCGTAAAATTAACATGGAATCACTAGGCTTGAATCTTGTAAACTCCACTTACCCGACTCATTTCAGCAGAACATGCAGCTCACTGTTAGATGTTTTTTTTGTTAGTGATGTTGAAAAAATATGTTTGTATGACCAACTCATTGTGCCGTCGTTTTCAAAACATGACCTTATATACTTGACCTATAATTTTCACCTTCAGTATAATGACGAAAAAATAGTATTTAGGGATTTTAATAATATAGACTATTACCTTCTTAATACCGAACTCAAAAAATGCAATTGGAATGACATTTACTGTCTTCCAGATGTAGACGAACAACTCAGTTTGCTTCAACGTAATATTAGTTACTTGTACAATTGTTTCGTTCCAATCAAAAGTAAACCCATTAAACATTTTATTAAACCGTGGTTTAATAATGAAATTAAGTCAGCAATACAAAAGCGAAACTTTGCATATCAAAAGTGGAAAAGGTATAAGACTCCGCCACATTTTGCCCAATTTAAATCATTGAGACACACAGTGACTAAACTTATTGATACCGCAAAGTCAAAATTCTATTTTCGAAAATTCAAAAACTCAACATCGTCTAGACAAACCTGGAAAGAAATCAAGTCACTAGGGATAGGAAAACAAAAAGCAACGCCGGGACAGGATGTTAATGTCGAAGAGCTAAGCCAACAACTCTCAGAATGCAATGTACCTGAAATCGACGATAACAATTTGTACCTGAATTTAGTACCTGAACATTTCTGTGATAATAGTTTTAGATTTGTTTGTGTTAATCAGTATGAAGTTCTCGTCAATATTCTTAAAATTAAATCAGACGCAATCGGACTAGACGAAATAAATCCTAAATTCATTAAAATAATACTTCCTAAAATTCTTACATACACTACTCACATTTTTAACACTGCATTTACAACATCCGCATATTCTGACTGTTGGAAAATCGCAAAAATTATCCCAATTATGAAAGCCAACAAGAATTATAGACCTATATCAATTCTACCGTTCTTATCTAAAGCCTTTGAGAACATTATGGCAGCCCAAATAAACGGTTATATAGGTGATAATGCTCTACTTAACAACAACCAATCGGGATTCAGAATAAAACGTAGCTGCACCTCGGCAATCCTAAAAATCTCGGACGATATACGTAAACATGCAGACAAATCCAACGTGACGCTTCTAGTACTTCTTGACTATAGTAAAGCTTTTGACTCTGTTAATCATGAAGTTCTGTGTTCAAAACTGAAAACTCAGTTCAATTTTTCAACAACTTCTGTCAAACTTATGACCTCGTACCTAAAAAATCGTCGGCAGTCTGTAGTAATATCAAATGTTTCGCCTTCTCTTGTAGTCCTTAAACGTGGTGTGCCTCAAGGCTCAGTTTTTGGACCTTTACTGTTTACTCTGTATGTCAATGACCTTCCCTGTGTGTTGTCAAATAGTGATGTTCAAATGTACGCAGATGATGTCCAGATGTATGTTAGCCGTCCCATTACTAGAATTAACGAGTGTGCAATCAAGAGCTTGGTAAAGTTAGCAGCTGGGCCAAAGACAATGGCCTTGGTCTAAACCCAACAAAATGTAAATGTCTCGTAATATATAAAAAGAAAGTAAATATTGCTGATCTGCAGCCATTGATGATAAACAGCATGCCCATTAAATATGTTGAAAATGCTACAAACTTGAGTATCATATTCAATAATAAACTTAGTTGGAATGACCATATAAATAAGGACGTAGGGAAAACGTACGGTTTACTAAGATCTCTCTGTCCGGTTAAAAGTCTGTTTCCCATAAATGTTCGTATGTTAATTGCCAAGACCTGTTTAATCCCTACACTTTTTTATGGGATAGAAATTTTTTCAAATTGCGATGCAGCCAGCCATCAAAAAATAAAAGTTGCATATAATAATATAGCAAGATTTATATTCAATCTACGTCGATTTGACCATGTTACAAGCTATGCATATTGAATATTTGAACTTAATTTTAATATATCTGCACAAAATAATTTACACGAGGGAACCAACTTATCTCTTTGAAGCATTAAGATTCACTTCCTCAAGAAGAGCAAATAACCTCATTCAAATAAGACACAGATCTCAACTTTCTGAAAGGCAGTTTTTCGTACACGCAATAAGGCTATTGAACCTGCTCCCAAACCCTTTAAAAAATATTAGAAGCGCCACGCAGTTTAAGTCAAAACTCACATTACACCTACAAGATACTAGCACAATAAGAAAAAAAAAAACAACGCGACCCTCTCCTTTTCTTTAAGCATTAATGTTTAAGAGTAATTTTAAGAATTCCATTTAAATTTCCAAATAACTATGTCAAATCTGTATTTATAAGTAATTTGCACTAATTATAAGTTATCAACATGTAGCGTTAGGAAAGCATTTTAAAATAAATTGAAATTGAAATTGAATCCAAACATGTCAGTACAAAGGTAGCTAGATTGGTTTATTATCTTAAAAACAACATTATTAAGATACTACTCAGAGAGCAGAGCAATTTTTATTCGAATTGTTAAATTTCTTGCAACATACCCAGGTAAAGGACGATATATATTTTTTGGCTATGGTATTAAAAATCAACTATGATTTTTATACACATACAATACAATACAATGAACCATCATCTGCATACATCATTTTCTCTAAATATAGTTATGTATTTTATGGTTTTAAAGTGAAGCGATTTGAAACATTAACTAGGTTCAAAATAAAATAAAACGAAAATAACGTTTTGGAAAGTTTAAAGCATCGATTTTTAACGCTATGCGAATTATCGACATATAACCATATGGTTATTATGAGACATATATGGCATATATAGGACGTAGACATTAGATCCCCACCGTTTTCAATGGATCTGCGTACACATAAAAAAATCACGACTGCGGAGGTTTTCATCTCTAGCTTTTAAGTCGAGCTCAAAACGCGGTCGGACTGTCAAATGGACATGGCTTTATTAACTCCTTTACTTCTGCTGATCAAGAATATACATATATACTATAAAAAGGCCGAACTGTTCAAGAGAATATGTTATCGACGCTGCTTAGGCTTACGATGGATAAGTTTCGGCCCCTGGCAAAGAATTGGTTGACGAAACTTTCAGCTAGTGTTAGGACTATATCCTTCTAAGTATTTAATAATCTTTAATTTAAAAATAGTAACATATAGAACTTCGTCAGCAACGTATTAATGTTAATTAATGATGATGCAAGTAGGACCTGCAAGTTGGATTCTCTAGTTTTGCAAGTGGCACTATTTAAATTAACAATTGCTTTTTTGGCTGACCGTAGATGCGAATAAGAATGTTTTGCTTAAACTCCGACAGTTCTGTTCACCGGATACCTTTTCTTCGTCGTTGTCGGATTTTGCCTAAAACTGGGTCGCAGAAATTCAGAAGTAGTCAGAGAAAGTAATTTTCTGAAACGTCATTAAAAATAACACAACTTACGTAGTGCTACGTGGGAGTGGATTCGAGAAGCTTACAACGGCTATTTAGTTTGCTGGGCATTTGTTTTAGCTCGACTCAGAAATTAATTGACGAAATTTCAAAGTCGGGTCGGAGAAATCGTCTGAGAGTTATAGTGCAGGTTTTCCGGTTTATTCAAAACTCCAAGAAAGTGTCGAAGCGCTTTGAAAAAATATGACACCAAGAGAACAAAGCATCGCGATCGAAAAAATTATTAAAGCTATCCAATTTTTCGCCCACATTAGTAGAATATGGGAACGGTTTCAACGAATATCAAAAAGCTTAACCGTTTAACTCAGGAAAATAAATTAGATCGTTGCTGCCCGACATTGCTAGAAAATGGGTTGGTTACTGAATGCTCCGATCGCGAAGGACACCAAATAGCCTTTGTTGCTATTTAAAAGCTTACAGTTCGTTAGATCTTATGTGTCATACCTGTACTTTGTCAACTTGTTATTTGATCTTTCCGCCCTCTCGGTCAATTTAGATAAGCAGGAGAAAAATCTGCAAAGCAGGTGCTTGTTCCTTCTAACGGTATCCCAAGACCTCTTGACCGCGGAAAAGCTCAAAAAATGGAGTCTTGAGTAAGGCGAGTGCGGGAGCACAGCTCGCTTATGCGAATCCATCCCGTTCTAAATAACCTGAAATCCTTCGCCGACGATATCCGAGACTGGGACAAAGTCAATGGCTTTATCTTTTACAAATTCCAATGTGTGAATAGCGAGCTGCAGGACCGATTATGAATGAACTCCTCGGATCAGGAGGCCCACCACAAAACATGCCAGCGAATAAAAGCCAGTTTACACCTTAGTGAACTTTTACAAGGCACGCGAAGAGTCTTCTTTTGGCGAGGAAAACCCCGGATATAGGCAAGCCGGCTCAAGGCGAGTTGGATCCGATGTCAGACGTCGAAGTACTGGAAGGGTGTATGAGACCTTCGTGACATTGACGACCAATCGTTAGACTATGACTAAGAGGCCGACCATGGTGAACAGTCGAATGCAAGATGTCTCTGACCATCCTGCAAATATAAAATGCCGAATCGTATACTTCCCGACGTTTCTGACCAGTTTCAAACCCTTCAATTTGCTTAATACTGATGGCATTATACCCGCGCACTTGACCCATTCGGAAAAGATATCCGTTATCGGTTCATCCCTGATAAGTGGTTACATAGCAAATGGTCTTCATCACCGGGAATACTTTCGCCCTGCCGTCCAATAGACTTTAAGCCGATAAGTTTTCCCCTTCCTGTTAAGGCAAAAGAAAGTCCACTTAGTGTCTACATAAGAAATTATATTGCCTCATCCGTCTTCACTGACTCAACGGAAACGGCTCTACAGAAGAGCGTCACAATCATTGTGAAGTCACTCCGAGCTCACATAAGGTTCACAAGATAACTATCACGAGAGAAATTAACATACCGCTTCTGTGGAACATGGCAGTAAATAAATTGCAGGTGGTGGCAATAACATAGACTACGCGGACAATGCTGCCTCCAAATGAAGGTTCAAATTGGACTAGCAGCAACGGGCTAAAAAAAAGGTTATTTTCAATACGAAATATAATATTTCTCAACAAGCTCTTACTTATAATGCCAAGACTTTAGATTTATTCCTGACTGGAAGCCCACTGGAAGTAACCGCACTTTATATATTCTGAGATTAGGCTAAGTCTGAGGTATATCCACAGCGGTAGTACAGGCTAAATACTGCAGTGGTTCGCCCGATATTCCAATACGATATCGCCATGGCAAGCTAAGAAACGCTCACCGCTTAACTGAAGAAGCCTCAGGACCTCCTTAGCCAAAACACATCCATACAGATGGCTTCAAACTAAATGAAAAAGTTTGATGAGTTAAATACTTCGAAGACTACCTGACTACTACTGTGAGGAAGTAGTAGTCATCAAGCCCTGATCATTTTAATACTTCATATCGTCCAAATCCAAAACTGTAAACGTCTGTCGGATATCTCTGCGAGATGGAACAGTTCGGCGTCCACCTTAAATTAAATAAACATTTTTTTTTGGCTCCGATGGGATAATATCTAGAAAGTACGATTGTTCTCATTCATTGGAGTTGCAGAAAAATTGACTATAAGTTTGAGTTTCTGCGCTCTTGCGGTACTTATAGCTGCTAGCTTATAAATTTCAATTCGTTTTCTTGGTACAGTGGTTTCAATAGGTAAAATGAATAACAATAATTTAGTCTGCTTCTGCAAAAAATGCAGCCTCGTAATCAGGGCTGACCAAGCTAATATGACTTGCTGGCTGTGTGAAAACATGGTGCACACCAAGTGCGCCGGTTTTACTGGCCGGACAAGTGATGACCTATCAAAGGGGCCTAATTTGCAGTTCTGTTGTGATGCTTGTGTTGAGGTTGCGAACGAAATGAAATCGTTCATGCGCCAAACTAAAGGCGGACTGATGCGGCTGATTAGCTGTTTCGTAGTTGCTAGAGATAGTTTTCGCCGAACTGATGATCTTCTCTCTGCGCTGGATTAAACATTTCTCTACAAGATTTGGTCGGAAACTTGTCTCAAGAATATTTTATTACTTCATAAGGTGGAAAACGCTTTTCACCAAAAATCTAGGAATACCAATTTGTACATTAGGACGACTATCTATATAGATCTGTCACATTAAAAATTCCAAAATTAATAAGAACATATAAAAAATATACGCTTTACAGGGGAACCACATAACAATAAAAAACAAGAAAGGAAAGCTAACTTCGGGCGGAGTTGAAGTTGATATACCCTTGCAAAATATTCTGTAAATTATATTCTCTAAAATTATTCATATGATGCATTCTTAATACTCATAAAAAATCCCAACTTCCTAACTTAAAAATCACCAAGGTTATGGCATTTTCAATCGTTCAGTTATATGGCAGCTATAGGATATAGTCGCCCGATCCTTATGAAATTTGGTAGGTGGTATTGATTTACAAACAGCAAAGTTATGGCCTTTCCGATCAATCAGTTATATGGCAGCTATGGGATATAGTCGGCCAATCCTGGCCGTTCCGACTGCGTGCAAAGAAAAGAAGAGTGTGTGCAAAGTTTCAATACGATATCTTTAAAAGTTAGAGACTAGTTCGCGTAGAAACAGGCAGAGTGACAGATAGACGGACATGCTTATATCAACTCAGGTTACTCAAGAATATATATACCTTATAGGGTCGGAAATGTCTCCTTCAATGTGTCGAAAACTCGTAGTGATCGTCGTCTCCTTCTCCATCAGCTCGTTTTACTCTAGAATGCGCCCTTTTACCATTTGGTCTTTACATGATGTTGCTATTTTCCTTGTCTAGGGCGTCTTTTGGAATAGCCTTATATGGCTATTAATGAGATTACGTTCAAAAACCTTTCTGTTAAAATAAAATATGAGCTCTCCGCGGATAACCTGCCAGTTGTAGACACAATGTACCTCTCACCGCAATATGTACCTAAGAGACAACCTATACTGCCACATAGTTTCAATGCAGTTTTAAATTATATAAAATAAAAACTATAATACTGGCTGCATCATCTGCCACTAACGCTTACGATACGGCGTTAAAAAACTTTAAACAATTATGCTAAAGCAATCGGTTTTGTCGAAAGCTTGAATGATGGCTTGTCTGCTTGCAATATATAATATGGTTTTAAGCCCAATTGTCACAACTGTCAATGAAAACAGACGTGTTCTTATATGGCTCCCCCGCGAAACTAAAAATACACCACAAATAGCCGAATTCAATTTCGCGAAAAGACGCTCAGAGTGTACGCATGGGTACTTGTGCTCATGTGCTTTGGAAATGATCAATTACTAAGTGTTATAATTACTGAGATAAGTGATAATACAGTTTGTTACATATAAAGGCAACGTAAAAGAGCTTAAGCTCAGCAACGAAAAGCTATAATGAGCAAGACTCGGCAGCAACAACAAGATGAACGTCGGCTCTCGTCAATCAGAAATAACTTACTTCTCCATAAGAGCGGAAGAGTTTACTGAACCCGCTCCAACTGCAAGCGAACACGGAGAGAGCACGCTCTCTCTTTCCCGGCTTATTATGTCCAAGCGGCACATCACAAAAACAGCCGTGGAGTGTCCAATGCCCGTCCCCCGATCCCTACAACATAACCAACGATCTGCTCATTACAACAACGACCAGCACAACTAACTACGTCAACAACCACATCAACTGCAGTTTCTGTTTCGTCAGCTTTTACTGACAAACTATCCCCTACCCAACCCACATATACAAAAAATATTAACGGATTATTAATACAAATAGGAATCGATCAATATGTGCAAATAAAAAGAAAATTAAGCCCACAAGTAGCTCAAAAAACAAATGCATCAAAAGTTAGCAAGAAAATTGGAAACACTGTGTCAATCAATGCGTTGACAAGTAATCAATTTTCTATTCTTAGTGATCCAAAAGATGATGACAATACCGCTCAAACACCTAGTGCCAGGCAACGGAGGCCACCATCAATTTTTGTACGTCAGGCAAACTGTGCTGAATTGGTTAAAAAAATAACTGATCAAATTGGAGCAAACAAGTTCTATGTAAAGTCCATAAAAAGAGATAACATCAACGAAACAAAAATACAAGTCAACGACGAGCAAGATTACCGATCAGTGGAAAAACACCTCGATAACGGGAAAATAAACTCCTACACCTACCAACTAAAAAGTGGCAATGAATTACAAGTAGTTATCAAAGGTATTGAAGTAACAGTCCCTATGTATGAGATTATAGTTGGACTATAAGAAAATGGCTTTAACGTCAAACAGGTTAGGAATATATTAATTAAAAACAAAGTTCCACAGCCAATGTTCAGATAGAGTTGGAGCTGGAAAGTATGCACTTGAAAAAAAATGAAGTTCACCCAATCTATAAGCTTCAATATCTATTACACCGTAGGTTCACCGCTGAGGAACACCATAAGCGGAATGGGCCTGCATGAATTGTCAGAAATACGGCCACACATAAACTTCTTGCACTCTACGCGCAGTCTGAGTTGCCTGCGGGATGCACATTCAACTGAGGCCTGCCCTAAAAACAAGGAGAACCACTCTCCCAAAAAATTTAGTAATTGTGGGGGAACCACACTGCCAATTACAGAGGTTGTCCTATCTATAAAGATAAACGCTGCAAGAACTTATGCGCTCTCTAAATCTCCTTTTGGAGCTATTAATCAAACAGAAATCTGCTTAGATGGTTTCCTTAAAAATATGTTTCTGGAATGCGAACGGCATTTCACAGCACGAATACGAGCTCTCGTAGTTCCTAGATCAGTATGACATTGACGCCATGATTATAACAGAGACTCACCTAACAAACAAATACTATTTTCACCTTAATGGCTATACATTTTATGAAACAAACCATCCTGATGGCAAGGCTCATTGCGGTCAAGATCAAGAAACGCATCAGGCACTATGAGATGCCATCATTTGGAAAAGCGTATACATGCTTTATATATAAAAGCTACATCAATACGCATCGATACCAGAAGCGGTTTCTTAAACTTATCCGCTGTATACTGCCGTCCACGCTTTTCCATTTCCGAAGATGAATTTGTACAGTTTTTTTACCTATAAGATGACCATTTTATAGCGGCTGGTGGTTACAATGAACCCACTAGGGCTCTCGACTCACCCCAAAGGAAGACAGCTGTACAACGCTATAATAACACCAAAAAAGAAGCTTGGTCTTATCTCTCCTGGTAAGGCTACATATTGGCAAACAGATTCTAATAAGAAGTCTGACTTGATTGATTTTGCCGTCAAGAGTGGCTAGAGATCATGTCCACGTGGAACACTTAACAGATCTATCAGCGGTTCACTCGCCAATTTGATATCATCTCTACGATCATTCACAGCTTTCAGAACGCATATATGTTCTAACCTCCCGTAAAACAGATTGGCTTAAATGCAGAAAGTACGTAAGCACCCATATTGATGTCTTTCCAAACATGTACCAAAAAGAAGAGATTGACAGCTCAGTTGAAGAACCAGTGTCTGTTATGTCACTAGCTGCACAACACTCAACCCCTATTACACAGGCTTGTAATCCTGATAATAACTGCCAAGCTTCTGGGCATATTAACGAACTGCTACCCAATAAGCGAAGGCTTCAGATGGAGTGGCAAGCCTATAGATCGCCTGTCTCGAAGGAGCGGCTTAAAACAGCAAACTATCTTCCAGCCACAGATTTAGAAGATGAATTTAATCGATCTCAATTATCCTATTTGCAGCATCTCTCCCCAAACAGCAAGCTATATGTCCACCAATAGAAAGTAAGTCGCCATTACACACACAAACAGGAGAATGGGCTCGCAGTAATGAAGAGAGGGCAAATGTATTTGCCGCACATCTAGAAAACGTTTTCAAACCACTCCCACCAATAAATAGCTTTGTGCTCCCAACAAACAACTTTCCAGAGGCTACCCTGCCCAATCAAGAAGTGATAAAAATGATAAGGGCTCATGAAAAAAAAATCGCCAGGACACGATTTAATCTCCCCTAAAATGATTATAGAATTGTCAAACTGTGCAGTAAAACTTCTCACCACAATATTCAACGGCAGAATGAAATTGGGCTGTTATCCACAACAATGGAAAAAGTCTGTCATCACTAGATCCACAAAGCCGGAAAGGACAAGTCCCAGCCTTCATACAGGCCAATCAATATCCTGCCGTGCCTTTTAAAGATATTTGAAAAGTTGCTCCTGAATCGTATAAAGCAACACCTACAGTCCCATAATGCTACTCCAAACCACCAATTTGGTTTTCGCGAGAAACACGGAACCATTGAACAATTAAACCTCCGAGAAACGAAATAAATTTACATACATACATACAAAATCGAAAATATTGTTTCGCAGTATTTCTGGAAGTCGCCCAGGCCTTCGACCGCGTTTGGCTGGACGGCTTCATTTATAAAATTTAAACCTTGCTTTCACAGAACACTGGAATACTGAAGTCATATCTTGAGCCTAGAAGTTTCGCAGCGCGATGTAAAGATTTACACAGCAGACCTTCAGGCAACCAGCCTTACAACAACCTCAACATTTGCTGTTGATACTGCCATTCTAAATCGATCCCCATAAGAGCAACGCAACTGTTATCAGCTTATATCAGGCTTCTAGAGAAATGGCTAGCAGATTGGCGCATAAAGGTTAACGAGCAAAAGAGTAAACACCTCAGCTTTACCCTAAACAGACAAACTTGCGCCCCACTATCTCTCAACAACATTAATATGCCACAAACAACTGAAGTAACATAACTTGAAGTCCACCTTGATAGACGGCTTACTTGGAGAAAGCACATCGAAGCTAAAAGAACACAACTTAAATTAAAAGTAAGAAGCATTGGTTAATAAATGCCCGTTTTCCGCTAAAATTGGAGTACAAGGTATTTCTGTACAATGCAGTTCTCAAGCCAATTTGGAAATATGGCTCCGAGCTATGGGGAAACGCATGCAACCGAGAAGTAATACAGCGAGCTTAATCAAAGATACTGAGAACTATAACTGGTGCACCGTGGTCATACGGAATGAAAACATTCACAGAGATTTACATGTGGGATCTTTTTAAGACGAAATCGCCAATATAAAAACAAAGTATACGATCATGCCATTCACGACTCAGGCGAAGAGATTTTCCCACCCAGCAACAATAGCTTGGGCCGTTCTCCTAAAAAACTTAATTTTAACTAATAAAATTTATGTAATACGCTAAGATTCGAATACTTGTCGTTGGACTAGAAAAAAGAAGATTCGATAAATAAAAATACCGTAATTTAAAAAAAAAAACACTGTATAGAAGAAGATTTCCAGATCTGCGGTTGTGCAGCCAAAAGCAAACATTTTCCAGTTATTAGTCGGTGGCCCAAACGAACGCAGCCACTTATGTTTGACATACAAGTGGTAACCGTAAGGGATTTACCAACGTCTCAGAGTGCAGTTTGAAAATAAAAAACCTAAAAGATTACATCCAATGAATTTTCTCTAAGACTTCGTAAGGCTTCGGCAAGACCGAAGACTCTTGCCGAAGCCTTACGAAGTCTTAGAGAAAATTCTTTGGATGTAATCTTTTTTTTCAGCTTTGGCGAGTTCATGGTACATTATTGTATTATATATAATGGCGCGCTGTTTGGCAATTCCAGAAGAATTTCGGCAATAAGTTGCTTTTCAACTGTCAAGTATGATGTTTAGAGCTTGAAGCTAAATATTTTGTAATTCATATTGACGATTGTAATCGGGATGTGGATAATTTAGGTTCAGAAAATGTAACTATTACTGCCATAATTTAAATTGTCAAGCCTGCCGCCAAATTGAATTGGCCACTTATGAGAATATGGCAGCACTAACAATGTAGATGAGGCAACGCTACGTAAAAGACGCCACTTGAAAAAAACCAGCGAAGCAGCAAAACAATGTTTTTTAAAGCTCTTTATTATAATTTAAAAATTGATTTAAGTAAAGACAGCTACCTAAAACTGCTTTCATCCATTATTAACATATTTGCCAAAACATTTATATAAACAACTTTAACTACACACTTGATATCGGTATTAATTGCGGAATACACAAAGGCACTCACCTACAAATATACATAAATTTAAAAGCCATGTGTGAGAAGCGGACTACAACAAGCGGACTACAACATCAAATGGAAAAGACAATCCATTCGACTTAATCGTGTCAATTTTGATATCTGGAAATTGCAAATCGGTGCAGAAAATATCAACACCATGAAAACCGTTTTTGGACGCCCAGAACATACTCTTGACAGAAATCAGGAAGGTCAACGTACACAAGAACAGATTGGAATCTCTCATTGATTTCTCTCATCTTGAAAACCCAATGCTCCTGCGCGAGCTTGTTGATAAGCTGCCCACGCAACAGAAACTGAACTGGGTCTTACACCACTGCTGTAACGCCATACCAGTTGTGAAGTCATTCACCGATTGGTTGTACAAATTAGCAGAGGCAGCATTAACCGTTCTAACCGTACCAAGTTTAAGGACCATCACTGTACACACTCACACAGAAGTTAAAAATCAGGTCAAGAACCATCTTCAAGCCTTACATGTGCGATGTGTAGCTTCCCAGTGTCAGAAATTTAATTTGCTTACTACTGAAGAACGGCATCGCATAATTAACGAGACTAAAGCGTCAACAATTGTCAATCCAAGCACCACCCACTTCTGCAGAGAGATGCACCGAAGACAGAACTCGTTAGTGCCCACCATAAGGATAGCGACCGTGAAGAACAGTACTTCCGAATCGTGCTAGTCACTCTATACGGAGCAACTTTCAACACCTTCGCTCATCTGTCACACTAATTGACGAAAATATTTTGAGAGTCCTTAAAGTTTCCTCAACTCTGGAACCACTATGTCTACAATGGACTAGCGAAAACAATCGCATGGAGGAAACATCTACGAAGGCTTACATTCAAATATCAAAAGCGGGAAGTCAAAAAAGGTTTTCGGCTAAACAACGTACGCTCAGTTAAAAACCTGGCTTTACCAAAGCAAAGCGTCCTTATCAACAAACTATGCAACGCAAAGCTTCAATGTAGACCCTATCGCACCGCAAAAGCTCCACTCTGAAAACGACAAAAGGCTATAGGTATTCTTGCTTTCGCGCGATAAGATGGTAACTTTGCCATAAAGCTATTCTACTGCATTAAAACGCCTCAATTGCCTACGAGCCATAACTAACAAGGATCCTGACCCGTTCAATCATTTGATTGCTAAATAGGACAAATAGACAATCTCGTAGCAAAAGGGTACGCAGTCGAGCTCCAACCCGAAGATGTAGGCTACGTGGAAAAGCGCGATAAAAAACACTCAAATCTGAAATCATAGACGCTGAAAAACAGACCAAATTTGACTATAAATAAATCCATTCCATTAATTGTCCTAAATGTCTACCTAGATGCAAAAAAGATCAAACGTGTACAAGGCAGAGCCGATCGCTTAAATTCACGAGGACGCTATCGTATTGCCAAAGAAGTGTGTCCGGCGAATAATGTCAATGATGACACACACTTCGCAAGGTTCTTATGGGAGAATGTTACCGCCGTAATTTAAATTGTTAAGCCCGCCGCCAAATCAAATTTGCCACTTATGCGACTATGGGAGCACCAACAAAGTATTATATGGCAGCACCAACAAAGTATGATGTGGCAACGCCACTTAAGAAAAAACCAGCGAAACAGCAACACAATGTTTTTTTAAAGCTCTCTATTATAATTTAAATTTTGATTTAAATAAGGACTACAACATAAATTTGTCATCCTAAAACTGCTTTCGTCCATTATTAACATCGGTGCCCAACAGTTCAATGATTTATTTTAATTACATTTTTATACCCTTGCACAGGGTATTATAATTTCAGTCAAAAGTTTGCAACGCAGTGAATGAGACATTTCCGACCCTATAAAGTATCTATATTCTGGATCACCATCACAAGGAGAGTCGGTCTATCCATGTCTGTCCGTCCGTTCGTCCGTTTCTACGCAAACTAGTCCCACAGTTTTAAAACTTAAGAAGCCTGACTTGTTGTCTTTCTATTGCAAGTAGTATAAGTCGGAACTAGACGGAAAAATAAATTTAAAAAATAGAACTTTGTTTTTATACCCGTTACTCGTAGAGTAAAAGGGTATATTGTATTCGTGCAAAAGTATGTAACAGGTAGAAGGAAGCGTTTCCGACCCTTAAAGTATATATATTCTTGTTCAGGATCACTAGCCGAGTCGATCTAGCCATGTCCGTCTGTCCGTCTGTATGAACGCTGAGATCTTGGAAACTATAAAAGCTAGAAGATTGGCATTTTGCATGTAGATTTTAGGAGGTCCTACGCAGCGCAAGTTTGTTTCAAAATGGTGCCACACCCCCTCTGACGTCCACAAGCCACAAGCTGTGGCCACAGTTTTGATGCTATTATGAAAATTTTAATTGATATGTATTTGTTTCGTCAATACCTATCGATTGGCCTAATAAAAGTTTGCCACGCCCACTCTAACGCCCAAAAACCCATTAAATGCTTAAGCCTGGCTTGCGCCTACATTTCCGCCTTTCATGGCCCGTGGTACCAATGTCTTGGGGTAGATGACGCAATGCAATAGCATATTTATATTAAGTTGTTTAGCTGAGTAACGGGTATCTAATAGTCGAGGCACTCGACTTTAGCGTTCTCTCTTGTTTTTCTGTGGGATTTGGCAATATTTAAGTACTATGGAATTACGGGTTTAATTTAATTTAATTCGGACATCTAAATCATATAGCTCCCACAGAAAAATCAAAAAATTAAACAAAAAAAAACAAATTTTCCTTTGAGATATAGTAATTATTTACTATATCAGAATTACGCATTCAGTTTTGTCAACGATCGCAAAATTCAGCACAAAATCGACATAGCTTCATTGTTTTTAGTAATATAAGAAAAAATAAAAAAGTGTTGCAGTTAAACACGTGCAGTCAAAACACCGCAGGCTTGGGTCTAGAATAAATGTGTGCTAGGCCCACTTGAACTGCGTTGGTGCGATTGGGGCTAAACTCAGTTTTTTTTACATACACTCACACGCATAATTCAGTGAACACTCCAAAATCATTTTAAAATAAAACTTTAATCAATAATTGTTCAGCCATTAAAGTCATTTCTTTTGAAATCTGATATATGTATACAATTTCTTGAGATCCTTTTAAATCTTATTTAAATAAGATTGTTATTTTGTGTTTCTAATTATGACGGACGTCAGTTTTTTGTTTTTTTACAATTATATTTGCAAAGTATATCAATTCTTGATCAGTATCACAAAACAAGCTACGATTGAGCTATGTACGTCAATTTGTACTTCGGTCCGACTGTCCGTTCGCTTTGACGCAAACTAGCCTCGCGGCTATAAACCTATCTGGGTGAATTTATAAGTCTTTGTTATATTGCTCATAAATTAAAACGCGTCTCTGCGACTGAATGACCGAACTCGTGCAATGAGTGCGCTTGATGCTCGCGAATATGAGAATAAGAATGAGAGTGCAGAAGGCCGAACGCACACGAAGTGTCCGGGGCTGCCGCTCAGAGCCTGTGGGCCTGTCGCTACAGAATATTTGTGTCCATTTTCGTTGTATGATTATTGGTTAAACCCACCAATCCTCTTCTTTAATATCCCCCAAAGGTGCTCTATGGCATTTAAGTCTGGGGACTGCGAGGGCCATTCCATCAAGGGAACTTAGTGTTCACAAACCATTTCTTGGCCAGGTTTGAAGAATGCTTCGGGTCATTATCCTGCTGAAACTCCCATTTAATTAGCATTTCCTCTTCACCTTTTTTCTTTAACTCATGTATTGGACCAACACCCGGATGGGAAAAGCATCCCCAAAACATGATGTTCCCACCACCATTAACCATTTTAATAGAGTACTTTGAGTCGTGTAGAGTAGAGTACTGTAACGAAGTTCTTAGGCCAAGGTCGCATTCAGCCGGGGCCAGAGAACCTTAGAAGAAATTTGTAAAAAAGGTAGGGGAACCTGTGGCTGGATTATAGTGGAAGGAAGTGACTCCCGAAATTGGTCGGCAAAGACTTTGGGTTACTGTCTACTGGGGAACGGCCTACGGTAGCGTGAACTAGGTGAGCACTAACCAGGGAAGGCCACCGGCAGTACGCGCTAAAGTTAGCGACTGGCCAGGGAATATCACGGACAGTGCAAACTACGGTTCATCACTTACAGGGAATGGCCACTTGTAATGCAAACTACGGTTAGTTATTTACCAGAGAATAACCACTGATAATGCAAAACTACGGTTAGTTATTTACCAGGCAATAACCACTGATAATGCGAAACTACGGTTGGTTATTTATCAGGGAATAACCACTGATAATGCAAAACTACGGTTAGTTATTTACCAGGGAATAACCACTGGTAATGCAAAACTACGGTTTGTTATTTACCAGGGAATAACCACTGGTAATGCGAAACCACGGTTAGTTATTTTATAGGTTACGGCCAGGGAATAACCACTGGTACTAACTGCGGGGTCGGGGAAATGAATACAAAAACGGGAGAAATTCACTTTAGATTTAGTACACTTGGTTAATTTATTAAGCTTGGTTACATATCACGGGTCTTTTCGGTCCCTAATACTGCCCGTTACGCAGTTTGGAATACCTACCGGTGACGAGAGTCCTACCCGGAGCACACGTCTGTTCGCTAGCACGATCGGCAACACAAGAGACCCTTTCGATATCGCTCCACGTGCTCGATCACTCCTATCGAAGCCGATTGTTCTATTCGATTTGTCAAGATTGCTCCATTCGAAATGTGATAGGGGTGTGTGAACACTGTTTAAATGTTAGTTAACTATTTGATTGGTAGTCGATGACCTTGTAGCCCTTTTTCTTAATAAATACGAAAGAGTGTTGGGTTTTGAACTTAGCTTATATATCCTCCAGTGGACTTAAATCTAATGACAGAACTTAATTTATATAGTGAAACTAAGATTATTTGTGCGCCTCGAACTTCAAAAATGAGGCGTCACAGCACTTTGGACAGTATTTTTAGAGCGCCCTACATGTGCTTTCCCAAACAAATTCATCTTAGTCCGACCATAACACATTTTTCCAAGCATTTATTGGAGCACAATAAATGCACCTTGGCGAAATGCACACGTTTGACGATATTTGTATACCCTTGCCACAACTTTGGTGTTTATAAAGTATGGAAGTTGGGATTTTCTATGGGCTTTAAAGAGTATTCCGTGGCTCCGCCCGAAGTTAGCTTTCCTTTCATATTCTTTCTGAGGTATGGTAGGGTTTTTTTTATTTATTTTCTAAAGCCGCCTGTCGAAATTCACCGATGTTTATTATTGTGATGAATCGCCGTAAAAACTTTTTTTTTAACATTTTGAATTCTTGGCTATATCTGACATTGTATTGCCTTTATTTCTAAGAGTACGGATAAGTTATCTTTCAATATCGGTACAATATAGGCTGCAACCTATTCTAAAACGAATAACAACAAACTATACAAGATCCGCAGGAACACGTAATAAACATCTTCTTTTGCCTTTAGTTTATGAAAAGTTATCTGTAAAAAAAGAACCGAATTCGCGTGCGTTTCTATTATCTATTTCAAGAGCAAAATATGGTCTTATCACATTTATGCATACACAACTTATGAAAGGAGTCCAAAAGAGAATCCAAAGTAAAGCACCGTTACTCCGAAACCAAGCACAGTGCTTTTCATTCAGAAAAATGTGGTCTAATATTAAAATATATGGTTTCAGATGTGAATGCGTTTGCCGTTTCTATTATTTTTTCCATGACTGTATATTTATATATATATATATCTCCTTAAACTGTGAATATGATAACTCGTATAGTTTCCGAGATATCGACGTTTAAGCGGACTTCATAAGCTCGGCTACAACTTTTCACAAAAAATCTACGAATACCATTTTGTACATTTTCAAAAAAATTCGGTATTCATTTTATAAAAATCGGACGACTATCTATATAAATATGACATATTAAAAATTCCAAAATTAATACGAAAATTTTAAAAATATACGCTTTTCAGGGTTACCACATAATAAAAAAATATCGCTTGATTGTTTCCTTACAAATAAAATTATATGATGCAGTTATCAAATGAAAAGGAGGCCCTTCCAAGAATCCTTAAAACCATCCACATTATTTACCTCAGTCTTGCAATTTGCAAGTGCCCCGCGACCAAAGAGCAATGGGGATGGTTATGGATCTGACCCATCCTTTGTCCCAATCCGTTGATAAAATTCTTTAGAAAATTGTGTCATAAAATTACAACAAACAGAGGAAATTAATTTTTACAAAAAATATGCAGTCTTAGGATTATTGGGATAAACGGTAACCACGGCAGGATGAAGAATCTTGGAAATGCCAAGCAGAGTTATTCAAATATAAAGGTGTATTTTAGCATTCATTTCATGGTAATAATGTAATGTGTAGAAATCTCTGTTCTGTTCTATTTGTCCATTTTGTTGTGTGCGTATAAGAACCGGTTCTTTGTTAGCTTGTGTTTTCTTATTATACCCTTGCAGAGGTTATTATAATTTTGGTCAAAAGTGTAAAACGCAGTGAAGGAGACATCCCCGACCCTATAAAGTATACGAGGGCTGTTATATATATTTCTGGCCTAGGCCATACTAAATGTTGCCTGGCGCCATCTGACGTTTTCATTGGGAAGTTTGACATGTTTTAGCAGAAACGTGCTCAGAACGTTTTGACATACGGCCATAATTTGTGTTGTTTGCAGTGACTTGAAAAAATCAATTTGGCAGAAAATGGAATTAACTCGTGAACATTTTCGCGCAATCATTTTTCACGGCTTTCGACGTGAATTAACACGACAAGAGTGCATCGATGAACTTAGATCTTTGTATGGCGATGGAGCACCATCTTATAGCACTGTGAAAAAACTAGTATAAAGAATTCAATCGTGGCCGACGCTCGCTCGAAGACGAAGGTCGTCCAAAAACAGTCGTTGTTCCAGAGGACATTGACGCCGTGCATGAACTGATAATGCAAGATCGTCATGTGACATACCGTGAGATAGAGGCATCCTTGGGCATTTCTTCCACCAGCATATATTCGATTCGAGTCCGAAACAAAGCAGCAATTGACCATGTGGGTCTTGGAAGACGAGCCAAATCCAACGAAAGTTGTTCATGGAAGAAGCACTTCGAAGCAAATGGTGGCATGATTCTTCGGTAAAACAGGTCATGTGGCGACTGTTCCGCTTGAGCAACGTAGGACGGTCAATTCTAAGTGGTAAACCACAAATTGTTTGCCTGAAATCTACGGAGAAATTCGAAAAACAAACAAGAGAAGACGGATCATTCTGCACCATGACAATGCGAGCTCTCACACATCAGCTCAAACCAGCGCCTTTTTGACCGGCCAAAATATCGAATTGATGGGTCATCCGCCATACAGCTCTGACTTGGCACCCAATGACTTCATTTTATTCCCGCACATCAAGAAAAAATGCGTGGTCAACGATTTTCGACGCCAGAAGATGCTGTTGAAGCGTTCAAAAACCATGTTTTGGAGGTGTCTCAATCGGAGTGGACAAAGTGCTTCGACAATTGGTTTGAGCGCATGCAAAAGTGCATAAGTCTTGCTGGAGAATACTTTCAAAAACAATAACACCATTTTTAATCATAAATATTCCCATTTTCATTATTAGGCCAGAAATATATATAGAAACCCTCGTATATATTATGGATCGCGGCCTGAGTTGATATAAGCATGTCCGTCTATTCGTCTGTCTGTTTCGACGCAAACTAGGGTCTCTGTTTCCACGAGAACTAGTCTCTCAGTTTTTTCTTTCCTTTGCACCCAGTATATAAGTCGCAACGGCCGAGATCGGACTACTATATCCTATAGCTGCCATATAACTGAACGATCGAAAATGCCATAAGTTTGATGTTTTTAAAGTCACGAGGTTGGGATTTTTATGAGTATTAAGAATGCATCATATAAATAATTTTGGAGAATATAATTTACAAAATATTCTGATGGTATATAAAATTATTTCATTATCCCAAAAAGATTATTTTGATACTTTTTTCATTTTCTTGTGAGAGTAATGTCCGATTTTAATTTAATTTAAATCGTAATTGCATAGTATTTAAACATTACCAAATCGCAAAAAAAAGTTACAAATAATAAGCTATGTTATATGGTCGCCCTCTCCGGCTTATTCCGACTTATATACTACCTGCAATAGAAAGACAACTTTTAAAGCACATAGCTTTAAAACTGAGGGACGGACTATACATTAAATAATGTATAATTTTGCATGACAAAAAGAAGACGGAAACTTTTTGTCAAAAAAAATCAACTTTGGGATAATGTCCAAAAAGCAAGGTCTTGAGTTAATGTCCTTCATGCCAAGACGAATAGAGAAAGTCTGGCAAAATAACGGCGGATATACCGGTTATTAGCTGCCAGATACTTAGTTTAATATAAACAAGAGAGAACGCTATAGTCGGGTGCCACGACTATCAGATACCATTTACTCAGGTAAAAGGAGTGCGAGGGAGATGGAGATAGAAACTTTGATCACGCATAACTTTTTAACGAATGGTCCGATTTGAAAAATTTCTTCTACATTTCGATAGGTATTTTTAAAAACACAATAAAACTGCATTTTTACTTTTCCGAAATATTTAAATTTTTAAAATCTTATATAAGCGATTGTGGGCGTTAAAGGGGGCGTGGCACCTTTTTGAAACAAACTTGCGCTGCGTAGGAACTCCTAGAATTTTTTTTTTTTTTTTTTATTCGCGCGGAGTCCCACGGCCCACTTACCCGCCCAACCGACCGAGGGGATAAGATAGACGCGAGATAGGAAAATAAATGTAAAGGTCCGGGGAAAAAAGTAATAGTTAGATCAATCTTGTGCCAATGAAGCAAGTATTAATCGTTTTAGGAGCGGCAGAGAGTCAAGATTTGATATTACAGGAAAAAGTCTATTATAGTCAGAACATAATACTCTGAAAGGCTCATGCAAGGCATAGTTAGATCTACAATGATTTAAAGTTAGGGGAATATAATTTCTAGTTAATCTACTTGGCACAGAAAGTTTAGCCGACTTAACAAGTCGGGGCAGTCAATATCACCATGTATAAGGTTATAAATAAAGATAGTACCAAGCATCGTTCTACGGTTGGCTAGGGATGGTAAATTAATCAAAAGAAGTCTACTAGAATAAGAAGGTAAGATAAGATTTGCATCCCAGTTTAGGCGTCGTAAAGCAAAAAAGAAGGAAGTTTTTTTGTACAGATTCAATACGACCAATATGTATTCCGTATTGTGGACTCCAGACGGGAGACCCATACTCCAGAATCGGACGGACTAGCGAAATATATAAAGTTTTAGTCAAATAAGGATCATCGAATTCTTTTGACCACCTTTTAATAAATCCAAGCACTCCTCTGGCTTTATTAACCATGGACGAAATGTGATTAGAAAATTTTAGTTTGGGGTCCAAGAGAACGCCAAGATCGTTTACCAGAGTTATTCTATCCAAAGAGCTGCCACTTAACGTGTAGGTCGCGTATATCGGATTGGCCCGATAAAAAGTCATCAGCTTGCACTTGGAACCGTTTAAATTTAGTAAATTATCTCGGCACCAGTTTTGAAAATTATCTAGATCGGATTGCAAGTCTAAATGGCAGGAAATGTCCTTATACTGCAGGCACAACTTAACATCATCTGCGTACATAAGTACGCGAGAATGACTTATAATTGAGGGAAGATCATTAATAAATAATGTAAAAAGTAACGGACCCAGATGGCTCCCTTGTGGGACACCGGAGGTAACACGGAAATTTCAGAAATTGAATTTTTAAAAAGGACCCTTTGTGACCTGCCATTCAGATAACTTGAAATCCATTTAAGCAGATCAACTGGAAAACCTAAAAGGTCAAGTTTTTGAATGAGAAGTAAGTGATTTACAGAGTCAAATGCTTTACTAAAGTCAGTGTAAATGACGTCTGTTTGAAAACTACTATTGAAGCCTTTTATCACTAATGAAGTGAGCTCTAAAAGGTTTGTGATTGTGGATCTACGTTTAATAAATCCGTGTTGAGAAATGATTGATCTGCAAAGGTGCTGCAAATGAGGAGTAATAATTTTTTCAAAAAGCTTAGGAATAGCTGACAACTTAGAAATACCTCTTGCTTACTGGCTTCTAACTTGTTACCTTTTTTGAAAAGAGGAATAACAAATGATTCCTTCCAAATATTTGGGAATTGGGAGGTTTCTATAGATAAGGTAAACAACTTGTGAAGAGGTTTGCACAGGGCCTTAGCGCAATACCTAAGCACGCACCCAGGAATACCATCGGGCCCTGGCGAATAAACAGGTTTAATACGAAGAAGATCCAAAAGAAGAGAGCTTTCTGTCAAAGTGGGACAGAATATGAGGTTTGACTTGGATATGTTATAAGAATAAGGCTGTGATGAATAATCTAAAGTAGAGTAAGTCGTTTGAAAAAATTGGGCAAATAAATCGGCTATTGCCTGATCTGTGGTTGCCGTCATGTTTTCGAACGATAGCGAGGAAGGAAAGGAATTAGATTTACGCTTGGTGTTAACAAAATTATAAAACTGTTTCGGGTCCTGAGAGAACTGGACCTTACAACGGTTTAAGTAACTGTTATAACACTGAGCATTAAGCACGGTAAATCTTGACCGAGCACTTAAATATCTAGTAAAAACAGATTGAGAACCGGTATTTTTATATTTCCTAAAAAGTCTGGACTTTACATTTCTTAAGTGTGTCAACTCTTTGCTAAACCAAGGTGATTTATTGGAAGTTGACGGATAGTACCACGGAACACAGGAATTAAAAAATGAGTTTATTGCAGTGTAAAAAACATTAACTGCATGGGACATATTAATGCATAGGTAAAGATCAGACCAATTAAAGCCAGAAATTAAATTATTTAGCCTCAGAAAGTCTGCCTTGCGAAAACAATGTATTCGTTTGGATTTTTCTGATTTTTCTTCTATAACTCTACCCGTATCAAATGAAAGTTCGAATGTTGGGTGATATGGATCTTCAGGTTGCGCGAGTGGTGCTACTCTGGACAGAAACACACCTTCAGGATTTGATACAAAACACAAATCAAGTAGGCGACCTAATAAATTTCGAACATGGTTTACTTGAGATAGAGATATGTCAAGCAGGCCATCAATCTTCATGCAAAATGCCAATCTTCTAGCTTTTATAGTTTCCGAGATCTCAGCGTTCATACGGACAGACAGACGGACAGACGGACATGGCTAGATCGACTCGGCTAGTGATTCTGAACAAGAATATATATACTTTATAGGGTCGGAAACGCTTCCTTCTACCTGTTACATACTTTTGCACGAATACAATATACCCTTTTACTCTACCAGTAACGGGTATACAAACCACTAATCCGTTTAAAAAGACAGGAAAAATCACAAAATTAGATGATAATACATTATAAGTCTAAATATAAGAAAACAAAGAAAATTAACGAAAATAAATACGATAATTCCAGATGCACGCCAAATGAAAATCAAACCTAACTTGTTGATCAACACTATCAACATCATATTAATTTTAATACATTTTACAAACCTTATCAATGGCCAAAATTTGGAAATCAATCATGGTGCCTGCCATGATACAATAACATGTTATATGTTATTGTATCATGGTGCCTGCATACCCTACCGACGATTGAATTTTAGTGGTGGGGACAGAAACAAGAACGGCTGTTTGGCTTTTGTTTTGTTTACATTTTTAGGACACTTGTTTTGAATCAGCAAACCACGTGGAGCTTCTAATTTTTAATTCGTGTTTATCATAAAAACTTCACGTCTCGTGGGCTTCTATTGGACAAGAAGTCTGTCTCCAGTCACTGCTAAGCGGTGACAGCTTATTTTCGCCAATCTCGAAACAATGAGCGAGTTTTAAGCTGTGTGGGGCGAGTCTTCAACTTAATTTAGAAATGGATGATACACTTTTTTCTAGCTCTCTGCTCTCAATAAGCAGATTGATTATGAAAAAAATACACCGTGTGGCCCAAAGGACACCTTCGGAGATCAGATCAGAGGTCATTAATGCCCGGCGCACTTTGTGCTCTGAAACGCATAGCATCAGTGTCGTAACTACAACATTAACATTTACTTGTGCTTCTACTAATACTCTATTTTCCAAGGCAACTGCTACAACTACCTCAATTACCAGTGTACGCCCTAGCGAGAGCATGGACACCCATAACGTTTATTTAGCGCAATGGTCATCTGACTTTACTTCTCCAACATCTAGTGGTATTGCTCCAATTGCCTCTTCAATAATCAGTGGAAATGCTAAAATTTTGCTAGTTCCACTAAGCGATGCTGCTACAAGATTGAAGGATGGCCAGAGTCACCTGACAAAAAGGAGGAAGAAATCATTATCACCCACTACCACCAACAAAAAGGTGAACAGAGAACTGATGCCTGAAACACCCTCAGCGTCAACCAGCAAGGCAAGCTCAAGTAACAGGTTTTCCATCCTAGACATAGACATGGACTTAAGCAATGACAGGCATGTTGATGAAAGTCCAAGATATACAAATGAAGGCCCTACTACCTCCTATGCAGCTACTCAACTGAATATTCCTAACGATAATTTAGCCAATAGTCCACAAGAGAATGTTGTCGAGACTGACAATCTGTTAAATGATACTTCAAAGCCACCGCAAATAGTTATAAGTATAAAAAACTTGAACGACCTATTTGAACTCATTTCGGAGGTCACTAGCCTAGATAACGTTGCAGTTAAAGTTAACCAAGGAGAAACAGCTAGAATTTTTCCCAAAGACTCTGAAACTTATAGAGCTATAGTTGACCACTTTGATAAAATGGATATTGAATTTCCCACATACCAAATCAAGGCAGAGAAGCCTCACAGAAATTCATACGTCTTCACAGAGGACGGTCGTGATTTTGTTTTGCGCTCCGAATTTTCATTTTTCTTATTGAAACCACCGGGGTTTACTTAAATCTCTTTAACGTTTCTACACCTTTAAGTGTTTTCTAACAACTTTCCGTTCGCTTCGCGAGTGCATCGTGATTAACTTGTGTTTAATAAAAATTTTTATCATAATTTAATTCGGTGCTGGTTTGTTGTTATTGTTTTCCATTGCCCCTCTTTTCAGTCTTTCTCTTCGTCCTTGAGCGCTGTTGGAACGGCACGCACTCCAACGCACTCTCTCTGAGGTGTTTTATACCGGAGTTAATCGGTTAATATTCCCGCTCTCTCTCTCTTTTCGTTTTCTATTTCGTTTCGTGGTGCCTAACATCAAAGTCCCGCTCTGTCGCTCTGATCGATCTCTCATTAAAAAGTTATTGAGCGCTTTCGATTTTTTTGTCCGCTATTGTGCACAGTGGTCCGTGGTCAGCGAAAATGGCTTTCTATTCATTAAAAAATTGTAAGAAAGTTATCTCGGCTGGACAGCAAAGTATTCCCTGCCCACATGTAAAAAATTTATCACGGAAAGTGTCTTGGCTATTCTGGCCTGGTTCGTGATGCCATCGATAAGAGGAGTGGCCTACGCTACTACTGCGATGAATGCATTGTATATGAGAACCAGGCAATAACTATTAGGCGGCTCACGAAAAGCACTGTTACGGAATTAATCCGGAACTGTCGTGGCGCTTGCCCGATGAGCCCGATTCCCCAAAGCGCAAAAAAGTCGCGGTCGGTGGGTATTCTATGGCAGGTGCCGTGCAACCTACTGCCCGCGATTCGATTCCAGCTCAGCTGCCAATCTTAGGCGCCACTCAAATGGTACTAAGATCGGGGGCAAAAAGTGATTCGGTATCCGAAGTCGCCGGAATCGATGTGGCTCCACTATGTACTTCCGCTCTGTCCGATCAAAATACAGTAGTGGCCCCAACACCTCATGTAGACTTAACGTCCGGATTACCGGCCGATACTGGTAGTACAGGTACAAATTCTGTAGTACCAAAAAGGGTTGCATGTGTTGTACCAAAAACGGTTACTTGTGTTCGGGGGCCCCAGCTAAAACATGTATTTGTTTCACGGCTCGCCCCAGACCTCTCATCACTGGATATTATTGCTTATATCCGTAACAAAGTCCAAGTTGATGATTTGAAGGTCGAACAATTTAAATTTTCTTATGCTAGGAAAGTATCATCATTTAAGATTGGTATTCCTTGTGCTCTTTTTGCATCTGTGTGTTCCACCAGTTTCTGGCCCGAGGGCATATTTGTAAAAGAGTACGAAGCTAAGAGAAAAAAGAATACTTCAGGGGAAATGGAAAATACCAGTAAAGAACCATCCCCAGCCCCCTCCACATCCTCTTCTGTCCCAAAAAACTAGCCTCCTCTTTTCTTTTTTGCTATCAGAATACAAGAGGCTTACTTAGTAAGCTGACTAAATTGTATTCGGATAGTTTTTCTTTCCCATATAATATTATGGTATGTACAGAGACCTGGTTAAGGACGGATATTCTTAGCTCCGAAATTCTCCCGGGTAAGTACACTATTTATAGGCTTGGTCGTCAGTCCAGACGGGGAGGTGGAGTCCTGATTGCTGTCGACTCCACCTTTTCCTCTGAATTACTAACTTTCGACGAATTTTATGACATCGAATTCCTAGGTATAAAATTATCGTTTCCCGGTAGTTTTGTATACATTACTTGTTCATATATCCCTCCATCATCTGAGTTCCCTATTTACGCAAATCACCTTTCCTGTATTCAGACAATTTTCAAAAAACTGTCAAATCAAGACCAGTTAATAGTATTGGGTGATTTTAATATACCTAGTGCGACATGGTCCCCTGACGAAAACTCTAACATGTTGCTTCCTTAAGCGCAGCATGACTTTATAGACGGCTTGCTTGACATTGCGCTATCCCAAGTGAACCATGTTAAGAACTCATTAGGGCGTTTACTGGACTTGTGTTTTGTTTCAAATTCAGAAGGCGTTTGCCTATCAAGAACGGGACCACTTACACAACCGGAAGATCCTTATCATCCAAATCTAGAACTGACTGTAGACGTAAGAACAGAGCTGAATAAAAAATCCGAAAAGTCGGTTAAACGAATCCGCTGCTTTCGTAAGGCAAACTTTCATCTTTTAAATACTTTTATATCCGGCTATGACTGGTCCGAATTTTATTCATGCACTGACGTGGCTAAGGCCATTAATATCTTTTATAATGCATTGAATTCCTTCTTTTATCTATGTGTTCCGTTATACTATCCGTCAATTTCAAATAAACCTCCGTGGTTTAACAAAGAGTTGTCACACCTAAAAAATATAAAGTCCAGACTTTTCAATAAATTTAAAATGTGCGGTTCACAATCTGCCTTCTCTTGGTACCTAAGGGCTCGGTCAAATTTTATCGTGCTTAACGCCCGGTGTTATAAAAGCTATTTGACTCGTTGTAGGGTCCAATTTTCACAAGATCCAAAACAGTTTTATAATTTTGTTAACACTAAGCGTAAATAAGCCTGTTACCCTTCATCGATATCATTTGAAAACTCTACGGCAAACTCTGATCAGGAAATTGCCGATCTATTTGCCCAGTTTTTCCAGACAACATATTCTGTTTCATCCCGTCCAAATCCGTCGTATTCAAATGCCATACACAAGTCGAACTTGATTTTTTGTCCGAGATTAAGTGAAAGCTCCCTTTTTTTGGATGTCCATAAAGTTAAGCCAGTCTATTCACCGCGTTCGGACGGAGTTCCAGGCTGCGTGCTTAAATACTGTGCTGAAACTCTGTGTAGACCTCTGTACAAATTGTTTACCTTGTCTTTAAAAACATCTCATTTCCCACATGCAGACTGACGTAGTTTACACTGATTTTAGTAAAGCGTTTGATTCAGTAAGTCACTCGCTTCTTGTATTAAAGCTAGACTTATTAAGGTTTACATGTGATCTTCTAACATGGATCTCAAGTTATCTGAGTGCTAGGACTCAACGAGTCCTCTTTAAAAACTCGATCTCTGATTTGATCCGAGTTACGTCAGGGGTCCCACAAGGAAGCCACCTTGGCCCAATTCTTTTTACTTTATTTATAAACGATCTCCCTCTAGTCTTGACAAAATCGCGTGTCCTTATGTACGCAGATGACATTAAGTTATGCCTGCAATATAACGAAATTTCTAGCAGTTCCGCCTTACAATCTGAAAATGCTTTAAATGCTTTTCAAACATGGTGTTGTGAAAATCTTTTGGATTTAAATAGCGCTAAGTGCAAAGTAATGAAATTTTTTCGGGTGAACCCACAATACGCAACGTATACGCTGGGTGGTTGCGCGTTGTCTAGAATTACGCAAGTTGATGACCTTGGCGTCCTCCTTGACCCAAAACTTAAGTTTTGTGACCATATTACTTCTATGGTAAATAAAGCCAGGATAGTACTTGGATTTATAAAAAGGTGGTCAAAGGAATTCGATGATCCCCATGTTACAAAGACTCTGTTCATTTCACTAGTTTGTCCAATCCTTGAGTACTGTTCAGCAGTTTGGAGTCCTCAGTATGGTGTACATATAGACCGGATAGAGTCTGTGCAAAAGAACCTTTTATTATTTGCTTTACGGGGCCTTAACTGGAATGCAAGCCTTATTTTGCCATCCTACTCTAGTAGACTTCTCCTAATTAATCTACCATCCTTAGTAAACCATAGAACGATGCTTGGCACAACTTTTATCTATAAACTTATTCACGGGGATGTGGAGAGTCCCGAGTTACTGGGTCGCATAAGCTTCTCCGTGCCTAATAAAATTACCAGGAACTATGTTCCTCTTACATTAAATATTTGTAGATCTAACTTTGATATGCATGAACCGTTTAGAGTACTGTGTAACGACTATAATAGACTATAACACATTATTTCTACTACCAACTCTTTGCCAAGCCTAAAAGCATTAATTTTATCTTACTTAGCACAAAATTAGTATTAGTATTTAGTCTCGTACGTATTTCTAATCTTAGTCTGTCCGCTTCTACATTGTGCTTTTTAACTTCTCGCCATCTCGTTTTTACGCCTATAAGGCTCCGCGCGTAACAAGGACTGCTTGGTGTCGTAAGGGCCACTTGTTTGCGCTGATCTTAGTGCATCAACGTCCGAAAGCAAATAGTAGTAAGAGGGCTTCATCATAGCACATTAAACAATGAAATTACTGTCAATTTCAAAAATGTGGCTTTGTGTTCTGCAGGTACATAACCCAAGGTCTAGGACTAACCGAGATGAAAAGCTCAACATCTTCTTTATTAATATTAAGCCATGCAAAAAAATCAATGATATATTAGGTTGTTTGGTAATGACATACCGGTTTTTACATTCAAATTTCGCGCTGCGCTTGTGAAGTCAAATATAATCGTATCTAGCAATGCTGCATATCGTTTGAAAGGTATTGGCATCACCTTTAAAATGACATATAGTTTGTTTACATGAGCTTCCACGTTAAAAAATTACAATCGATTGAAATGGAGTTCAAAAACGCAGAAATTCGGGCAATTTTGAAATTTTATTTCGCACAGGGAAAAACTGCTGCGGAATCTCGCAGACAGATTATTGCTGTCTTAGGAGATAACAAACTTTCAAACCGCCGAACAGTTGTTTAGGCGATTCCGATTTTGATACCGAAACACCCAAGCCTTCCGGATGACCAGTGACCGTTGATACGGATAAAATCATGGAAATAGTGAATCGAGATCGTCATGTGACTATTAGAACCATGGTAGAGGAGCTGCAACTAAGCACGGAAACCGTCCATAGGCATTTAAAGTCAAAAAATTTAACAAAAAAGCTTTCAATGGACAAAAATTGAGTTCAAGGGAAGATTGTGAAAATCGAATCGCCGAGTTTTTTGCCAGTAGGGACAAGGACTTCTTTAGGAGAGGCATAAACAAGTTACCATCAAAATGGCAGAAAATCATCGAAGACAACGGTACATATAGCACTTAAATCGGACTATGCTAACTATGTTAAAATCGTCGTCAAAAATCAATAAAAAACCAAACAACCTAATATATGATATCACAACACTTTGCCGTCAAAAAGTGAGAATAGAAAGAATGCGCAAAACATCAGAAATCGCTCAATGCACTCGTTGCCAAGAATATGGACATACAGCCAAATACTGCCGTCGTCATCCTAACTGTTGTCGATGTGGTGAAAATCATCCGACAAAGCAATGCGTACAAAGCAATGCGTATATGGCAAGCTACAAGGGTTGCCAGTGGTATCAAGATTACCTTCGACGATCAATGAGCTCTTCGAAAAAACAAACAACGCGGCAACAACCGCAGCTTAAACCTCTGCAGCAACAACCAAGTCGACAGGAACAAACTCAGCGAACGCCTAATACTTCTGCAGCCAATACTGGTGGCATATCTTACGCCTCAATAGCAAGGAACGGAAATGGATCTGCCCAAAGCCGTCTAAATGATGTTCCAACCCTGAAAGAGCGTCCAATAAAACACGTCTTCCTTGTTGAGTTGATATTTCAAACTGGTTTTATTTAAGAATATCTTCGACTTAAATAGCTAACATGAGACTTACAACTATTCTTATCTTTTGACCTACGAATCGGTATATCCCTGATTCCGGGAAACATTCTAAGGGTGATAGAGGAGATAGCAATTACTCCGATCGCACTTATCTCTGAACATGTGGTGACCACTCGCAGGAGGTCATTTTACAACCTTTTTACCTAGTTGTTTTAGGTATGCACACACGTGATACATTTGGTGCGGCTACAATTCCGCTACCTAAATATACATTTGTATATCTGCGTGTTCATGTTTGAACATCCTGCCAAAGGCCGGTAAGAATGATATATTTTTAATATATGAATAGTTATGATTTAACGATTTAGTGGACTGTAATTATTTATTCAATTTAATTTTTTAAACTCAAATCTTGCTCTTTTTGTGTATATATATTTCAGCTTAGACATGTAATTCTCTTATAGCTTAACTTTAACATTGGCTTGATTTATTCTTTTAAAATTTATAATACTTCGTGTTCTGATGAACATTCTGCCAAAGGCCCGGCAAACTTTATATTTAGTTTTACAATATATTTTATTTTTGACAACTGTGCAAACAACGGTTTAGTGGACTGTAAATTTATTATTTTTCAATACATTTTTTTTTTTACTTAACTATTTAACTTTAAATTCCTTGCAACGGGCCTGCGAAAGTTATGGCTTCTAATCTTTGCCTAACAAAACATTTTTTCACCAGGTATATTATCAAAATTCCCAAAACTATTAATGACAATATAAGACCAGCATGTCCGGAAATATGATGGAAATGCAAATCCCTTAATTGTGGATGGTTTTCTTTAAGCTCTTTAATTTCTTTCTTTAATTTATCCATTTCAATTGTATGATTTAATGGCGTTAGCTTCAACGGATCCCACATTATTCTCGAAACTTCACTAACCTCTCCTATGTATGGTGTTGACAGTGTCTCTTCACTTTCTGATCGAATATTATGATGGGCTATTAATATTTTGTCATCCGTTCTTGCAGTACAATACGGCGCAATACTTAAAATCCCTTGCTCAGGCAGTTCAGACAACTCCATTTGAGACCCAGAACATTGTACTCTTATTTAAGTACCTATCGGAACCTTAAACAACCAACTAACTCTATTTCCTTATCGGCTCGTAAGCATAATATCTCTGCAATAAAATGTCGTTCCTGCTGTTTTTTTAATAATTAATAATTGGGCACTTCTTAATTCATTTACTGTCAGCCAATGTGGGTATGACATCTTCTTGACTTTCAAGGCGATAAATCGTAATATTCAAGCTACGACCCGTTCAAACTTTTGAAAACTTGAATATTTATCCAGCAACTTAGAAATGGTGTCTTCGGATTTTACTATCACCGTATTTACTCTTACTTCATCATCTATTTGTAACTTGGGCCAGTTGTCCTCCGGTGTTGAGAGCCATTTGGGCCCATTCCACCACAGCGAACAATCTTTTAATTTCGTAGCACAGATGCCTCTTGAGGCAATATCTGCTGGGTTATCCTCAGATCTTACATGATTCCATGCTGTATCCTTTACTTTTAAAATTTCGTCAGTTCTACGTCTAATAAATTTATCTTTGCAGTTCTTATTTCGTATCCACGCTAATGTAATGGTAGAATCACTCCATGCAAAACTCCTTGTTATGCCAGGAATAGCTTCCTTCGTTCTTCTCATCAATACGCTCAAAAGATGGGCTGCGCAAAGTTCTAACTTAGGGATAGTCTTCCTATTTTTCTTAGGATTTACTTTACTTTTGCTTGCTATTAACGTAACGAATTCTCATACTTTTGCATATACGACTGCTGCATACGCTTTTTCGGAAGCATCAGGGAACCCGTGTAGCTGAACCGCCATGCTAGTCTGCGTTTTTAACCACCTGGGAACCCTAATGTCTTCTAATGATTTTAAATTTTTCTCGTACAGATTCCACTCAGCTAAATCGTTAGTAGACAATTCTTTATCCCAATCGTTTTCTTCTAGCCAAAGCCTTTGCATAAATAATTTTCCCACTATAGTCACTGGCGACAACCATCCTAATGGATCATATATTCTTGCGAGGTTTGATAACACTAGCCTCTTATTTATTTTTGTATTGTTTTTCAACTTAACTGCAAATTTAAACTCATCTTTAAAAGGTTCCCATTGAAGACCTAAAGTTTTAACTGATTCCGTTTCCTCTATGCTCAGTACTTTATTTTCACCCGCATTTTCAACTGTATCAATAATTTCTTTCTCATTGGAGATCCATTTTCTTAAATTCATTCCTACTTTCTCCAGCTCCATTGAAATCAGGCATACTATTTTCTTGGACTCTTCAAAGCTGTCTGATCCAGTCATTAAATCATCCATATAGAAATCGTTTATAATCACATCTATTATTGACTGATCCTGACATCGATTTCCTATCTCAGCTAACACCCTGGTTGCTAAATACGGAGCTGATGCCGTACCATATGTAACTGTGGTTAGCTTAAAATCTTTTATTTTGCTTTTGGGGGAATTTCTCCAAAGTATATGCAAATATTCTTGATCTTTTTCCGAAATATTAATTTGTCGGTAAATTTTTTCAATGTCTGCTGAAACTACAAACTGCCATTTACGCCATTTTAGAATAATATCGAAAATATCTTTTTGCACTCGAGGTCCAATCCACATAATGTCATTAAGGCTTTTATTATTAGTTGTTTTTGCAGACGCATCAAAAACTACTCTTAACTTTGTTGTTAAGCTCTCATCCCTAATTACGGCTTGATGCGGCAAGTAATATTTTCCTTCAGACTTAGATTCAATCATATGACCTAAGTCTATATATTCAGTTATAAACTTACAATATTGTTGTTTTAGAATTTCATATTTACTTAATTTTTTCTCTAAATTTAAAAACCGTGCCATTGCTTGGTTTTTTGAATCCTCTAAAACCTGATCATCTTTAAAAGGCATTGAGACCACATATCAACCTGATGAATCTTTTTTAGTTGTTTTTCTGAAATTTTCTTCGCATATCTGAAATTCTAAATCATCTTTACTCTCTTCTTCTAATTCCCAAAACCTATCCAAATCCGTACACTCGATCACAGTTGCAACTATTGTGTTAATGCCTTTTGACTTTGTGCAGCCCGACACTATCCACCCGAACTCAGTATTCTGACCTAGGAGTCCGTCTATTTTTTTAACTCCTCTTTTAAACATGTGCGCGTTTAGATCTGCACCTATTATTAGGTCTACTCTACTTGGCTTATAAAATTCGGGATCAGCAAGTCGGTATTTGTCCCACTTTGTCGTATCAATATTAACCGCTTGTACTGGTAGTGCCTTCATTAATTTTGGAAGGATAATCGCATCTACTGTCAAATTATTTTTATTTTCTTGGTTTGTTTTCATTTGTAAGCTAACTTTGTGCCTTGAAATGCATGTTTTAACTGAGGAAACTCCACTTATCTCCGTATAATTTTTAATTTTCGGTAATTGGAGAATTTGTGAAGCTTCCTCTGAAATTATCGTACTTTGAGACCCACTGTCAATCAAAGCCCTTAATTTTTCATAGCCTCCATTTCTTGATTTGACCTCAATTATGGCTGTGGCTAATAATACGCGTTCCTTTGTTCTACATGTGTTCACTTTTTCTGGAACTTTAAAATGAAGTAACGTATGGTGAGGTTTGTTGCAAGTCAAGCAAAGCTGCTCGCTTGTGCATCTCTTAATATTCTTATGTTTCAGACATTTTATACAAATTTGATTTTTTCTTGCCCAGTCATTTCTCTCTGCTGGATTCATTCTTTTAAATTTGTAGCACTGGACTAAATAATGTCCCGGTAATTTACAAGACGCACAATTTTCGTTATTATTATTATGCGTTGTATTAATGACTTTCTTTACAGGTTTCTCTCCCTGTGACAATGATGATATGGAATTGAGCCTTTGCTCTAAAAATTCCATAACATCCGAATGCGCTTGAATGTCTTTTGTCTTTTTGACATGACTTTTATATAAATTCAACGAGTCTTTATTAAATTTCCGAAGGATTATGTGCGCAAAAATGGCATCCACCTCTTCGGACAATTGTGCCTTCAATTTTATGATATACGAGTATATTGACTCATTAATTGAGTCAATGAACTTTTTAATTTGCCTATCTGAATCTAAATTTAAATTGGGCAAATCCAAAAGCCTATTCATATGTTCCGAGAATATCTTTCTTTTATTCTCGAAACGCTTGGTTAAAATTCCCAAGTGGGTTCGTAATTTTCGCCCGCGCCTAGCAATAAATGAGTGACAACACTCCTGGCTTCTCCTTTTAATGCTGACTTTAGATAGTTAAACTTAAGAGATGGACTTAAATCCTCTCTTGAGTGGATTAGCTCAGTGAAGAGTTCGTAAAACAGATCCCACTCTTTGGAATCACCAAAAAATGTGGGAATCTGTATTTTAGGCAGGGTTGGTAATTCCTCTGCCTTCACCACCATCGACACGTCAGCATGCCTATTAACTACGCTGGGTCGATTTTTAATGGCCGTTAATATATTTTGCGTATCAAACTCGATATCGCTTATCATTTCATCAAACACAGAACCCTCGAAATAGGTATTAACCTGTTCAATTAGGTTCTGTATTTTATTCCATAAAAACTCAATTTTGTTTTTCCTTATAGTAAGGAAATCTGGACTATTGTCTATGAGAGTAGACGTCTCATCTAAATATGCTTTTAAATTGCCTATCTGACTTCGAAATGTCTGCTCTATCCTGGATGCGTTTGAAGTGCCTGGCATTTCAATCTGTTTTTCCATGTTCTTCATCTTACCAACGTTTGCCGTGGGCATAACCTGTACCTCTGGCTTATTATTCTGAGACTCTTTTTCAAACCTTAACTTGACCTTAGCCAACACCATCATAATAATGTCATACTGCTTGGTATTAAAATATTCATGATCGACAACGCCGATCTTTAAAAGGACAGTATGATTTGTAATAAAGAGTTTTTGAAGCTCTTCTGATTGTCCTATGTCTAGCTCTGTTAGTCCTATCTTTGCTTCTAACTGTCTTATTTCCAAAATAATTCCGGACTGCTTCTTTAGCAAATCTATAGTTTTTTCCGACATCATTTTGAAATTATTATTTTTGTTTTTTTTTTTTTTTAGGTTGATATATGTATATGTATGTTAATAAAAAAAAATTATATTGACTTAGCTGCTTCCGTTGCCGTCGCCAGAGTAGTCGTTTTCGTTGGTGTAGTTGCTGCTGAATTTTTAGTTGTTGTTGTTGCTGCTGAAGTCGCTGCCGCTTGTCCTGTCGCCGCTCTGGTCGTTGCAGCTGTATTTTTAGTTGTTGTTGTTGCTGGTTTTTTGTTTTCATTTTGGCACTTTTCGTTAAATGCTTAATTGCATTTATTCTCCCTCACAATATCGCTGATGTTAAGGGCCTCAAGCTCGCCTTACACGACACTGTCAATCTCTAAGCTACCTTTAGTCATTTAATACTAGAAGGTGCTTTGTTGTTATATCTCTGTTCCTTACCTCGGGTGGGGGGCAACAATAGTTTTCTTTTTTTTTTATTTTCGCTACCTTAAGCTGCGTGTGTCTAGCACTACATACAGACTTTCAGGTGCTGATTGATCACTTTGATTCTCTTACCACAGGGGGGAAAGTTACAAAGTCTCGAAGGATCACAATGATCGGCTCGATTGACCAAAATGAGCGTCCAATAAAACCCGTCTTCCTTGTTGAGTTGATATTTCAAACTGGTTTTATTTAAGAATATCTTCGACTTAAATAGCTAACATGAGACTTACAACTATTCTTATCTTTTGACCTACGAATCGGTATATCCCCGATTCCGGGAAACATTCTAAGGGTGATAGAGGAGATAGCAATTACTCCGATCGCACTTATCACTGAACATGTGGTGACCACTCGCAGGAGGTCATTTTACAACCTTTTTACCTATTTGTTTTAGGTATGCACACACGTGATACATTTGGTGCGGCTACAATTCCGCTAGCTAAATATACATTTGTATATCTGCGTGTTCATGTTTGAACAAACCCAATTACAATTACCAAAAATTAGGAAAAATATTTAACAACAACAAAATACGTTTGACGCCCAGTCAATACTGGAACAACAGCACCAACAATTTATGAAATGGCAACAACAACTCCAGCAACAGCAGCAGCAGCAATTTTGTTTGTGGCTACAGCAGCAGCAACAGCAACAACAACAGCAAAACAAGCAGAACGATCAACGACTTCAACGGCTTGAAAACATGGTTTTCGAAATGGCCAACATGATTAGGCAATGGACTGGGGATAGACTAACTTTCCAGCTCCACAACAAAGCTTCAGCCTGACAATAAATCCTCTCAAGATCCTTATCTGGAATGCCAATGGCATTTCAGGTAAAGCCAGAGAAGTTAAACTTTTCGCGCACAACAACAGCGTTGACATCCTTCTCTTAAGTGAGCTTAGGCTCACGAAATAGTTAAAATATATGGTTATACCTTCTATCCAGCGTATAAACCATCAAGTCACAATCATGGACACGGAGGTGCGGCAGTATTGGTAAGGAGAACTCTCCGTCATTTCCCACAAAAAGTTATTGAAACTCCAACCATTCAGATGTCTTCCATTAAAATTGCCACTGGACTGGGAGACATGGAAGTTAGCGCCATATATCATCTTGCTCTTATTGTCGATCTGCAAACAAATGGTGTTAATGTCAAGTCCTCGGTTAATCACAAGGCAAACTCATGCTTTCAAAGAGCATCTTGAGCGCTCCTTTGAACTAAATTCGGCTCTGGACTCTAGAGAAGACATTGAGAACGCAGTAGATATTCTCACTGAAAATATTTACAGAGCTGCTACCTCTTCAACGCCACCCGACCCTGCTCCTCGTCCCATAAGTTATGGCATTGTTTTTACAAGGGAGGCCAGAGAACTAATCAAAAAGGCGCCTTCGTAGAAGAGCTATCCGTTCTCAAGATCCTGAGGACCGAAACATGTGGAACCAGGCAGCAAGACAACTCCGAACACTATTAAGGGAACTTAGAAGTGATTTCTTTGAGCAAAAACTGTTCTCCATGGACTACACCGTTGATGCAAACTATTCGCTATGGAAGTGCACAAAATCGCTCAAAAGACAACCCTTTAGACAATTCCCCGTTCGCTGTCCTGGTGGTGAACTAGCAAAAAATGATTTGGAGCAGGCTAATGATTTCGGTCTTCATTTGGAGGAGCGCTTCACTTCTTATGACTTTTCTTCGACAGTGCAGGCTAGAGAGACTCAATTGATATTGCAACCCCCATTGCAAATGTCACTGCATATTAAGCCTATAAGGAATGAGGAGATAATTGATGTCAGAATTGCCGAAAAATAAAGCTCCGGGTATTGATAGGATTTGTCACGCTACGTTGAAAGCCTTGCCTACTAAAGCGATAATTTATATAGCATTGATTTTTAATGCTATTCTAAGAGTCCAAGCGTCCCCAAAACAGTGGAAATTAGCTGCAATACTGATGATCCACAAGCCCGGTAAACCAGAAACAGATCCTGAGTCGTATCGCCCCATAAGCCTGCTCCCTGCCATATCCAAAGTGTGGGAGAGGCTCATTGCTCAACGGCTCCGAGAAGTTATTAGACAACATCACTTACTTCCGGACCATCAGTTTGGCTTCAGACAGGGTCATGACACAGTAGAGCAGGTTCACAGACTTGTCTTGCACATTCTGCAGGCTTTTGATAAGCTTGAATACTGCAATGCAGCTTTCATCGACATGCAGCAGGCTTTTGATAGAGTCTGGCATGACGGCTTGTTATGTAAGCTTAAAAAGCTTTTACCTGCACCCTACTATGGGCTCTTCAGGTCATATTTGGAAGGACGAGTGTTTAAAGTCAGGGTCAGGGACACATATTCCATCATATGTGAAATGAGAGCCGGGGTGCCGCAAGGCAGCGAGCTTGGGCCTATGCTCTACTCATTGTACACCGCTGATATACCCTTGCGCAACGCTGACTATATGGAGGCTCCGTCAAAGGCATTAATAGCTACATACGCGGATGATATTGCGGTGCTCTACAGCTCAAAGGATCATGTAGAAGCTGGAAATGTTATACAGATGTACCTGACGCCTTGGCAAATTGGTGCAGGCGATGGAACTTAAAGGTTAATCCCCTGAAAACCGTCAACCCTTGCTTCACATTGAGAAGCCTTATAACGCCTCCTATTCAGATGGAAGGAGTAACCCTTGAGCAGCCGTCCCACGCAAAATATCTGGGCATCACCCTGGACAAACGCCTTACTTTTGGACCGCACCTGAAAGCTGTGAAAAAAAGTGCGGTCAAAGGATGCAACACTTGCGATGGCTGGTCAACAAAAGGAGTACCATGTAACTGACGGCAAAGAGAGCTGTGTATGTCCACTGTATAGCCCCAATATGGCTATATGGCATACAAATATGGGGGATTGCAGCCAAATCTAACTACAAGCAGGTCCAAGTGTTGCAAAACCGAGCAATGAGGAATATAACGAATTGCCCTTGATATGTGCGTGGGTCCACCCTCCACAGGGACCTAAATATCCACACTGTGGAGCAGCAGATTGCTCTACACACCAGCAGGTACAGCGACAGACTCCTTAGTCATCGGAACCGGCTCGCAAGAAGACTCCTGCCAGCTAGACCGCTCAGACGGTTCAAGAGACTTGGGTTTGCTAAAACAATAAGACATCCATAAATATGATCTCCAACAAAGTCCTTTTGCTGAAGGCATGAGGTTTGGTTTAAATACATTTACAAAACTACATTGTTAAGGTACTTAAAGATTGTACGGGTTCTATGTTTACAAATAAATAATATTACAAAAAAACTTTCCAAAGCTTGACAACGGCATCCTTGTTACCCTATTCTTAATTGCCTAAAATTCCCTTTCTGACATTATTTCCATCCCTAGACAATTTATGTTTGCGGCCTAAGCAGACGATTTTCACATAATCATCGAATACAATAGGAAAAAAAACCCTCTACAAATCTGTACGTACTCAGGATGGTACCGCTGCGTAGCTCTGCGCCTTCCTACGGATCCTGATGTAACTCGCCCTGTAGTAGCCTAGGCCAGGTGCTGGAACGATGATTAGGTTGTCGGTAAACTTTACCGCTATTGCTGGCCTTAAGCTCAGTCCATAATAAAAGATATGGTTTAACGCCTTTGCCGGAGTATGTAATTTATTGGGACAAGTGAACTGTCGTATTGTTCATACAAGACTGACAAAATGAGTGTTTACAATAAGAACTGTGAGGAGTCATAAACTCCCCACAAATCCCGATGCAGGAGATCTGCCTAGCAACATCGGAGGAGGCGAGAAAGCCGGAGAAATGAAGGGCATCCAGGTCAAACGGGAAACATTCGGACCTTGGACCCTCATATGGCAAGGGCAACGAGGTCATACGGTGAATTGGCGGACTTCGGACCCGCCCAAAGAGGACACACCGTGAATTAACGGTACCTCGATGGACCTTGGACCCGCGCCCGGCAAGGGCAACGGGGTCATACGGTAAAATGGCGGACTTCGGACCCGCCTAAAGAGGACGCACTGTGAATTAACGATACTTCAGTGGACCTTGGACCCGAGGGAAATAACGGCACCTACAGCGCCTATAAAAAGGACGGCGCAAGCGCAGCTCGACACAGTACGAGTGCGAGAATCAGAGCTAGTGCGTGAACGCGGAATAAGTAAACATCGAAACCGAAGTGCCCAAGGATCAAGATCGCAAAGTTGAGACGCCGAACGACGACAAGTCTACAAGGCTGAGGCTACAACGCTGAGATCCAACGGTGCTAGGTCGTGGTAAAGTCAAACTTAGGGAGTCCTTGCGCGGTGTCAGGCGATAAAGGTGGCTAGGCGATAAGGGAGAACTCTGTTCTACCTGCTAGGCAATACACCTTGCCGACAAAGTCCAGGCTGAACTCCGGAAGCCAGGCGATAAAGGTGGCTAGGCGCTAAGGCGTAACTTCGGTTCACCTGCTAGGTGATACACCTTGCCGGCCCCGGTGGGGAAGCTCGCAAAACATCCAGGGTTTTGGTGGAGCCGTCCCGATCTCAGTCACCCGGAACAGCAAGCCGATGCAGCGCAGCAGCAGGCCAGGGGCGACGCAGCGGTAAGCCAGGAGCGACGCAGCAGCAGGCCAGGAGCGACGCAGCGGTAAGCCAGAAGCGACGCAGCAGCACGCCAGGAGCAGCGCAGCAGCGAGCCAGGATCAACGCAGCAGATTAATAGCAATAAGGCTATATTTTAGAGAAACAATAAACCAGCACCAACCTAATCATTTCTGGCGTTATCCTTTGGTCACGGGCGGTCACTCAATATAAATTTGGTGGAACGAACTCACAACCTCTCTGAGCTAGCCGCACGTTTACGTAGCGAACAGAAACTAAAGAATCACGTCGTTACAAGCAAACATCCAAATTTAAGTACATCTTTTAATTCAACAGATAGAATTGACCCATTATATAACATAGATGACTATACTAAGGAAGCAAAATTTAGACTAGAAAATGCTTACAAAAGAGCAAGAATTATGCTAGATAAAAATAAACAAAAAGAAAAATCTAATTACGACAAAAACACTATTGATTTTAAGTTAGAGATAGGAGAACAGGTTTTATTGAGAAATGAAACGGGTCATAAATTAGATAACAAATATTTAGGCCCTTACAAAGTGGTAGAAATAAAAGAAAATGAAAACATAGTAGTAATGAGAGATAAAAATAAAAAACAAGTTGTTCATAAGGATAGGCTTAAAATTTTTCACGTATAAATACTTTGTTATCTCGTATGGCCTGATCAAGCATACGGGTACACGAAAAAAAAGAAGAAGGAGATGGAACATTACAACAACATTTTCCAATTATATTTCCAATTTATATTTCGTAATTTTACTTTTAACTACAATTTTATAATTTTTATCAAACTTTATTACATTTTTTTATTGACATTTTATTTTCTTATATTTTCAAATAACCCATTTTTACTACTAAGAATGACCATTTTAATGTCATACATAAATACAAATACATATTCGCACAAAACAAAAAAAAATCAAATCAAAACAAAAAAAAAAAATAACAAAAAGAAAAATATATATAATTTTGTTTAAACATCGTTTTAATTAAAAAAAATATATATATATAAATATATATATATAAATATATATATATAAATATATAATATTATAATAAAATAACTTCATATATTACGTTATTTTTAAAAATGAGGGAAATGTAGTGTGCATACATACAGAGTACACACTGTACCATCGGCAACAATGTTAGCCAATTCTGCAGGATCAGCACTCTTCAAGTGCAAACGTAATTTGACGCCATCACCGAGTGATAAGTCGCGCTAGCTTATTCCCACAGCTTGGCGACTGCAACAAATATACCGGCTTGACCGACAGCGCCGACTGCGCAACATAGAGCTAAGCGAAGAAAAGAATATTGGCCGGCAGTCTACAGACGACGGCAAACCAAAAGAGTACAGAATAAACATTTTAATATTTTTAAATAAAACCAGTGCGTTTTTCATTATGACTAAAAACTGTGAACCATAAATCCTTCTCTTAACAATATCTTCTAAGTTCTCCAATATGAACGTAGGCAACCTATTTTATTTAAATTAGAAATTTCCGAGTCCGTCCGGAATATATCTATTTTGCAATACATGCCGTCAAACTGTTTCCAACGGTAGATTACCATATCTTTGTCATTCCAATGGCTTAGCCTTCCCAGAAATTCCGGAGTGCCTTAAAAACTTAACGTGCCTGGAAGAGCGCCTTTATGCGCATTATCTCCCTAGGATATGAAAGGCAATGCGGAATAAGAGGAGCCGTGGTAAATGTTCCTATTTTTTACCTTTGATCGCAGATGAATCTGACCGAGAAGAAGTTGAACAGCTATTAAGACAAAAGCTTTATTCTCAACAAATCCACCAACAAGAAGAAGAGTTAAATCCAGGCGGTCATGAAACTTTATTAGAAAATAACAATAGTGAACTCGAACGTATTACTTTGGCCCCTGGGGAAGGCCGCCGTCCAACAAATCTAACCCTAGATGAAGATGCGGAAGAACTTCCATTCCCAACTATATCTGGCGGTGAAATATTGAGATCAATGTGACCTATGCAAAAAAAGCTAGATCACAGATTTGTTACTATGACCGTCGTTTTGCAGTGATACCTAAAGTCCTTTACAAGTTTTATGAGATGCAGAGAATTCAAAACACAATTTCCATTGCCCTACGAAAAAAGTCAGGTGCGGTAACTGCTGCAAGTATAAGGGATGAATCATTTGTTAACAGACTTGTACAACATGACGACAGGTATTATATTCTGAAAGGTCTACGTTCCGCTCCAGCTCATTGGGAGGCTTAAAAGAAAAAAGTTATAGCTATGATAAGACAATTTGGGTTGCCTACATTATTCATAACTCTTTCCGCTGCTGAATCTAGATGGAATGAGCTGTTAGTTATTATTTCTCTTTTAATGGATGGCAAAAATATAAATGAGGACGAAGTGGCAGTTCTTTTGAGTACCGAAAAAGCTCTCTTAATCCGATCTGACCCAGTAACATGCTCCCGTTACTTTGACTACACGCTCCGACAATTGCTGAAAGTTTTCAAAAGTTCAGAGATATTTGGGGAATATACCCTAGTCCATTATTATTGGAAGATCGAGTGTTAGCACAGGGGCTCGCCACACTCTCATGGCATGTACTGGCTTTCTGAAGCTCCAAGGCTGGACGGAGCAGAGAATTGCGATCAAGTTATACGTTTTGTTTATCGGTTTATTACTACTAGCGGAGAAGATCCTGAATTGTAAGAATTCATTCAATATCAGCCCCATAAGCACAGCTCTTCATGTGTAAGAGAGGAATTCTGCCGCTTCAATATGTCATACCCTCCAATGCCTGAATGATTGGTTTTATATCCATTAGGAGAAAACGAAACCAATGTTGAACATTCTAAAGAATTGTTTAAAACAATTAAAGAGCTTTTAAAGTCCAGTTCCGATGAAGAGGCAGGCTCTTTTAATAATTTTAACCTTTTCCTGGCCCACCTTGAAACTACATTTGAAGAATATAAGTTTGCCACTCGCTCCAGCCTAAAAAAGCCTCTGATATTTCTTCGTCGCAAATTATCGGTCAGGTTGTTAAATGCTTACAAAAAAAATATTTTGGGCTTACATGGGGCAAACATGGATATTCAATTTATCCTAGGTGCGTACGCGTGTTAACTACAACATATAATTAACTACATTAACAAATCCAACCGTGGTTATTTCAGTTAAAAGAAAACTGCAGCATCTCGGGAACAAGTTCATTAACGCTACAGAGATTTCTGCCCAAGAAGCAGCCTACAACATTTTAGGATTACTTATGTCAGAGGCTAGCGAAGGAAATATTTTTGTTAACACTTGCCATCCAGATAAAAGAATGCGGATAGAACGATCTAATAGGGAAATAAAACAGCTTCCTGAAAACTCCACTGATATCTTTGAGAAAAACTTACTTGATCGGTATGTACAAAGGCATGATATACATATATATAGAGTCAATATGCCTTGCAGAATTTGCGGCTTGGTACAAATTCGGCAAGTCAAACTATCGAACAGAAAAGTCCAACGAAGAATATGATGAACCGATCGACTTGGAACCAGATGATGAAAACGCCATTGCTGAACAATGTTTCGCACTTCTAGATGGGACTGGTAGTGTGAAAAGGCGTAAGCATGCCTTAATTCTTAGACGCGATCGCTTTAGCTTAAACTCTTCCCCATCTGATTATTTTAGAGAGCATCCAATGCTTTTCTTCCCGTGGAGGAGTGTGGAGTCGGAACTTATTTCAAATGACAATGAAAGTACATTCAGAAATAATTTTGAAATAATAAAGGCCAACAAAGAGCAATACGATGTGTTTGCTGATATGGAATTGTAGAGGGGGGTCTTCAAGACTTGCAAAATTTTGATAGAGAACCAAACAGTCCTCTTGTTGATGGACCTGCCTCCCATTACCTAGATGAAGAGTGTAGAGCCTTGGCAGTACCAAACGTTGGACAAAACGTAAATGTACTCCAAGATGACATTAAAAATAACCCAGAGGATGGAGAATTTAACTTATTAACCCTTTGGTATCTGAAGACACACTTTGCTCCCTTACTAAGTCGCTGAACTTTAAGCAACGCCAGTATTACGCCCATGTAATGCATAGTGTTGCAGCAAAGAAACTTACGCTTCATTCTGTTTTCTTCCTTCCTGTTAATCAATCTTCAGGTCCCTTAAGACCCTTAAGTAATGATTCTTTAAGCACTATGCATTGTAAGTTAATTGAAATCAAATTAATAATTATAGATGAAATTTCCATGGTCGGATCGAAAATGCTTGGGTATTTAAATCAAAGACTTCGACAAATTTTTCTAATTTTTGGTGGAAAATTTTGAGATCTAAAGCAGCTTAGCCCAGTTAAGGATCGGTGGATATCCCTAGAAAATACTTATAACCCCTATAAGATTCTTGCCGGAGCTAACCTTTGGATTAATTTTAAGTTCTTTGAGTTAACAGAAATAATGACAGCGCGACAATCATCTGTTTGCTTTGGCATCAAATAATATGTCCGAGGCCAATTTGGCAGATGTAGAGCTGCTTAAGCAAAGAGTTGTTTCACCCACCGAGGTTGCCGAATCGCGTCATTTGTTTTGCTCTAATGAAGATGTTGCTCATTATAATACCTTAAAGTTTGCCTAAATTCAGACTGAAGAGTTTTTTTCAACTGCCGGATACTGTTTAATCAGCAAATAGGCCAGAAAGCAATAGAGTCAAGACGATAAAAATGGCCCAAATTATAAAAAACCTCAGAAACGCAGGGCTTAGCATATATTCTTTAGCTCAAAACAACGGCAAAGTATACGGTTACCGTCAATATAGACACAAATGACGGACTAGTAAATGGTGCAACTGACCAATTAATGCAAATTGACCATTGCATGGTTACAGGACTGTGGATTACGTTTTCAGATCCTACGGTTGGGGTCATAGCCAGGTCAAAAGTTTGAAGGAATGATAATCCCGGTTGGACTCCTATTCAGAAAACAGCCCGAGTTTTTCAGTGCGGAAATTCAGGACATTCTTCGATTGATCGTAAGCAATTCCCAGTTGTTCCTGCTAAGGCTCTTACCATCCACAAAAGCCAAGGAGCAACCTACAATAAAGTCGCCGTGCATCTTAAAAGAGGCATTAAGCGAGCTTCGCTTTACGTAGGATGCAGCAGGGCAACAAGCGCATCGGGTCTTTTCCTTTTTGGGAGACTTTGTTCCTCCAACTAGATTTGGAGCAACAAATGCCCAAGAAGAACTTCAATGTTTAAGAGGGGAAAACGCTTTGACTACGCAATATGAAGTCTAGGTCAATAGAAATGATGCCATCTCATTGTATTACCACAATGTTGAGACTCTTCGTGCTCATCACGAAGATAATTCGAACGACAAAATTATTTGTTCCGCAAACCTTTTATATTTATAATATAAAGGATTTTGACATTATAAGGAGAATAAATAGCAATCTTTTGATTGGTCTTGGGCAGAATGGAATACTCATCTATGCTAAGTAGAGTATTTCTCAAAATGTTGTATTATTGTTCGAAACAACTAAATCAATAAGCCCGAAGAGCACCTATCAATCAATTTAAATTTCTTGACCCTCTACTGCATGAGCATAGAAATAATAAAGGAAAAAATTTTTTTAATGTAATTATGTGTTTATTTAGGCCAAAATAATATATATTTGGACTTTTTTTTTAGGAGGGGGGGGCATAGTTTGGGGTGGGGGAAATGGGGCCATATATGGCTTTGTGTGCATTCAGCTGATTCCATAGTTTGCCATATATGGCTCTGTATGCATGTATACATTACTTCATGTGAAAGTTGGTGAAACAGTTTCTTTTGTCGTTGTAGCATAGAAATACATTGCATTTCTCACAAAAGGTGTATGAGTGGAAAGAACAATCGTTTTTGCAGAGTTGCCTTTGCTTTTTCCAGGTGGGAAAATGCCTAATATGGTCCTCCCGAACAGAATAGAATGTAATTTCCTGGTGCTTTCGTCTTTTACTGGTAGTAGGAGTACCTTCCCTACTTGTACACGGGGATGAAGTTGGAGTCATCGCAGGTCGTCCGCGCTTCTTTACTTTTCCTGCCTTGCACAGGTGCTCAGCTATTAAAAACTTGAAATCGAAGAGTGGCATATATTGATCTGACTTACGACGCCATAGAATCCATGAATTAAATATACACATATCAATCATGTGAAAAAAAATTTCTTATACCATTTTCTTGAGCGCAATTGAATTCGATAAAGTCAAAGTAAAGAATCCAGTAAGTCAATGCCACCCATATAATTATTGTAAACATCAACTGCTTAAGGAGAGTTGATTTCTACATACTTTTTGTCTTTCTTACTAGAAAGAATGTTGACTACTTTATTGCATATAGAGCCATATATGGCGTCCACAGTTTTTTGCATAGAATAGTATATGTGATGCTCACCTATAGTCAAATTCTATTTTTTATGAACGAAAACTTTATATTCTCTTAGAAAAAAAATACTTTTCAGTGATAAAACTGATTTTTAGTGTAGTAATTTTAATTTTAATTTCACCACAAATCACTTTCGTTCGTCTGCTTGAGACGCGAGCACAAAACTGATTGAAACTTGAGATAAGGCAACACAAAGAAGTTCTGAGTATAGACATCTAACAGAAAATAGTTGAAAGATCATAAGTGATAACAAACGGTTTAGTATATGTACCGTTTTATTGCAAAAAAAAATTATTGAAAGTGAGAAGCCATATATGGCTTTGTATGCGGTAGTAGTCCTAGGTTATAGTATATATATATGTATATAGTAGTCCTAGGTTACCTATTACAAGATTTCGAAATGAAATTAAAGCCGACGTCGAAAAAGTGCGCAGAATAGATAATAATAAAGTGGTAATATTAGGAGATTTAAATATTTGCAGGTGCTTAAGAACTGATTCTCTGGAGGCAATTTTAAATGCGTATAACCTTTTTGAAACTAACAGCTCTCCAACAACAAAACTCCTTACGCAGATTGATCGGATATTCACTGATACTCGAATTCCGGAAACTCTCGGCCTCTCATATGAAATCCCATATAGTCATCATGATGGAATTTTCCTCAGTTATAGCTTGTAAAAGAAATATTACTATTATATAATAAGCGCTAAATTGTAAATAAATAAAATAAATAAATATAATATAAATTGTAAAAAATTAATTGTATATTTATTCTAATTGTATTTATCTTTATTATTTAAGCAAATATAGTTTGCCCTTCGTGGATTGGGTCCTTGTCGTGGTGTGGGGCTGAGTACGTGAATTTCGAAATAAATATCATATCATTAATAAAATTAAATAAGTTCGATTACTACATATTAACATGATAAGAAGATAAGGCCAATTTACGCGATTTGAGGAAATTTTGGATTCTTTCAAAAAAATTTAATATGGCTGTCATTTTCTTTCTGACCACATAAATACACTGAATAATTGTTATAACTGCAAGGGTATATAAACTTCGGAATGCCGAAGTTTGATTTCTTTCTTGTTCGTTTTAGAATAGGTCGCAGCCTACATTGTACCGATATTGAAAGACAACTTATCCGTACTCTTAGAAATGAAGATATGTCAGATATAGCAAAGAATTTAAAATTTTAAAACAAAAGTTTTTACGGCGATTCATCACAATAATAAACATCGGTGAATTTCGACAGGCGGCTATAGAAAATCAAAAAAAATCCCTTTCTCTCGTCGAAAGATCTTAAAAATGATTTGAATGCATGGGTTACAAGTCGAACCATAAGAAATAGGCTGATTGAAGTTGTTCTAAAAGCGCATTCAGCCCGAAAGGTACCATACCTCAGAAAGAACAAAAAAGGAAAGCTAACTCCGGGCGGAGCCGAAGTTTAAATACCGTCGCAGAATATTCTGTAAAGCATATAGAAAATCCCAATTTCCTAACTTTACAAACACCAATGTTATGTGGATCGGTTGGCCAAAAATAAAACCTCTAAAAATATCAACTTCCTAACTTCAAAAACACTTTCCAATCGTTCAGTTATTATAGGATATAGTCGGCCGATCCTTATAAAATTTGTTAGGTCGGATTGATTAGCCAAATATAAAACCCATAAAAAATCCCTACTTCCTATCTTTAAAAACATCAGTTGTTGGCATTTCCGATCGTTCAGTTATATGGACGCTATAGGATATAGTCGGCCGATCCCGGCCTTTCCGACTTAAATACTGCGTGCAAAGAAACGAAGGGTGTGTGCAAAGTTTCAATTCGACATCCTTCAAACTGAGAGACTAGTTCGCGTAGAAACAGACGGACAGACGGTCATGGTTATATCAACTCAGGAGACGATCCTGATCAAGAATATATGTATATACATACTTTATGTAGTCGGAGATGTCTCCTTCACTGCGTTGCACACTTCTGACCAAAATTATAACACCCCCTGCAACGGTATGTAAACCGTTTTAAGGGGGTCTTCTAGTCTAGAAATTTGAGAAAATCGAAAATTTTTTTTTTCATAATTCGATAGTTTTTATATTCACAAATATCTCCCTAAAAGGATTTTTCAAAACTCAAATTATTTTCAAAGTTATAGCCGTTTTAGTGACCTGGAGACTATACCGGTTGAGTGAACGACTGGAACTTTAAACGCGTTTTTCTCGAAACTACTTTTTTTGATGCGGTCGCCACTCTAACTCAAGTTCTAATCAGTCGATTTACTTGAAATTTGGCATGAATATTCTTTAAATATATCGCTATCGCATGAACCAACAAAAAATAAAAATTTTAAATTTATAATATTTTTAAAAATTCGACAAAGTGGACAAATTAGTGAAAAGATCGACTTTTTTCTTTGAGTAGCCGCCATTTCATGAAAAAAAAAGATATTTTTGTTTTGGTGGTTCATGCCATAGCGACATTCGTACTCATTAAGAATCTATCATTGTTTTATTTTTGAGACTACGACAAGCATAGATATCATGGTGACGTGGACACGGCCTCTTTTTTCCCCCTCTTCTTCAAGACGGAATAACTCAATGAAAACTAATTTTTTTTTTTGAAATTTATTTTATTTACTCCTTTAAGTTTAATAAACAAATGATAAAAAAACGGATACTAAAAATATCTATTGCTTTTTTTTATTAATTGTTAAAAAAAGGTTGAAATTCGAGCCTCTAGACTAGAAGACCCCCTTAATGGTTTTGATATTTATCTGAATATAATTTCTCATGTTGAAATCTTCAGGTTTAAGCTTTACACAAAATGTCACTTTTGAAAGAAATGTTTTACGAACTATGATTTAAAAACATTCCCGCAGGAGTGTAATATTTACTTACACTTACGGATGTACATATGTATTCCTAAATAACTGATTTTCTATATGTATAGAAGTCTGCATGCACATATGCACATATGTACATACATATATATAATAAATTTACCAGAAGTGTATACATTTTGAAGCAGCATTTCACAGTCTCCAAAACACATATATGGGTACATCAAATATGCATACTGCTTATAAAGAAAGCAGTGAAGGATTGAATAAATATTTCGATGCTTTAACTGCCGAATGGTTAAAACTTCATTGCACATTCTAGTTAACTCTTCCATTGGTTGATCCAGAGAAATTTTCTCAACTGCTATATATTCATTATTTAAATAAAGTCCTTTGTAAAACGTTCCAAATTTCCCATATTTTAATTTTTCGAACAATTTATAGTGATGTATATTGTTGCTGAACATCATAATAATAATGAAATATTTTCCAATGTATTCTTTAAATAAAAAGGTGTAGATTACACTAAGCTGATTCATAATAGCCCTTTCACGCTGTCGCATTAAAACTTTGATGTTATATATACGATCCAAGATTTATTTAATAAAGGTTTATCAAAATAAGAAAATGCAGTGAAAAAAAAAACAGAAAAGGAAAGCTAATATTCTGTTTGGTTGGCCAAAAATAAAATCAATAGAAAATCCCAACTTCCTAACTTTAAAAAAACCAAAATTATGGCATTTCCGATCGTTCAGTTTTATGACACCTATATGATATAGTTGGTTGGTCCTTATGAAATTTGGTCGTCGGATTGATAGGCCAAATATAAGACCCATAGACAATCCTAACTTCCTAACTTTACAAACACCAAAGTTAAGCCAATTCCGATCGTTCAGTTATATGGCAGCTATAGGATATAGTCGGCCGATCCTGGCCTTTCCGACTTATATACTGCGTGCAAAGGATCGAAGGCTGTGTGCAAAGTTTCAATTCGATATCTTTAAAACTGAGAGACTAGTTCGCGTAGAAACTGCTGGCCTAGAGACCCAGACAGTATTTTAAGTAATAAGAATTTAACGGCTGATAGCCGGATTTTTATTTGTATGAGCTTGTGCTCTTTATTCAATGAATGCCAAATTTGAACTGAACTTAAAGCTAACAAAAAAGAGACTCATAGCGGTCACTCCAATGGCAAAGAACAATATAATCTCTAAGATGCGTAACGCCATACGATTTTTCAACTGGCTTTTCGCTCTCAGCCCAAAAGCACTAACCATACAACATATAGACTGGTCATTTCATACAGCTAATATGGACACTCAAAAAACTTTGCGGGAGGCCCCACAGCTGGTAGCGGCAGGCCCCGGACACTTCGTGTGCCTTCGGGTTTTTTTCGCTCCCATTCTTAATCTCATTTTGACGCTCGCGCGCTTATTGCGCGAGTTCGGACGTTCAGTCGCGGAGACTCGCATTTTTATTTTGTCTTTTGCTACTTTTCAGACTTGGTACAATATGATGTATTCACTATTGGGTTAATGATACAAATAAGAATATTATATGTTAAAGTATATTTTTTAATATTTCAGCATAAATTTCATTTGGGTTTACAAATTCATATCAGTGGTAGCAAGAAAATGTTTTTCTTATATGCATGTATTCCAATTAATAAAAATCAATCTACTGAAATACGAACAGGGCATGTCGCAGTCGGTGTCACAAAAAACACCGACTGCTTTTGAGTGGTTCAGAAAATTTCAAACCAAATCAGCTTTGGTTGTTGTTCTGCGAGCGGATGGTGCCTGCATACCCTACCGACGATTGAATTTTAGGGGTGAGGACAGAAACAAGAACGGCTGTTTGGCTTACATATATTTGTAAAACTATTGGATGATTATTGACTGATGAGTATGAGGTGACGTGCAGACGAAACTAGCTAGTCCTATCATAGTCGGGTTCACTCCCCAGGGAGTGTAATTGTGATGAAAGTTAAGTGGAATAAGTCGTTGTGTTATAGAAGAAATTAAAATATAACCAACGTATGACCTCGAGTAATTCAATAACACTACAATTATTGTTGAACAAGGTCGATACCAAAACCAATACAATAAAATATAAAAATATTCATCCTGTTCAAATCGCAAAATTTCATTTCCGCTGACTGGCAACGGTATGCAATTTTCTGGTATTTTTTCGTCGATCTGTGGACAGAGGTGAAAAAAAGGCCAGACGGAAAGTGAACGCCAGCTGTTTGCCTCTCGCTCTCTCATGACTGGCGTACAGTTTTCGTCGATCTGAGTACTAGGCTTTAGGTCAAAAATGTACGAAAAAGCACAATAAAAGTGCAGCTATGAACTTTAAATTAGCAAATAATTATAAGTTAATTAAAAAAGCAACTGTTAACTTTAAATTGTATTGTTTTTTGATTTCTTTGTTTATCGGCATACTTGTCTTGCCAAGGTAGTTGATAATATCTTTTAAAGGCTCTTTCCAGCTGATTTCACAGTCTCCAAAACACATATAAATTATGTTTTTCGGTTCGGAATATATTAAAAAAAGCGATTTTTATTTTAATATACAGCGGAGTCTTTATTGGTAAAGTTCTTTCAAGTTAGATCCCCAATCTAAATCTTATAACTATGGCTTCTACCGGTAACAGCGCGCGAGCAGCGAAAGTGGACTTTGATTAGATAATTTTGATTGGTCAAAACTGTGGCCTGATGGGATGGTTTCTAGGCTGCATCTTTTGTTTAATTAATTTGGATTGGCCAAAGCTTTTATGCTGACGAATGGGTTCTCAGGCTGGACCCTTTGTTTAAAGGTCTGAATATTGTTTATGTCTGCCGTCGTCGATAAAGGCGTGTGAAGGGTTTATAATTTGGATGCCGCCGATCGAAGGCGTGGGAAAGATTTATGTCTGAGGGGTTAAATGTTTATGTTGGATTGATTTGAAAACTGTAATAGTAGGCTCTGGACTTATGTTATTGACAATTGTTAAATGTTTATGTTGGATTGATTTGAATAACTGCAATAGTAGGCTCTGTTATTGACAATTGGAATAATGGGTATCTCTGGATATACAGGTTGTATGTTGGGTTTGGTAGCTAGGGTATTTGCGTATACGTCACTCGCCCCTCCTTTAGAAGATTCAACATCCTTGTTGAATTTAAACAAAATTTCTTTTTTGTTGGCTAGGCGCCTATAGGTAAATATGATGTAAGTTGTGATGCTTAAAAGTATAATTATTAATATCGTAAAAACAATCCACTTATAGATTGATTCTTGTTTTTGTTGATGGGTAATAGAATTTTTAAGTTTTAACAATCGTATTGGTTCATATAAAGTAACATTAGTGCTGGATAATATAATTTTATATTCATTTATATTCTTTGAAGTTGTAAATTTTATATCTCTTATTTCTAAGGAGCATTGACTTAATTGTATTAGATTGTTACCCTGAATTGTTTTGTTGAACATTTCGCAATCTTGCTTAATTTGTGTTTCACTTAAATTATAAGTAATAATGATGTTAGGTTCAATGTATTTTACAGATTCATTTTCTGATACAAAAGTTTTTTGAAATTTGTTAATTGATTAGTAAGGATTTGAGAGATACATTGATCCGTGATTATAAATTTTTGGTCTAATATAGTTGTTATTGAATTTGGTGAATTTTCCAAGTAAAATACCTTTTTTTCGTCGCTTATAAAATATTCATAATTGTCATTAATGTCAATTTGTCGTTCGATATTATCTGGGTATTTTATAATTCTATATTTTTGTGTTTCTTTAAATGAAGTGGGTATATGGGGTAAAATAAAAGTGTCTTTGTTTTACTGCTTAACCAAGCTGAAGTTTTGATTGATAGTAATTTTTCTTCGTTTATGTTCTCTAACTCTTCATGTTTTAATATTTTAGGATTAAATATTCCTACTCTTGTTAATTGTAAACTCATTTGTAAATCCTCAATGTATTCTAGAAATATATTAAGGGAGTATCTAAAAATGTGCAAAGCATCTTCCTCTTCTTCATCTCTTACGAGTCTGTTTGTATCTTTGGATTTCTCTCTTATTATTTTATAATTATGTCATTAAATTCTTTGTTTTCAATTTTTTTATTTTTTTTGTACGTTTTCTAGTTTATATTCCAACTCCTTTTTATCATCTTCAGTTAATGTTCCAAATAGATATTTGTAAGCTATCCCTACAAAGTTGATTAATCCCCGTTTTTGTCTTTGTGACGATGTAATTACCTTGATTTCATGTTTTAATTGTTTCAATGTTAAAGCAATGTCCGGTACGTGTTTAAATTGGTTTTCGTCTTTTATAAAATTTTGATATGTTTCAAATATTTATACCCTTGCAGAGGGTATTATAAATTTGGTCAAAAGTGTGCAACGCAGTGAAGGAGACATCTCCGACCCTATAAAGTATATACATATATTCTTGATCAGGATCACCTCCTGAGTTGATATAAGCATGTCCGTCTGTCCGTCTGTCTGTTTCTACGCGAACTAGTCTCTCAGTTTTAAAGATATCGAATTGAAACTTTGCACACACCCTTCTTTCCTTTGAACGCAGTATATAAGCCGGAACGGCCGGGATCGGCCGACTATATCCTATAGCTGCCATATAACTGAACGATAGGGAATGCCATAACTCTGGTGTTGTAGAGTTGACGCGGATTATCAATCTTTTTCTTCGAAATGTGATATTTGTTAAATGCAATTATGCCAAGCTTAGCTGTTGATGCAGACGATCTATACGGTTCTATCAAAGACCAATATAATCTCTAAAAAGCGTAACGGCCATACATTGGTTTTATGCAATATGCAGCTTGTTTTTTGGTGGCGACGAAAATTCCGCTCTCTCCGCTCGCACAAAGTTGAGAGCGCAAAAATCTAAAAATAGAATTGCACGAATAAGGAAGTGCGTATGTGTGTGTACTTGTTTGAGAAGACGATTTTCATTTCGGGACCATGAAACTATGTAATTGTGTGTCAAAAAAACTTCAACGATTGAACAGGATGTTTATTTAAATTGCATTTACATATGTATAAATTAATTAATTTGATTATCCCACGGGCGATCCCTCGCATTTGCTGATTATCCAGGGGGGTGGGGATGGCAAGGTCCACCGCTGTGGTAGTTAGCCGGCTGGCCGTAGAATTCTCCAAGATGAACTTAGGGAGATTACGTTGGAGGGGTGACTGCCCTTCTTACCTGCTGGCCTAGAGACCCAGACAGTATTTTAAGTAATAAGAATTTAACGGCTGATAGCCGGATTTTTATTTGTATGAGCTTGTGCTCTTTATTCAATGAATGCCAAATTTGAACTAAACTTAAAGCTAACAAAAAAGAGACTCATAGCGGTCACTCCAATGGCAAAGACCAATATAATCTCTAAGATGCGTAACGTCATACGATTTTTCAACTGGCTTTTCGCTCTCAGCCCAAAAGCACTAACCATACAACAGCTAATATGGACACTCAAAAAACTTTGCGGGAGGCCCCACAGCTGGTAGCGGCAGGCCCCGGACACTTCGTGTGCCTTCGGGTTTTTTTCGCTCCCATTCTTAATCTCATTTTGACGCTCGCGCGCTTATTGCGCGAGTTCGGACGTTCAGTCGCGGAGACTCGCATTTTTATTTTGTCTTTTGCTACTTTTCAGACTTGGTACAATATGATGTATTCACTATTGGGTTAATGATACAAATAAGAATATTATATGTTAAAGTATATTTTTTAATATTTCAGCATAAATTTCATTTGGGTTTACAAATTCATATCAGTGGTAGCAAGAAAATGTTTTTCTTATATGCATGTATTCCAATTAATAAAAATCAATCTACTGAAATACGAACAGGGCATGTCGCAGTCGGTGTCACAAAAAACACCGACTGCTTTTGAGTGGTTCAGAAAATTTCAAACCAAATCAGCTTTGGTTGTTGTTCTGCGAGCGGATGGTGCCTGCATACCCTACCGACGATTGAATTTTAGGGGTGAGGACAGAAACAAGAACGGCTGTTTGGCTTACATATATTTGTAAAACTATTGGATGATTATTGACTGATGAGTATGAGGTGACGTGCAGACGAAACTAGCTAGTCCTATCATAGTCGGGTTCACTCCCCAGGGAGTGTAATTGTGATGAAAGTTAAGTGGAATAAGTCGTTGTGTTATAGAAGAAATTAAAATATAACCAACGTATGACCTCAAGTAATTCAATAACACTACAATTATTGTTGAACAAGGTCGATACCAAAACCAATACAATAAAATATAAAAATATTCATCCTGTTCAAATCGCAAAATTTCATTTCCGCTGACTGGCAACGGTATGCAATTTTCTGGTATTTTTTCGTCGATCTGTGGACAGAGGTGAAAAAAAGGCCAGACGGAAAGTGAACGCCAGCTGTTTGCCTCTCGCTCTCTCATGACTGGCGTACAGTTTTCGTCGATCTGAGTACTAGGCTTTAGGTCAAAAATGTACGAAAAAGCACAATAAAAGTGCAGCTATGAACTTTAAATTAGCAAATAATTATAAGTTAATTAAAAAAAGCAACTGTTAACTTTAACTTGTATTGTTTTTTGATTTCTTTGTTTATCGGCATACTTGTCTTGCCAAGGTAGTTGATAATATCTTTTAAAGGCTCTTTCCAGCTGATTTCACAGTCTCCAAAACACATATAAATTATGTTTTTCGGTTCGGAATATATTAAAAAAAAGCGATTTTTATTTTAATATACAGCGGAGTCTTTATTGGTAAAGTTCTTTCAAGTTAGATCCCCAATCTAAATCTTATAACTATGGCTTCTACCGGTAACAGCGCGCGAGCAGCGAAAGTGGACTTTGATTAGATAATTTTGATTGGTCAAAACTGTGGCCTGATGGGATGGTTTCTAGGCTGCATCTTTTGTTTAATTAATTTGGAATGGCCAAAGCTTTTATGCTGACGAATGGGTTCTCAGGCTGGACCCTTTGTTTAAAGGTCTGAATATTGTTTATGTCTGCCGTCGTCGATAAAGGCGTGTGAAGTGTTTATAATTCGGATGCCGCCGATCGAAGGCGTGGGAAAGATTTATGTCTAAGGGGTTAAATGCTTATGCTGGATTGATTTGAAAACTGTAATAGTAGGCTCTGGACTTATGTTATTGACAATTATTAAATGTTTATGTTGGATTGATTTGAATAACTGCAATAGTAGGCTCTGTTATTGACAATTGGAATAATGGGTATCTCTGGATATACAGGTTGTATGTTGGGTTTGGTAGCTAGGGTATTTGCGTATACGTCACTCGCCCCTCCTTTAGAAGATTCAACATCCTTGTTGAATTTAAACAAAATTTCTTTTTTGTTGGCTAGGCGCCTATAGGTAAATATGATGTAAGTTGTGATGCTTAAAAGTATAATTATTAATATCGTAAAAACAATCCACTTATAGATTGATTCTTGTTTTTGTTGATGGGTAATAGAATTTTTAAGTTTTAACAATCGTATTGGTTCATATAAAGTAACATTAGTGCTGGATAATATAATTTTATATTCATTTATATTCTTTGAAGTTGTAAATTTTATATCTCTTATTTCTAAGGAGCATTGACTTAATTGTATTAGATTGTTACCCTGAATTGTTTTGTTGAACATTTCGCAATCTTGCTTAATTTGTGTTTCACTTAAATTATAAGTAATAATGATGTTAGGTTCAATGTATTTTACAGATTCATTTTCTGATACAAAAGTTTGTTGACATTTTGCTAATTGATTAGTAAGGATTTGAGAGATACATTGATCCGTGATTATAAATTTTTGGTCTAATATAGTTGTTAGTGAATTTGGTGAATTTTCCAAGTAAAATACCTTTTTTTCGTCGTTTATAAAATATTCATAATTGTCATTAATGTCAATTTGTCGTTCGATATTATCTGGGTATTTTATAATTCTATATTTTTGTGTTTCTTTAAATGAAGTGGGTATATGGTGTAGAATAAAAGTGTCTTTAGTTTGACTTGATAGTAATTTTTCTTCGTTTATGTTCTCTAACTCTTCATGTTTTAATATTTTAGGATTAAATATTCCTACTCTTGTTAATTGTAAACTCATTTGTAAATCCTCAATGTATTCTAGAAATATATTAAGGGAGTATCTAAAAATGTGCAAAGCATCTTCCTCTTCTTCATCTCTTACGAGTCTGTTTATATCTTTGGATTGCTCGTTTATTATTTGAATTATGTCATTAAATTCTTTGTTTTCAATTATTTTTTTTTCTGTACGTTTTCTAGTTTATATTCCAACTCCTTTTTATCATCTTCAGTTAATGTTCCAAATAGATATTTGTAAGCTATCCCTACAAAGTTGATTAATCCCCGTTTTTGTCTTTGTGACGATGTAATTACCTTGATTTCATGTTTTAATTGTTTTGATAAAGCAATGTCCGGTACGTGTTTAAATTGGTTTTCGTCTTTTATAAAATTTTGATATGTTTCAAATATTTATACCCTTGCAGAGGGTATTATAATTTTGGTCAAAAGTGTGCAACGCAGTGAAGTATATATATTCTTGATCAGGATCACCTCTTGAGTTGATATAAGCATGTCCGTCTGTCCGTCTGTCTGTTTCTACGCGAACTAGTCTCTCAGTTTTAAAGAATTGAAACTTTGCACACATCCTTCTTTCCTTTGCACGCAGTATATAAGTCGGAACGGCCGGGATCGGCCGACTATATCCTATAGCTGCCATATAACTGAACGATAGGAAATGCCATAACTCTGGTGTTTGTAAAGTTAGGAAGTTGGGATTTTCCACGGCTTTTTTATTTGGCCAATTAATTCGACCTACCAAATTTCATAAGGATCGGCCGACTATATCCGATAGCTTCCATATAACGATAGGAAATACCATAACTTTGGTGTTTTTAAAGTTAGGAAGTTGGGATTTTTATGAGTATTTAGAATGCATTATATGAATAATTTTGAAGAATATTATTTACAGAATATTCTGCAAGGGTTTATCAACTTCGGCTCCGCCCGAAGTTAGCTTTCCTTTCTTGTTTAGTTTGATTTATTTTAATCATATGGTGTTTATAATTTAGAGGTATTTTTATAGTCCAGAAGTAAATAACCGTTGTTCAAAATAATGGGTGTAATGCTAATTTGTTGAGCTGTTATCAATGGTATTTTCGTCCACGTTAGTATCATGATTAATTTCAGTATCAGAGTTAGTACTGTCAGTCTCCCTGTAATGATGAGAGAGATTATGCATTTTAGGTTTTTTGAATTTACTTCTGTGTTTTATTACTTTATGACCCCTATTAGTTTCTTGCCAGTGTTTTTCATCTTTTTGTTCTAATGCTCCCGTCTTTTTGAATGGGTTTACTAATTTAGCTTTACGTTTCATTTTTTTTTTAACTTTAGTGTATTCCAAATCTATTTCATGTTCCTCGCGGTTTTTATTAATTTTATCTATCTTGTATTCTTTCCGTTTTTGTATATTTTTGTTCGGTTTTATGTCGTAAAGAAATATTTCGGCAGGAGTTTCACCTGTGGCATCATGGGTTATTTCATGATTATAAACGTATGTTGCTTTTTCTATATTCATTAATTTATCCTCTGCGTCTGTAAGTTTATTGATAATTCTAAGCCTTTCATTTATTGTTTGATGGACGCTTTCTATGTAGGCTATACCATTCTTGCTTGTTGTTATTTCAATATTGATATTTTCCTTTTGTAACCAATTTTGTAATGATTTAGATATTAGGCCAGGATCTTGATCCATTTTAATTGTTTTTGGTTTACCTATCATACGAAAAATTTTTAGAAGAGCTTTTTTACTTTCAATCCAATCTGTCGTTTTGGTTTCAATAATAGAAATGAATTTTGAATGAATGTCGATACATGTTAAAAATTTACGTTGGTCAATAGAGTAATAGTCTATAAAATATTTATCGCGAATATTTTTGGTTTCTGAAGTTTTTTCAAAAGGAAGAGCAACTCTTCTGCTTTGCATAAATTACAAATTTCACATTTATTAATAATGTTTTGAATAAGTTTTTGTGCGTCTGGGAAATAGCAATTTGGGAAGTATTTGGTTTAATTAATTTTATATAGGCTCGTTGAAAAATAGCAAAGTATTCGTCATTATTAATGTACATAACAAAATTGTGTCCACATATAAATTTTATAATTATGTCTTTTGCCAATATTTCAGTCATGTCACTGTAAATTATTATATTAATAGTTTTATTAAAGTAGTGAGTAAGTTCGTTAGTGTCCTGATTTCCCTTTTCAAATATAAGTTGGTGATTAAAAACGTTAACTGGTCGTTCGGTAATTTGTATGCAATCACCGTTATCTTCTTATGTACTATGCACCGTTGCTGCAGTAGTATCTAAATCGTCTTCATTTTGAAATACTTCTTCAATTTTGTTATCTTTAGTTTCTTTCTTTGTAATCCTTGACAAAGCATCTGCTACGTAATTCTCTTTTCCTTTAATGTACTTTGTTTCATAGTCAAACTTTTAAGTTTTATTTTCCAACGTTGTAATTTCATATTAGGTTCCTTTATGTTAAGTAACCAAACAAGCGGTTTATGGTCAGAGCATATTTTAAAACTTCTTCCGAAGAGATAGGGGCGGAAATACTTAGTCGCCCATACAATAGCTAATAATTCTTTTTCAATAGCTGCATAATTTAACTCATGTTCATTTAATGTTCTACTGGCAAAACAAATGGGTTTGCCTTCTTGGGATAGAACTGCACGTAATGCATAATTGCTTGCATCTGTAGTTAAATCGAACTTCTTTTCAAAATCTGGATAAATGAGAATTGGATCGTTACTTATTAAAGTTTTTAATTTTTCAAACGCTTCATTGTAATTAGGATCGCTTATATTTATTTTTGATCCATTCTTTCTTTCTTTTGCAATTTTTGCGAAGTCTTTTATGAATTTCCGATAAAATCCGAAAAACCTAAAAATGATTTTATTTGTTTTGGAGAGTTTGGAATTTTAAAATCTTGAATAGCTTGAGTTTTATTTGGATTTGCTTTGATTCCTACGGTTGAAATTATGTGAACTAAGAATTCCGTTTCTCGTTTCATAAACTCACATTTATCTAATTGTAGTTTGAGATTTGATCTGCGAAGACGTTCGAATACTTTTTTAAGAGATTGAATGTGCTCTTGTAAAGATACTAGACAATGGGTACCTTTTATGTCGTGCAATAAATTATTCATACAACGCTGAAATGTAGCCGGTGCGTTTTTAAGACCAAAGGGCATTCTAGTATATTCATAGTGACCTTTCTTAGTGAAAAATGCAGTTTTTTGAATAGAGTCTGGGTCCATTTCAATTTGATGGAACCCTTTAGCAAGATCTAATGTTGTAAAATATTGACATTTCCCTAACTTGTCTAAGATTTCGACCATGTTCGGAATAGGGAATTTGTCATTAATAGTTATTTCGTTCAATGAAATTTGGGTATGCCCGATGCATCTCTTTTCTTGGGTACCATTACAATTGGACTGCAATAAGGAGATTTGGATTTTCTGATAATACCTTGTCTTATCATTTCTTCAATTTCTTTTTCTACTTCTGTATCGTAAATATAAGGATAGCTATATGGTCTCATATAAATTGGTTCTTCATGTTTTGTTTTAATAACGTGTTTGATTTCGTTCGTGAAAGTCAAATTTTCACCTTCATGATACTGAATATCAAAATATTTTGACATTAAAGCCTAGTATCCAGATCGACAAACGATTACGCTAGCGTAAAAACTTTAATCTTTGCAGTGTGACCAAAAGTTTGAGAGTTCATCAGATTTAAGCGCGCTACGGTCGTACTGTCAATCAGCTGGGTTTGTTGACAAGCAGTTAAAATTCAAATATCGTATTTGCGGGAAAGAGCCTTTAAAAGATATTATCAAATACCTTGGCAAGACAAGACTGCCGCTATACAAAGAAATTAAAAAACAATTCAATTTAAATTTAATAGTTGCTTATTTTAATTTACTGATAATTATTTGCTAATTTAAAGTTCATAGCGGCACTTTTATTGTGTTTTTCGTAAATTTTTGACATATGAAACATTTTGCTCTGACAAGAGGCACCCCAGAAGTATTAATGTTATTTTGTCCTCACATGTAAACTCCTGCAATCGACTTTTGCGGGTTTTTTGATTTTTTCCCTCCATTTTTTAATATGTTCAGTGAGAAGCGCACGCCGAAATATTAAATTTTTTAATCTTTGCGCTAGGGTTCACCCAAAGTTCATTTCCGCAGACTGGCAACGCTATGGAATTTTCTGGTATATTTTTCGTCGATCAGGAGACCGACGTGAAAAAAAGGTCCGACGAAAAGTGAACGCCAGCTGTTTGCCTCTCGCTCTCTCTCATGACTGGCGTACGGTTTTCCTCGATCTGGATACTAGGCTTAAATAATGAAGTTCAGTTTTTTCTTCATTATTTAAGTAATCGTCTGTCATAATGATTTGAAAAGTAGTTTATATAAAATGTTTGTTTAGATGAAAATAATTTTGGAATACTAAACTGGATATATTTATTCAAAGTTACAGATTCACCTATAGTTTCAATTTTAGTAAGATTATTTTTAATTGGGTATTCAAAGAAGTTTTCGTTAATTAAATTTATGCTTGATTCTGTATCGATAAGACAGAGGCATAGTTTATTATCAATTTTGATTTTTATGGCTGATGTGTTTCGTCCGAGGCTGTTGTCTGAAAATTTTCAAATGTGTCCATTGGTTCAGACTTGCGTTGTTGATCTGAGTCTGAAACTCGTGGACGTTTTTGGGGAATATTGGTACTCTGAGTACTCTGGTTACCCTGTCCTTGATTATTTTGAGAATTTTTAGGATAATAATTATTTCCTGAATTATTATAATTATTGTTGTTACCCCAACTTCTATTAGAGTCGCACTTATTCTGTCTCTGCTGATTGTTGTTATATTTGTTTTGATAATTATTATTTTGGAATCTACCCCCTTTGTTATTATCTGAATGATAGTTGGGTTTTGTATTTGAGAATGATTTTGATGTTTTAAAATCTTGAAATTCCTCGTTTTCCTGAGAGTTTTGGGACATATACGAACGATTATTTATGTATTTTTCTTCAAACATTCCTACAGTTTGGGCAGCTTGTTTTAATTTATGAGGAGTTGAAATATCAAATTTGCTCAACGTAATAAAAGTTTTTACTGGTAATTTTTCACGAATCACTTCAGCTAATGTGTCACTCAAAGTCCTCGAAACTAGAACTGTGTTTGAAGGATTATTATCTAAACTAAATTTACAACAAATTCTACTTGTCTGTTCTTCTAATTCTTCAACAAATTTACGTAAATTATTTTTATATTTAGTCTCACGTAATTCAGTTATCATTCGATGTGGAGGCGTTGCGCTGTTGAACTCGCCGATAAGTAGGCTTCTCAATTTCTTCGAGTCCTGTGGTACATTTTCATCAAGAGTGATCAGACTTGTCCAACTAGGAGGTTCCTGATGGCTGCTTGTATAATTTGATTTTGGCCTTCTGATGCTGTAGGATAATGGTAGACTAATTCATCGACTTCTTTTATGAAGAAATAGAAATAGAGTGGGTCTCCATTAAATTTATTTATCTGCTTCAGTTGCAGAAGGAAATGGTTCATTGATACATCTGAAAGGGTTTGTGCAGCTTTTGATGCTGCGGCTACGGCTGCTGCTGCTGCTGATGTTGATGGCAGATCCATATTTAATGTTTTAATGTTTTTTTTTTTTTTTAGTTGTTGTATTTAGGCGAAATAATTAAGGATACAAATAATGTTTTATTTTCGCGAAGTAATTTTTTAATTCCTTTTAGTCACTCGCAAGGATATTACTTGTATCCTACCGGCTGCGCCAATTATGTTTTTCGGTTCGGAACATATTAAAAAAAAAAGAAATTTTTATTTTAATATATAGCGGAGTCTTTATTGGTAAAGTTCTTTTAAGTTAGATCCCCAATCTTAAACTGATTTTACAAAATGCATTATTCTTATAACTATGGCTTCTACCGGTGACAGCGCGCGAGCAGCGAAAGTGGACTTTGATTAGATAATTTTGATTGGTCAAAACTGTGGCCTGATGTGATGGTTTCTAGGCTGCATCTTTTGTTTAATTAATTTGGATTGGCCAAAGCTTTTATGCTGACGAATGGGTTCTCAGGCTGGACCCTTTGTTTAAAGGTCTGAATATTGTTTATGTCTGCCGTCGTCGATAAAGGCGTGTGAAGTGTTTATAATTCGGATGCCGCCGATCGAAGACGTGGGAAAGATTTATGTCTGAGGGGTTAAATGTTTATGTTGGATTGATTTGAATAACTGTAATAGTAGGCTCTGGACTTATGTTATTGACAATTGTTATTGGGCTTATGTTATTGACAATTGGAATAATGGGTATCTCTGGATATACAGCTTGTATGTTGGGGTTTGGTAGCTAGGGTATTTGCGTATACGTCACTTATATGGGTACATCAAATATGAATACTGCTTATTTCCCATATTTTAATTTTTCGAACAATTTATAGTGATGTATATTGTTGCTGAACATCATATTAATAATGAAATATTTTCCAATGTATTCTTTAAATAAAAAGGTTTAGTTTACACTAAGCTTATTCATAATAGCCCTTTCACGCTGTCGCATTAAAACTTTGATGTTATATATACGATCCAAGATTTATTTAATAAAGGTTTATCAAAATAAGAAAATGCAGTGAAAAAAAACAGAAAAGGAAAGCTAATATTCTGTTAATTATATTGGTTGGCCAAATATAAAATCAATAGAAAACCCCAACTTCCTAACTTTAAAAAAACCAAAATTATGTCATTTCCGATCGTTCAGTTATATGACAGTTATATGATATTGTTGGTTGTTTTTTATGTAATTTGGTCGTCGGATTGATTGGCCAAATATAAGACCCATAGAAAATCCTAACTTCCTAACTTTACAAACATCAAAGTTAAGCCATATCCGATCGTTCAGTTATATGGCAGCTATAGGATATAGTCGGCCGATCCTGGCCTTTCCGACTTATATACTGCGTGCAAAGGATCGAAGGCTGTGTGCAAAGTTTCAATACGATATCTTTAAAACTGAGAGACTAGTTGGCGTAAAAACAGGCAGACGGACAGAAAGACGGACAGACGGACATGCTTATATCAACTCAGCATGTGATCCTGATCAAGAATATATATACTTTATAGGGTCGGAGATCTCTCCTTCACTGCAAGGGTTTAAAAACTGCGAAAAAACTCATGTATTGTACTCATGTATAGTAAGTCCAATACAAATTTAAAGGTAGAACGCTTTTATTAAAAATCAACGAGCAGTTGTGATGCAATCCTATTTTGTTATTACAATTATTAACATGTATTTTACAATAATTTGTATTTTTCTTACTGTTATGGAGGAACACTGTTATGTTCGAAGAAATTCCAAAAACGGTCTGTACGGAAGCCACCTGATGGTGCAAATTTTTCTCCATACATGCTAAGTGTATGTATACACTTTTCGGTGATGTAGAGTTGACGCGGATTATCAATCTTTTTCTTCGAAATGTGATATTTGTTAAATGCAATTATGCAAAGCTTAGCTGTTGATGCAGATGAGCCACTGTTATTAACAGTAAAAGATAAGGATATCATGAAGTTTACCGTCTGTTATCATGTTATGAGACTGGAAATATTTCCCCGGGGACAGCGCCGGCTAGCTGATGCTTAGGCCTAGTATCCTGATCGACGAAAACCGTACGCCAGTCATGAGAGAGAGCGAGAGGCAAACAGCTGGCGTTCACTTTTCGTCGGGCCTTTTTTTCACGTTGGTCTCCTGTTCGACGAAAAAAATACCAGAAAATTCCATAGCGTTGCCAGTCTGCGGAAATGAACTTTGGGTGAACCCTAGCGCAAAGATTAAAAAATTTAATCTTTCGGCGTGCGCTTCTCACTGAACATATTAAAAAATGGAGGAAAAAAAATCAAAAAACCCGCAAAAGTCAATTGCAGGAGTTTACATGTGAGGACAAAATAAAATTAATACTTCTGGGATGCCTCTTGTCAGAGCAAAATGTTTCATATGTCAAAAATTTACGAAAAACACAATAAAAGTGCAGCTATGAACTTTAAATTAGCAAATAATTATCAGTAAATTAAAATAAGCAACTATTAAATTTAAATTGAATTGTTTTTTAATTTCTTTATATAGCGGCAGACTTGTCTTGCCAAGGTATTTGATAATATCTTTTAAAGGCTCTTTCCCGCAAATACGATATTTGAATTTTAACTGCTTGTCAACAAACCCAGCTGATTGACAGTACGACCGTAGCACGCTTAAATCTGATGAACTATCAAACTTTTGGTCACACTGCAAATATTAAAGTTTTTACGCTAGCATAATCGTTTGTCGATCAGGATACTAGGCTTTAGGACAATGTCCCAACAGTTCCCAACACTAGAGTCGATAGAAATCGAATTCTCACATACCAAGAGCAACTGGAACATCTCTAGGAGATGTTCTCACTGAACATATTAAAAAATGGAGGGAAAAAATCAAAAAACCCGCAAAAGTCGATTGCAGGAGTTTACATGTGAGGACAAAATAACATTAATACTTCTGGGGTGCCTCTTGTCAGAGCAAAATGTTTCATATGTCAAAAATTTACGAAAAACTTTATGAACTTTAAATTAGCAAATAATTATCAGTAAATTAAAATAAGCAACTATTAAATTTAAATTGAATTGTTTTTTAATTTCTTTGTATAGCGGCAGTCTTGTCTTGCCAAGGTATTTGATAATATCTTTTAAAGGCTCTTTCCCGCAAATACGATATTTGAATTTTAACTGCTTGTCAACAAACCCAGCTGATTGACAGTACGACCGTAGCGCGCTTAAATCTGATGAACTCTCAAACTTTTGGTCACACTGCAAAGATTAAAGTTTTTACGCAAGCGTAATCGTTTGTCGATCTGGATACTAGGCTTAAATAACTAAAATAGTTAGTATACAAATACTTAAAGAATCTAAGAGATTATATTGGCCTTTGCATTACGGTTATATGTGTGGATATGTGTGTTTGTGGGTACTCGGTAATGTATGTGTATAATTTAAAATTGTTATTTGTAATAAATTTGGAAATTGGAGATAATGTGGACTGTATGGTAAATGTCGCTGTAGAAATGTTAGCAGGGTGTAACGCGAATGGATGAGATGGTCAGGCATATGTACGTACATTAAAGAGTGTGCATCTGGATTATATGTCCGTATGAACAAGAATATGGAAATGGGAAAATATGAAGAAAGAAGCCAGAAAATGGCGTCCGTATAAAGATGGAAATAGCAATATGAAAAGGAAGCCGGAATATGGCGATCGTATACACAATGGAATGGCCGATCAGACAGATATAAGAAATTGGATTGGAAAAATTGGAAATATCTGGCTGGTCGTCAGAAATAAGTATAAATAAGAACGGTCGTACTTATCTTGAACTGATGGAAGAGAAATTAGGGAAAATCCTCCGGTTGAACGCTGGTGCTTGGAACTTCTTCTCCGCTTTCAGAATTATCCGGTTCGAAGGACCATGGGTGGAGATTTGAAGTGCGAGAGAGCGAGATCCGAAGATCTGGAAAAAACTGTTCTCTCGAACAGACTCCTGGGCCGGTTCACACGAAACGGGAAGCGCCGCTTTGGCGCGAACACTGCCATATATCGGATTGATCGGAAATGTCATAACTTTGGTGTTTGTTAATTTAGGAAGGATTGGCCGACTATATCCTATAGCTGCCATATAACTGAATGATTGGAAGTGCCATAACTTTGGTGTTTTTAAAGTTAGGAAGTTGGGATTTTTTATGAGTATTAAGAATGCATTATATGAATAATTTTGGAGTGCGTCCGTCCTGCAGAAAGTTACCTTCAATCAAATATCGTAGAAACCCTTAACAAATAGTTACATTTAGGAATCGAGGGCAGGTATATACAACCCGATAATAATTAATTAATATTGCAACCTTACATACACAATCCTTTAATTTCATAATCAAAATATTTACCTGAACCTTTCTACACTACGGAATTCTTCTTGAGCAAAAGGTGTTGATCTTTGTGTTGTCAACAGGTGAAATATCAGCCTTTATTGACACGTATGCCTAATCCATGGATTAGTCTGTAAATAACAGTCGCCGTAAAACAACGTGTGTCAGTGTAAGCCAATATTACTTTTATTGTATATTTGTATAAAAAAGTGAAAAGTGAAAAATTATCGTGCGTAAAGTGATTAAAAGTGATATCGTCGACAAATGATTTGGTAGGTTTCCGTTTATTTGTCAAAGTTGTCTGAATTTTCTATCTCCCTTGGTTGTTTTAATACACATTATTTTTTCACAATTTAATAAAAACCACTGTCGTATGCTGTCTTATATGAATTTTCCTCAGTTGTTTTGTTAAACTTTTAACAATTTATTAGAACATTTTAAAATTATGTATGTATCAACCTTAAACCAATTACGGGGCTTAAGCGTACATAAATTTATTCTAGACCCTATTTCAAAATTCCCTGATAACTTTTAAATAACAAGTACGTATACACCCTTTATATTTTTATTTAAATGATTTGTTTAAACAAGAAAATAAAAAGAATGCCACGCGAATCTACTTTATCTCATGAACAACGCCGCCAAGCCGCACTAATTATCAATAATATTATCAAAATGCACAGCAGATAAGGACCGCAATGCCCTGCATATTGCTGAGACCCGCGCAAGTAATTTGGAAGTAGCTGAGGAAGCACGCTCGCTCGGGAATTCGAGCTAGGGAACGAGCACTGGACACTGCAGCGCACGCGTTAGCCAGGGCTTACTCCGAGGATCGCCGACGACAGCGCCGATGACAGCAGTCGCGAAATAGTGCTAAACGCGCTACCTTGAGGGCGGTTGAAGGAAATTGTAGACCAACACACTCTTGCTAGGGATAATTCCGAGGAGCGCCGACGACAGCAGTCGCAAAATACTGCAAAACGCGCTACCTGGAGGGCGCATGAAGGAAATCGCAGACCAGAGCGAAAGTAGTTCTCCAATATGAACGTAGGCAACATATTTTATTTAAGTGGGAAATTTTCGAGTCCGTCCGGTATATATCTATTTTGCAGTACGTAACGTCAAGCTGTTTCCAAAGGTAGATTACTATATCTTTGTCATTCCAATGTCTTAGCCTTCCCAGAAATTCGGGAGTGCCTTAAAAACTTAACGTGTCTGGAAGAGCGCCCTAGGATATGAAAGGCAATGCGGAATAAGAGGAGCCGTGGTAAATGTTCCTATTTTTGTCCCAGACACTGTAAGTGCGTTTCCCCGATCCTTTAATTCCACCCATGTTATCCAAGTTCACCTTAAAAGGTTCCAGTTTCCTTTTAAGGTGAACTCCCATAACTTTATGACAGAAACTATTCGACCCGCAGGGGTCCTTGAAGCTTAACAAAGTGGGCGATAGGAAAGAATTACCTTTGATCGCAGATGAATCTGACCGAGAAGAAGTTCAACAGCTATTAAGAAAAAGCTTTATTCTCAACAAATCCACCAACAAGAAGATGAGTTAAATCCAGGCGGTCATGAAACTTTATTAGAAAATAACAATACTGAACTCGAAAGTATTACTTTGGCCCCTGGGGAAGGCCGCCGTCCAACAAACCTGACCCTAGATGAAGATGCGGAAGAACTTCCATTCCCAATGTGACCTATGCAAAAAAAAGCTAGATCACAGATTTGTTACTATGACCGTCGTTGTGCAGTGATACCTAAAGTCCTTTACAAGTTTTATGAGATGCAGAGAATTCAAAACACAATTTCCATTGCCCTACGAAAAAAGTCAGGTGCGGTAACTGCTGCAAGTATAAGGGATGAATCATTTGTTAACAGACTTGTACAACATGACGACAGGTATTATATTCTGAAAGGTCTACGTTCCGCTCCAGCTCATTGGGAGGCTTAAAAGAAAAAAGTTATAGCTATGATAAGACAATTTGGGTTGCCTACATTATTCATAACTCTTTCCGCTGCTGAATCTAGATGGAATGAGCTGTTAGTTATTATTTCTCTTTTAATGGATGGCAAAAATATAAATGAGGACGAAGTGGCAGTTCTTTTGAGTACAGAAAAAGCTCGTTTAATCCGATCTGACCCAGTAACATGCTCCCGTTACTTTGACTACACGCTCCGACAATTGCTGAAAGTTTTCAAAAGTTCCGAGATATTTGGAGAATATACCCTAGTCCTTTATTATTGGAAGATCGAGTGTTAGCACAGGGGCTCGCCAGACTCTCATGGCATGTACTGGCTTTCTGAAGCTCCAAGGCTGGACGGAGCAGAGAATTGCGATCAAGTTATACGTTTTGTTTATCGGTTTATTACTACTAGCGGAGAAGATCCTGAATTGTAAGAATTCATTCAATATCAGCCCCATAAGCACAGCTCTTCATGTTTATGAGAGGAATTCTGCCGCTCCAATATGTCATACCCTCCAATGCCTGAATGATTGGTTTTATATCCATTAGAAGAAAACGAAACCAATGTTGAACATTCTAAAGAATAATAATTAAATTAATAATTAAAATAATTTTAACCTTTTCCTGGCCCACCTTGAAACTACATTTGAAGAATATAAGTTTGCCACTCGCTACAGAATAAAAAAACCTCAGATATTTTTTCGTCGCAAATTTTCGGACAGGTTGTTAAATGCTTACAATGGGCTTATATGGGGCAAATATGGATATTCAATTTATCCTAGGTCCGTACGCGTGTTAACTACAACATATAGTTAACTACATTAACAAATCCAACCGTGGTTATTTCAGTTAAAAGAAAACTGCAGCATCTCGGGAGCAAGTTCATTAACGCTACAGAGATTTCTGCCCAAGAAGCAGCCTACAACATTTTAGGATTACTTATGTCAGAGGCTAGCGAAGGAAATATTTTTGTTAACACTTGCCATCCAGATAAAAGAATGCGGATAGAACGATCTAATAGGGAAATAAAACAGCTTCCTGAAAACTCCACTGATATCTTTGAGAAAAACTTACTTGATCGGTATGTACAAAGGCATGATATACATATATATAGAGTCAATATGCCTTGCAGAATTTGCGGCTTGGTACAAATTCGGCAAGTCAAACTATCGAACAGAAAAGTCCAACGAAGAATATGATGAACCGATCGACTTGGAACCAGATGATGAAAACGCCATTGCTGAACAATGTTTCGCACTTCTAGATGGGACTGGTAGTGTGAAAAGGCGTAAGCATGCCTTAATTCTTAGACGCGATCGCTTTAGCTTAAACTCTTCCCCATCTGATTATTTTAGAGGGCATGCAATGCTTTTCTTCCCGTGGAGGAGTGAGGAGTAGGAACTTATTTTCAATGAAAGTACATTCAGAAATATTTTTGAAATAATAAAGGCCAACAAAGAGCAATACGATGTGTTTGATGATATGGAATTGTAGAGGGGGTCTTCAAGACTTGCAAAATTTTGATAGAGAACCAAACAGTCCTCTTGTTGATGGACCTGCCTCCCAATACCAAGATGAAAAGTTTAGAGCCTTGGCAGTACCAAACGTTGGACAAAACGTAAATGTACTCCAAGATGACATTAAAAATAACCCAGAGGATGGAGAACTTCAACTTATTAGACTTCCTCCTTTGGTATCTGAATACACACTTTGCTCCCTTACTAGGTCGCTGAACTTTAAGCAACGCCAGTATTACGCCCATGTATTGCATAGTGTTGCAGCAAAGAAAGTTACGCTTCATTCTGTTTTCTCCCTTCCTGTTAATCAATCTTCAGGTCCATTAAGACCCTTAAGTAATGATTCTTTAAGCACTATGCATTGTAAGTTAATTGACATCCAATTAATTATTATAGATGAAATTTCCATGGTCGGATCGAAAATGCTTGGGTATTTAAATCAAAGACTTCGACAAATTTTTCTAATTTTTGGTGGAAAATTTGGAGATCTGAAGCAGCTTAGCCCAGTTAGGGATCGGTGGATATTCCTAGAAAATACTTATAACCCCTATAACATTCTTGCCGGAGCTAACCTTTGGATTAATTTTAAGTTCTTTGAGTTAACAGAAATAATGACACAGCGCGACAATCACCTGTTTGCTTTGGCATCAAATAATATGTCCGAGGCCAATTTGGCAGATGTAGAGCTGCTTAAGCAAAGAGGTTGCCGAATCGCTTCATTTGTTCTGCTCTAATGAAGATGTTGCCCATTATAATACTTTAAAGTTTGCCTAAATTCAGACTGAAGAGTTTTTTTCAACTGCCGGATACTGTTTAATCAGCAAATAGGACAGAAAGCAATAGAGTCAAGACGATAAAAATGGCTCAAAATATGAAAGCCTCAGAAACACAGGGCTTAGCATATATTCTTCAGCTCAAACGTTAATATACCCACAAATGACGGACTAGTAAATGGTGCTACTGACCAATTAATGCAAATTGACGGTTGGGGTCATAGCCAGGTCAAAAGTTCGAAGGAATGATAATCCCGGTTGGACTCCCATTCAGAAAACAGCCCGAGTTTTTCAGTGCGGAAATCTTCGATTGATCGTAAGCAATTCCTGTTGTTCCTGGTGAGGCTTTTACCATCCACAAAAGCCAACCTACAATAAAGTCGCCGTGCATCTTAAAAGAGGCATTAAGCGAGCTTAATGCAACAAGCGCAGCGAGTCTTTTCCTTTTAGTAGACTTTGTTCCTCCAACTAGATTTGGAGCAACAAATGTCCAAGAAGAACTTCAATGTTTAAGAGAGGAAAAGGCTTTGACTACGCAATATGATTTCTTGGTCAATAGAAATGACGCCATCTCATTGCATTACCACAATGTTGAGACTGTTGAGACAAAATTATTTGTCCCGCAAATCTTTTATATTTATAATATAAAGGATTTTGACATTATAAGGAGAATAAATAGCAATCGTTTGATTGGTCTTGGGAAGAATGGAATACTCATCTATGCTCAGTAGAGTATTTCGCAAAATGTTGTATTGTATGTTTCGAACGAAACAACTAAATCAATAAGCCTGACGAGCACCTATCAATCAATTTAAATTTCTTGACACGTCATTTTTAATTGTATATAGTAGTCCTAGGTTACCTATTACAAGATTTCGAAATGAAATTAAGGCCGACATCGAAAAAGTGCGCAGAATAGATAATAATAAAGTGGTAATATTAGGAGATTTTAATATTTGCAGGTTCTTAAGAACTGATTCTCTGGAGGCAATTTTAAATGCGTATAACCTTTTTGAAACTAACACCTCTCCAACAACAAAACACCTTACGCAGATTTGTCGGATATTCACTGATACTCAAATTCTGGAAACTCTCGCCCTCTCAGTTCCTCAGTTATAGCTTGTAAAAAAATATTACTATTTTATAAAAAGCGCTAAATTGTAAATAAATAAAATAAATAGTTATAATATAAATTGTAAAATTAATATTACTTGTTCATATATCCCACCATCATCTGAGCTCCCTATTTACGCAAATCACCTTTCCTGTCAACAAGCTCATCCAGAGATAAAGCATCTCATCTCTTGCAATGTGAGCTCAGTCTGATTGAAGCCTGGTTTCTCCGCTGGAAAATTAAAATCAACTCCCTGAAGTCCGTCCAAATAACTTTCGCACTAAGACCAGGAAACTGCCCAAATGTCACACTTAACGGCTCAGCAATTCGACAAGATACTTGTGTGAAGTATCTTGGTATGCACCTCGACCGCAGATTAACATGGAAGCCCCACATAAAAGCTAAATGTCAACAACTCAGTTCTTCTCTACAAAGCCATCCAGCTCTGGGGAACAGCTAGCAATTCAAATATTGAAATACTCCAGCGGTACCAATGAAAAACATTGCGACAAATTGTTAACGCTCCATTCTATGTAACCAATGCAAATATTCATAAAGATCTAAACATTTCAACAGTAAAAGAAGAGATAAACAAATTTAGTAAGAAATATACAGAGAGACTTCACATTCATGAAAATAACTTAGCCCTAGGTCTATTAGACAATAGCATAACAGTAAGAAGACTTAAAAGATTTCACATTCTTGATCTCCCTGATAGGTAGACTTAAGTAAACGAGAAGTTATATTTATACTATTCCTGTTATGTAAATATTAGTCATAAAATTTACCTATTGTCACAAGACAGATTGTAAATAAATAAATGAATTAAAAAAAAAAAACCTTTCCTGTATTCAATCAATTTCCAAAAAACTGTCAAATCAAGATCAGTTAATAGTATTGGGTGATTTTAATATACCTAGTGGGACATGGTTCCCTGACGAAAACTCTAACATTTTGCTTCCTTTAGCGCAGCATGACTTTATTGACGGCTTGCTTGACATTGCGCTATCCCAAGTGAACCATGTTAAAAACTCCTTAGGGCGTTTACTGGACTTGTGTTTTGTTTCAAATTCAGAAGGCGTTTGCCTATCAAGAACGGGACCACTTACACAACCGGAAGATCCTTATCATCCAACTCTAGAGCTGACTGTAGACGTAAGAACAGAGCTGAATAAAAAATCGGAAAAGTCGGTTAAACGAATCCGCTGCTTTCGTAAGGCAAACTTTCATCTTTTAAATACTTTTATATCCGGCTATGACTGGTCCGAATTTTATTCATGCACTGACGTGGCTAAGGCCGTTAATATCTTTTATAATGCATTGAATTCCTTCTTTTATCTGTATGTTCCGTTATACTATCCGTCAATTTCAAATAAACCTCCGTGGTTTAATAAAGAGTTGTCACATCTAAAAAATATAAAGTCCAGACTTTTCAATAAATTTAAAATGTGCGGTTCACAATCAGCCTTCTCTCGGTACCTAAGGGCTCGGTCAAATTTTATCGTGCTTAACGCCCGGTGTTATAAAAGCTATTTGACTCGTTGTAGGGTCCAATTTTCACAAGATCCAAAACAGTTTTATAATTTTGTTAACACTAAGCGTAAAGGCTGACCCTTCATCGATATCATTTGAAAACTCTACGGCACACTCTGATCAGGAAATTGCCGATCTATTTGCCCAGTTTTTCCAGACAACATATTCTGTTTCATCCCGTCCAAATCCGTCTTATTCAAATGCCATACCCAAGTCGAATTTGATTTTTTGTCCGAGATTAAGTGAAAGCTCCCTTCTTTTGGATCTCCATAAAGTTAAGCCAGTCTATTCACCGGGTCCGGACGGAGTTCCAGGCTGCGTGCTTAAATACTGTGCTGAAACTCTGTGTAGACCTCTGTACAAATTGTTTACCTTGTCTTTAAAAACATCTCATTTCCCACATGCAGACTGACGTAGTTTACACTGATTTTAGTAAAGCGTTTGATTCAGTAAATCACTCGCTTCTTGTATTAAAGCTAGACTTATTAGGGTTTCCATGTGATCTTCTAACATGGATCTCAAGTTATCTGAGTGCTAGGACTCAACGAGTCTCTTTAAAAACTCGATCTCTGATTTGATCCGAGTTACTTCAGGGGTCCCACAAGGAAGCCACCTTGGCCCACTTCTTTATCATATCATAAATATCATCAATAAAATTAAATAGGTTCGATTACTACATATTAACATGATAAGAAGATAAGGTCAATTTACACGATTTGAGGACATTTTGGATTCTTTTAAAATAAAATTAATATGGCTGACATTTTCTTTCTGACCACATAAATACACTGAATAATTGTTATAACTGCAAGGGTATATAAACTTCGGAATGCCGAAGTTTGATTTCTTTCTTGTTCGTTTTAGAATAGGTCGCAGCCTACATTGTACCGATATTGAAAGACAACTTATCCGTACTCTTAGAAATGAAGATATGTCAGATATAGCAAAGAATTTAAAATTTTAAAACAAAAGTTTTTACGGCTATTCATCACAATAATAAACATCGGTGAATTTCGACAGGCGCCTTTAGAAAATCAAAAAAAAATCCCTTTCTCTCGTCGAAAGATCATAATAGGCTGATTGAAGTTGTTCTAAAAGCCCATTCAGCCCGAAAGGTACCATACCTCAGAAAGAATAAAAAAGGAAAGCTAACTCCAGGCGGAGCCGAAGCTTATATACCGTCGCAGAATATTCTGTAAAGCATATAGAAAATCCCAATTTCCTAACTTTACAAACACCAATGTTATATGGATCGGTTGGCCAAAAATAAAACCCCTAAAAAATATCAACTTCCTAACTTCAAAAACACCACAGTTAGGGCATTTCCAATCGCAGCTAAAGGATATAGTCGGCCGAACCTTTTAAAATTTGTTAGGTCGGATTGATTGGCCAAATATAAAACCCATAAAAAATCCCTACTTCCTATCTTTAAAAACATCAGTTTTTGGCATTTCCGATCGTTCAGTTATATGGACGCTATAGGATTGTCGACGGTCAAACATTGTGATTGATAGGTAGAATAAGTATTGTAAGGAAAATCTAGTATTTGTTAATTTATCCGATCTCGTATGGATTTCTTGGCCCTTGAAATGTGGGCTTACTAATATCGGTAACATGGATGCCGCCAGAAAATGTGATTCTCATTGACTTGTGAATTGTAGGAGGGCACACTGCGGTAAGATTAAGTTAGTTTGAAATGTATGAGGCTGATTTGAATTTGTTAACAGAATAAAACGCAACCACGCACCCGCACTACACGGCGCACTCCGCCCTCGAAGTCACCCTCTCTTCGGATCTACGCGTGTGGGGTAGTCGTTAAAAAGGCAACTCCATATGATGCAAGACAACTCCTTTTATTCGCAGTCCTAGGGAGACTGCATGGGCAACTTGCGCTGGAGGACGGTTTGACGACCAGCTAGAGAGTTGCCAGGAGCACTTCGTACCAGTAGAGGAGTCGCAGCCAGCGACATAGAGGGGCGCAGCCAGCGCCGAACACTGGGTACAGACGGAGTCGCAGCCAGCGACAGGGAGACGCAGTCAGCGTCAGTTAAGGAGACCGCAGTCAGCGGTCAGAAGGCGCAAGGAGCGCCAAGCATCGGCGGCCGCAGCCAGCGGCCAGAAGGCATAGGTGCCGCCATTTTGGAGAGCGCTGAGGCAGCGCCATATTTGGACCTTTTGTGATGCAGCATTCCCCCAAGAGGAGTTGGCGGCTGAAAGGAGGGGAAGCCCCTACAGCAGCGCGAGCGGATCAGCAGCCAGTGAGTAGTGGAGCAGAAAACCGGCCGCGAGTGAAAATAATCTCGGCGGCGGCCATTTCGAGCCCAGCCACTACGGTGACTACAGTAGCGTCCCAACCCGGAGGTACTGCTGTCAAAGCTGAGAGTTTAGAGCTGGAGATGAGCCAGCCCCTCACGTTGGACCTTTTGAAAAAGATCGCGGCGTTGGAGGAGGAGCTGAAGCAGGTTAAAACCCTGAACAGTACGAGCACCGCCAATTGCGCGCCAATCGCAGTTGGCCCTAGCGCAGATGGCGCCAACAATGGAGCGTCGGGACGGCCGCCATCTTGGAGCGGACCGCCATTAGCCACATCTAACGGTGAGGCCTCAACTAACGGGGTCGGGCCGGTCCCACATAACGGTGTCGGTGCGAGCAGTGCGGCCTGCACGCTGCCGCCATCTTGGAATGGACCGCCATTGCTAACGACTAGCAGTCATCTTGTGGAGCCACTGCGTGCTACAAGTGTTGCGCAGACAGCGCATGGACAGCGCACGCTACAACGTGGCAACAGCATCGCCATTTGTCGGATCCTACGCCTCGATGACGCCGAACGGAGCCCAAGGATCGTATGGGCCAAGGAGGCTTCCGGACCTGCCTGTATTTGGAGGGCAGCCCGAGGAATGGCCGATCCTCAACTGTGCGTTTGTGGAGACGACCCAAGCATACAACTGCACAGTCTTGGAGAACAACCAGAGGTTGTTGAAGGCGCTGAAGGATGAAGCACGCGAGACTGTGAAGTCGCTGCTGATTCACCCTGGGAACGTCAGCGCCGTGATGGAGCAGCTGCGCTTTAGGTTTGGCCGACCGGAGCACCTTATACGCAGCCAGCTAAAAAGTGTGCGAGAGGTGTCGCCGATTTTGGAGCAGCACCTGGCGAGGATCGTTCCCTTCGCAACCCGAGTGAGTAACCTCACGGCCTTCTTGCAGTCAGCGAAGGCGGAGCAGCGCCTGTGGAACCCAACGCTAATGGAGGAGCTTGTGGCAAAGCTTCCTACGAGCAAGCGAGTGGCCAGGCACGCTGCATCGATCGAGCCCTTCCCTACTGTAGCGCACTTCAGCGCGTGGCTACAGGAGTACGCAAACGTTGTGTGTACGGTTTTGGACTTCGAGGGAAAGGAGCCAAGGCGTCGAGTTCTGCATGCGAGCGTCGACCAGAACGGATGCGATCAGCAGGATGATCGGCATGGAGGTTGCCCAATCTGTGGAGGGCAACATGGTGCGACGAGCTGCAGGGAGTTTATTGGGGCTTCGCCACCGGACAGGTGGAGCATGGTGAGGAGGCATCGGTTTTGCTTCACATGCTTACGGAGCGGACATACGACCAGATCCTGCGATGTACATGGCGAGTGCCAGATCAACGGATGTCGCAGATTGCATCACCGTCTGCCACATGGCGCGGACGAGGAGCGAAGATGGCCGGCGCAGCGAGGTGGCTTTAGGAGCCACAACGGAGGAAACCAGCAGTCAGCAGTTTCCAGACGCGGCCCGGATAGGAGATCTTCGCCACGAGGTGGTTACAGGGACCACGAGGGGAGCCAGCAGTCGGCTGTCCCTAGAAACAGCCTGGAGAGAAGGGCCCCGCAGCCAGCGGAGGCGCCCGTGCAGAGGAATTTAAACTGCTTTGACGCCGAGGGAGGCCGACTTTTGTTTCGTATACTGCCAGTAACGCTGCACGGAGCTGGTCGCCAGGTGGACACATACGCGCTCTTGGATGAAGGATCCTCCGTCACGATGATAGATGACGAGCTACGGAGGGATCTGGGAGTGCGAGGCGAACGTCGACAGCTAAACATTCAATGGTTCGGAGGAAGGGCCAGTAGAGAGCCCAGTAACGTGGTGAGCCTGGAGATAAGCGGAGCTGGGAAGCCCACTCGCCACGCTTTGAGGAACGTGTACTCCGTTTCGAGCCTGAGTCTGCCTATGCAGACGTTAGGCCGACGAGATGTCCAAGGCGTGCATAAGGATGTGCGTCTGCCGATGAAGCAATACACCAATGTTGTGCCTAAGTTGCTCATCGGACTGGATAATGGATATTTGGGATTGCCACTTAGGACGAGGCGGTTTGCCAGAGAGGGACCGTATGCGGCCGCAGCCGAGCTTGTATGGATTGTTTTCGGGCCATTAAGTGGACAATCGACTACGCCGTCACAGAGGTCCTGCCTACTAGCCGTGTCAATGGATGACAGATGGTGGAGGACTACTTCTAGATGGAAACTTTGGTGTGAAGCTCGCGCTACAGGTCGCAGTCAGCGATGACGCGCGGGCACAAAGGATCCTCGAAGACACCACGGTGAAAGTAGGGCGTCGCTACCAAACGGGATTACTCTGGAAAAACGACTACGCTGTGCTGCCACGGAGCTACGAGATAGCGCACAGACGGCTGATCAACGTCGAGAAGAAGTTGAAGCGCAACAGGCAGTTGGCGTTGGAATACGATCGTATCATCAAGGCTTACTTATCCAAAGGATATGCGAGGAAGCTGCAGCAGAATGAGGTCGCGGTGACGAGCGCCCGGCTATGGTATTTGCCACATTTTGCTGTCGAAAACCCGAACAAGCCCGGTAAGGTCCGGCTTGTGTTCGATGCTGCAGCCAAGGTTGGAGGAATCTCTCTAAATTCGGCGCTGGACAAGGGGCCTCAGCATTACAAGCTCTTGCCAGCCGTGCTCTTCCACTTCAGGGAAAGAGCAGTCGGAGCCTGCGGTGACATCAAGGAGATGTTCCACCAAGTGCTGATCCGACCCGAGGATCGATGTTCCTAACGATTCCTTTGGAGAGATTGCAACGACGATCGAGACCCGGATGTGTACGAGATGAACGTAATGACGTTTGGAGCCAGCTCGCCGAGCGCTGCGCATTACGTGAAGACGGTGAATGCCCTGAAGTTTCGGGATTCAGATCCGAGGGCAGTTAAGGCCATCATCGACCACCACTACGTCGATGACTATGTGGACAGTTTCACTACAGAGAGCGAAGCTATCAGTGTATCTACCCGAGTGAAAGAGATACATGCGATGGCTGGATTCGAATTATGTCAGTTTTCATCCAGCTCACCTATCGTGGAAGCTGTGTTGGGACCACCTGGACGAGTCAAAAGCGTCGGATGGGGTGAGGCTGAGCAGAAGATCCTTGGAATGCGCTGGCAGGTAGCCACGGACGACTTCAGGTTTAACGTGGAGTATCACCGAGTGCCAAGTAGCGTTCTAAGTGTAGACCGAGTCCCTGCAAAGAGGGAGTATTTGAGCCTGCTGATGTCAACGTTCGACCCATTAAGATTCCTGTGCTGCCTGATGATTACAGCGATGCTGTTGTTGAGAGAGATCTGGAGACAGAAGATCCAGTGGGACGAACCACTACCAGAGGAGACAGGCAAAGCCTTTGCAGCCTGGCGCAGGGAGATGGACGCCGTGGGACAGTTCCGATGCCCTCTCCAATATTTTGGGCATGGAGCGGTTTGGACCAACGAGTTGCACGTGTTCGTGGAGTCAGGTCAATCTGCATTCGCGGCGGTGGCCTATTGGAGGGTCATGTACGAGGATGAAAACGTGCTGGTTAGCTTCGTGTCCGCAAAGACGAAGTGCGCGCCGATGAGAACGATGTCGATCTCAAGGTTAGAGCTGCAGGCAGCGGTTCTTGGAACCAGACTGATAAACACTGTCAAGGAGGAGCACAGTGTGGACACCAGCAAGACGGTGTTATGGACGGACTCAAAAACGGTGCTGAGATGGATCGGCAGCACCCACCGCCGGTACAAGCAATTTGTTGGCAACCGAGTGGCGGAGATTTTTTGAGTCGTCGAAGGTATCCCAGTGGCGATGGGTACCTACAGCTGACAACGAAGCGGATGATGCGACGCGGTCGCAGAATAAAGCGGACCTTAGCCCGGAATCACGGTGGCATTTTTGAGGCAGCCAGAGAGCGGCTGACCGGCGCCTGAGGAGGGAACCGAGCGTGTCCCAGATGCGCCTGATGAAGAGGAGATGCCCGGTGAGTTTGCACTGGTGGCCGCAAATGCATTTGCCATTCTGTTCCACAGATACTCGAGCTTCAGTCGGCTGGTGAGGACCACAGCTCGGGTCTTAAAGTTTGCGCGCTGGTGCCGCAAGCAGAGAAGCGAGCTCGAGGAGTACGGACTCACTGCAACGGAGTGTGAGGCCGCGGAGAACCTGTTAGTCAGACAGGCTCAATTGGAATCGTTCCCCGACGAGATGAGGTTGGCGGAATGCGGAACGAACGTCGCCAGCTCGAGTGAGATTCGAGGTCTTGCGCCTTACGTGGATGAACACGGAGTTCTGCGAACTTATGGCAGAGTTGATGCCGCGCTGTGCATGCCGTACAGTGCGAGGAGGCCCGTAATACTGTCACACAGGCACTGTGTTACGGAATTGATTGTAAGGCATTTTCTCGCCCAGATGAAGCATCAAAATGTGGATGCGACGATTGCTCAGATCCGGACGAGATTCTGGGTAACGAAGATGAGACGAGTGCTGAAGGAAGTAATCTCGTCGTGCAACGAGTGCAAATTGCAGCGAACGCGGCCGATGCCGCCGATAATGGGACCCCTTCCAGAGGATCGATTGGAAGCAGGGGGTTGGCCATTCAAGTACACCGGATTGACCTACTTTGGGCCACTGCTGGTGACTGTATCCCGTCACAGAGAGAAGCGTTGGGTCGCCTTGTTTACGTGCCTGACGACAAGGGCGATTCATCTGGAGCTGGCGCATGACCTGTCGACGGATTCCTGCATAATAGCGATCAGGAACTTCAGGACCAGTACAAAGACTGAGGAGTGATAACGGCAAGAACTTTGTGGGAGCTGACAGGGAGGACAGACGATTTGGAGACGTGTTCGAGACGGAGAGGATACAGAGTGAGTTGTCCAGCAGAAGCATTGAATGGGTTTTCAATTGCGCATCGAACCCGTCTGCGGGCGGAGTATGGGAGCGGATGGTGCAGTGCGTCATGTGTTGGAAAGTTTCCTGATCGAGGCGGTGAATGTGGTCAACTCGCGCCCGCTCACCCACTTGCCGGTGGATGCAGACCAAGAGGCGCCTTTGACGCCAAACGACCTGCTCAGGGGAGCAGCTAATCTTCCGAATACGCCTGGATTGGATGCGGAGCTGCCCAAGGAGGATTCTACACGAAAGCAGTGGAGGATTGCTCGCATGCTGCGAGACCGTTTCTGGAGGAGGTGGGTACTGGAGTACCTACCTACGCTTGTGCGCCACGAGAAGTGGTGCCGGAGAACTGAGACCATCCGCCAGGGCGATATGCCTTGCCAAGACGAGAGTGGCGCAAGGGCATAGTGGAGGAGATATACTGCGGAGCTGATGAAGTCGTCAGACGCGCCACTGTGCGCGTGAACGACAATGGCCTATCTCGGACCATGTTGTGGCCCGTCTCAAAACTTGCGGTTTTTAATTTGAGTGAAGCGGTTCTTCACGGGGTCGGGGATGTCGACGATCAAACATTGTGATCGATAGGTAGAATAAGTATTGTAAGGAAAATCTAGAATTTGTTAATTTATCCGATCTCGTATGGATTTCTTGGCCCTTGAAATGTGGGCTTACTAATATCGGTAACATGGATGCCGCCAGAAAATGTTCTTCTCATTGTCTTGTGAATTGTAGGAGGGCACACTGCGATAAGATTAAGTTAGTTTGAAATGTATGAGGCTGATTTGAATTTGTTAACAGAATAAAACGCAACCACGCACCCGCACTACACGGCGCACGCCGCCCTCGAAGTCACCCTCTCTTCGGATCTACGCGTGTGGGGTAGTCGTTAAAAAGGCAACTCCATATGATGCAAGACAAGGATATAGTCGGCCGATCCCGGCCGTTCCGACTTTTATACTGCGTGCAAAGAAACGAAGGGTGTGTGCAAAGTTTCAATTCGATATCTTTCAAACTGAGAGACTAGTTCGCAGCGTGACCGAATATGGTATTTTTAATACTTTTTGGTATTTTATCAGCTCCATTTTTGCTCAAAAGTATTTTAATGGTATATGGTATTTTCGGTTTGATCACACTTTTACAAATGTGACGCTCTATAGCAAATCGAATCAAGTCTTAATTTTGTGTTAACCTATTAAAACAAATAAATAGTGAGGACGAGTAATAAGGAAAAATTTAGAGCTGAGTGGGAGACTATGCCGGAAAATCAAAAATGGCTGGGCAGGAGCGCAAATAAGATGGATGCGCACGGCAAAGCGTGCCAGACGGATATTTTGAGTAGAAACAGACGGACAGACGGACATGCTTATATCAACTCAGGAGACGATCCTGATCAAGAAGATATATACTTTATAGGGTCGGAGATGTCTCCTTCACTGCGTTGCACACTTCTGACCAAAATTATAACACCCCCTGCAACGGTATATAAACCGTTTTAATGGTTTTGGATATTTATCTGAAAATAATTTCTCATGTCGATATTTTTCAGGTTTAAGCTTTACACAAAATGTCACTTTAAAAAGAGATGTTTTACGAACTATGATTTAAAAGCATTCCCATGAAGTGCTCGCCACAAAATCTTCCGCAAATTGGCTCTTTTCCGTCCATTTATTTAAAATTGTTGGATGTTTTCTGGAAACTTAAACAATTTAAGTTCGGGAAAATCGCGCCTTGATTTTTGGCAGTGGAAAAGGCTTCACTTGTTTCCACTAATCTTTGCTCTTTTTATACGCTTGCAGAGGGTATTATAATTTCAGTCAAAAGTTTGCAAGGCATTCTTGATCAGCATCACCAGGAGAGTCGATCTAGCCATGTCCGTTTGTCCGTCCGTGTGTCAGTCCGTCCGTTTCTACGCAAACTAGTGCCTCAGTTTTAAAGCTATATGATTGAAACTTTCCCAAAAGTTGTCTTTCTATTGCAAGTAGTATATAAGTCGAAACGAATATATCATATAGCTCCCATCGGAAACAAAATTCAAAAAAATTATAACTTTGTTGTTTTTATTTTTTTTTTGTTTTTTGCGAATTGATAATATTGAAATAATATGGAATTACGGTTTAAATAAAATTAAAATCGGACAACAATATCATATAGCTGCCATAGAAACGAAGACAAAATTCTGCGCAAAATCGACATGACCTCATTGTTTTCCTTTCCTTCTTGTTTTCTCTGCCACAGCCATTTAAATTGGGAAATTGCAAATTTATAAAGATAATATTTATATTGGAAACCAAACCTCTGAAAATAAGCAGCAGCACCAACAGGACGTAAAATTCTCGCGCAAGGTTACAAAACAATGTATTCCATTGCAAATTTCTTGTTTTTTGCCCTTTTTTGCACAATTTAGTTCGTTTTCTTTTTATTTTTTGATGTCACTAGTAGGCTTTAAGCGAACACAAAAAGAGAAACCCAAAGAAGAAACAAAACGTTAGCTCGCTTTTTTCACCCAAAAGCGCGTGTTTTACAAATCAAATTAAAAGGCACAGAATCATTAAACCGCCGAAAACACAAACTAGTGCATTCGAAAGCGAAGGCATACATGAACAAGAAAGGAAAGCTAACTTCGGGCGGAGCCGAAGTTGAAATACTCTTGCAGAATATTCTGTAAATTATATTCTCCAAAATTATTCGTATGATGCATTTTTAACACTCATAAAAATCACAACTTCCTAACTTTAAAAACACCAAAGTTATGGCAATTCCATTCGTTCAGTTATATGGCAGCTTTATAATATAGTCGGCCGATCGTTATGAAATTCGGTATGTCGGATTAATTGGCCAAAAATAAAACCGAGAAAAAAACTTCCTAACTTAACAAACACCAAAGTTATGGCATTTCTGATCAATCAGTTATATGGCGGCTATATGATATAGTCGGCCAAATATAAAACCCATAGAAAATCCCAACTTCCTAACTTTACAAACACCAAAGATATGGCATTTCCGATCGTTCAGTTATATGGCAGCTATAGGATATAGTTGGCCGATCCCGGCCTTTCCGACTTATATACTGCGAGCAAAGGATTGAAGTCTGTGTGCAAAGTTTCAATTCGATATCTTTAAAACTTAGAGACTAGTTGGCGTAGAAACAGACAGACGTACAGAAAGACGGACAGACGGACATGCTTATATCAACTCAGGATGCGATCCTGATCAAGAATATATATACTTTATAGGGTCGGAGATGTCTCCTTCACTGCAAGGGTATAAAAACTGCGAAACAACTCATGTATAGTACAACTCATGTATAGTAAGTCCAATACAAATTTAAAGGTAAAACGCTTTTATTAAAAATCAACGAGCAGTTGTGATGCAATCCTATTTTGTTATTACAATTATTAACATGTATTTTACAATAATTTGTATTTTTCTTACTGTTCTGGAGGAACACTGTTATGTTCGAAGAAATTCCAAAAACGGTTTGTACGGAAACCACCTGATGGTGCAAATTTTTCTCCATACACTTAGCGTACTTTTTGGTGATGTAGAGTTGACGCGGATTATCCATCTTTTTCTTCGAAATGTGATATTTGTTAAATGCAATTATGCCAAGCTTAGCTGTTGATGCAGACGAGCCACTGTTTTGAAGTACAAACCATTTTACATCTCCGATCTATACGGTTCTAATAACAGTAAAAATATAAGGATATCATGAAGTTTACCGTCTGTTATCATGTTATGAAACTGGAGATATTTCCCCGGGGACAGCACCGACTAGGTGATGCTTAGGACAGGGTACCTCCAATGTCCCAACAGTTCCTAACACTAGAGTCGATAGAAATCAAATTTTCACATACCAAGTGCAACTGGAGCATCTCTAGGAGTCTAAAAAGGTAAATCCTAGTACTCAGATCGACGAAAACTGTACGCCAGTCATGAGAGAGAGCAAGAGGAAAACAGCTGGCGTTCACTTTTCGTCAACTTTTTTTTCACCTCGGTCCTCAGATCGACGAAAAAATACCAGAAAATCGCATAGTGTTGCCAGTCTGCGGAAATGAACTTTGGGTGAAAAGATTACAAAAAGATTACAAAATTTAATCTTTTGGCGTGCGCTTCTCACTGAACCTTTTTAATAATGAAGGGGAAAAATTAAAAACCCGCAAAAGTCGATTGCAGGAGTTTACATGTTGTGGGGGCCAGAAAAGAATAGGAGAGAAAATTTGACGAAATTGTGTAAGTCATACAAAGTCGAGTATGCCTCGAAGCCAAAGGCAAAGTATAGGGTAAGCAAGTCTCGAACGCACTCCCCTTAGTACAGTCGACCAGCGGGAATAAGCAGAAAGAAGGAAAAGAGAAAATCAAGACTTCGGTAAAATTCCGCTGAAGTTCGGCAACGTAGCGTTACCCTGGCCTGATCAGCTAGCTAGACCACTCACTCGTATGAGCGCCCTCGTATAGTGTGTTCTCGCTCGCGCAACACCGAAAGTGCGTAGAGAGGGTAATATGAATGAGAACTGGAAGGATTCCGTTACTCGAAGCTTAGCGACGATGCGTCGATGCAGACGGTAACGCGTGCCAAAGCATTCATTTAATTTCAAATCGTTAAAGAAGACGCACGTTTACGCTGCGCTAGCCAAAGTTTTCATAGAGAGAGCTGTACCACTCATGACTGTGAGGAATTACTTAAAATCAACTACAAATAAACTGAAGTGCTTTATACCCGCAGCAGGTAAATACCAGTAATATGATCAGGTCGGTTGAGTGAATTGCTATTTAGTTGCAGTAGGCCAAGAAGACTACGGGTGTGTATGTCAAAGCCGGCCAGTGGGACAGGGATTTCCCCCGACTGGTCGGTAGACAACAGAGAGGATCTGCGATAAGAGGCAGCCTAAAAGTCTTTTTGACATACACACGGCGCGACTCCAAAGCGAAAAGCGAGCCACGCACGGCACCCCAACATTCTGCGCGACTCACAAAGCGAAAAGCGAGCCACGTGCGGCCATGAGGATCTAGGATCAGCCAAAGTTTTCCAAGGTTATTGAGCTAACTACGATCTCATAACCTCACCAGCGCACGCCACGTGCGGCCACGAAGATGTAGAATTATCCAAATTTTGGAAGGTTATTGAGCTAACTACGATCTCATAACCTCACCAGCGCACGCCACGTGCGGCCACGATGATATAGAATCATACAAAGTTTTGGAAGGTTATTGAGCTAACTACGATCTCATAACCTCACCAGCGCACGCCACGTGCGGCCATGATGATATGACTCCGCTAGTGCGACAGGAGTAAACAAAGAAGACGTGATCACTCTGGGCGGTCATGCTTCAGCACCACTAAGAGAAGAGCCGGAGAAACCTGGGATACGGTGGATGTAGTGAGCTGTCCACGAACAGTCTCCGAAGGAAGGTCACAGGAATGAGATTTGAGATTTATAGACGTGATGTGACAATTTCAATTAATTAAATATTTTTATATATATATATAGATATTAGGAACTTGATTGGACGATCTAAATTTGAGTTCGTCAGTAATTGGTAGAGTCATTTGTAAATTCCAATCGTGCAAACCCACACACGCTCGGCCCTTCAGGAAATCATATTTTCTAATATCTTTGCATGAAGTGATCTACTGCAGCATCTTCGATGGGCCCAACGAACCTGCTTCTACGGAATCATATGTAAGTCAAACAGAAACTTGATATTATATTTCCTGACCGATATATTTGGGATCACCAAGTGTGTGTCGATGCAGTGCATTAAGTTTATATTTTATAGTCTTTTTCAAATATAATGGTAGTAATAAGAAAAACTATATATATATATATAAATAATGACGTAGCTTTAATAAAAAACCATTGATTTAAAATGACAGAACGCACTGAAGGCGCGAAAAGTTATATTTTGTTTGGTAAAGTAGACTTTGAATGGAAAAACAATGATGTTTAAATAACTGAAATTCATAGGTCCCTCGCTTGGATTATGATGCTGCTGTTACATAGATTAATTAAGTAAATATGTAAATAAATTGAATAAGGGATAACCGCCAAATTTAATCACGTGTTATCAAGGTAGGGAGGGTATAGAACGGGGAGTGAATAACACCTAGCTTCCCCGAACTCTTAATATGTTGCTTGATCCGCTTAGCCTTCACCGTCCATCCGCTTGTAAAAATGTCCGTTCACATCCTCATTTGTTTGGAACCAGTTAGAGTACCGCTTAGTGCACTTAAAACTTTCTTTGTTTGTGGGACAGTGTACATCATATAGAGGACGAGGAAAGAACCCCACCCCATCCGACGAGTTTAGTACCGAGCAACGCTAGAAGTGCACGACTCCGAATCCTCTATACACTGGATGGTCCGTACCTCCGGTGCTGTCTACTACATAAAATGAGAAATGGCGCCCAACGTGGGGCCCGAGGAGCTTAATCACCATCCAGTGTATAGAGGATTCGGAGTCGTGCACTTCTAGCGTTGCTCGGTACTAAACTCGTCGGATGGGGTGGGGTTCTTTCCTCGTCCTCTATATGATGTACACTGTCCCACAAACAAAGAAAGTTTTAAGTGCACTAAGCGGTACTCTAACTGGTTCCAAACAAATGAGGATGTGAACGGACATTTTTACAAGCGGATGGACGGTGAAGGCTAAGCGGATCAAGCAACATATTAAGAGTTCGGGGAAGCTAGGTGTTATTCACTCCCCGTTCTATACCCTCCCTACCTTGATAACACGTGATTAAATTTGGCGGTTATCCTTATTCAATTTATTTACATATTTACTTAATTAATCTATGTAACAGCAGCATTATAATCAAGCGAGGGACCTATGAATTTCAGTTATTTAAACATCATTGTTTTTCCATTCAAAGTCTACTTTACCAAACAAAATATTACTTTTGCGCCTTCATGCGTTCTGTCATTTAAATCAATTGTTTCTCATTAAAGCTACGTCATTATTTATATATATATATAGTTTTCCTTATTACTACCATTATATTTGAAAAGACTATAAAATATAAACTTAATGCACTGCATCGACACACACTTGCTGATCCCAAATATATCGGTCAGGAAATATAATATCAAGTTTCTGTTTGACTTACATATGATTCCGTAGAAGCAGGTTCGTTGGGCCCATCGGGTTCGTTGGGCCCATCGAAGATGCTTCTACGGAATCATATGTAAGTCAAACAGAAACTTGATATTATATTTCCTGACCGATATATTTGGGATCACCAAGTGTGTGTCGATGCAGTGCATTAAGTTTATATTTTATAGTCTTTTTCAAATATAATGGTAGTAATAAGAAAAACTATATATATATATATAAATAATGACGTAGCTTTAATGAAAAACAATTGATTTAAAATGACAGAACGCACTGAAGGCGCGAAAAGTTATATTTTGTTTGGTAAAGTAGACTTTGAATGGAAAAACAATGATGTTTAAATAACTGAAATTCATAGGTCCCTCGCTTGGATTATGATGCTGCTGTTACATAGATTAATTAAGTAAATATGTAAATAAATTGAATAAGGGATAACCGCCAAATTTAATCACGTGTTATCAAGGTAGGGAGGGTATAGAACACCTAGCTTCCCCGAACTCTTAATATGTTGCTTGATCCGCTTAGCCTTCACCGTCCATCCGCTTGTAAAAATGTCCGTTCACATCCTCATTTGTTTGGAACCAGTTAGAGTACCGCTTAGTGCACTTAAAACTTTCTTTGTTTGTGGGACAGTGTACATCATATAGAGGACGAGGAAAGAACCCTACCCCTTCCGACGAGTTTAGTACCGAGCAACGCTAGAAGTGCACGACTCCGAATCCTCTATACACTGGATGGTCCGTACCTCCGGTGCTGTCTACTACATAAAATGAGAAATGGCGCCCAACGTGGGGCCCGAGGAACAACATAAAAAGAGAAATGGCGCCCAACGTGTGGGGCCCGAGGAGCTTAATTTCAATCGAAAAGTATTTGAGGCATTCTAGTTTCACTTACGAAAGCCCTAGGTACCGAAACCACCAAGAAGTTCGTAAATTTCAAAGTGCAGGACGCTAGGGGAAGCTTTAGCCTCACGATATTGCTTTAGTAAATTCTAGTAGTTTGTCAGTAGATTCAGCTTAAGCTTAATTTTGTTTTCATTGTTATTTGAGGCTCACTAGAAATTTGATGTCTGGAACTGCGACCGCAGTCCGAAAACTTACGGACTGGGACGACCACACAAATCTAGGAACCAGTGCAATATGTAGAATTCGAAATTAACATGAGTCAGAAATTTTCTGTGGATAAAGGTGAAGAGAACTAGGTTTCTAGGAATTGCGATTGTATTTCGAGTTTTTACGGAATAGTCGACCAGAGCCAACCGTTCACTTTATACCTCGTTTTCAGCAATTTTTCGTTTAACTTGTTTTAGAAAGCTGGTAGTCTGTTCTAGGAAATGCAAAGCACTGAAGAAACTTCGATCTTTGACCAGAATAAGAAACGCCACTTGAGAGACAAGAGTTCAAAAGTATTTTGATTTAATTAAATTATTGTTTTGGGCTAAAGGTCAAGGAACATTTAAGAGTTTATTTATGTAACATGCAAGCAATTATAAACCAAGCACGGACAAGAGTTAATATATTTTATTTTGGGAGTTAAAAATTTTTGAGAAAAAAAAATATGTCAGTACGTCACAGCAATCTCGATCTTTCGATCGCTGTGGATGCCGAGATAGTATCTTGTACAATTTGTACACAGCCATTAATCGCAAACGATTTAACAGCATCAACACCATGTGGTCACACATTCCACCACCAGTGTATCAGAGATTATGTGCTGGAGTCAAATGTATGCCCTATTTGCAACCATGGATGTACGGTACAACAATTATCTTTGTCGAACAACAACCTGTTGGCAGAATTGTCAGCAGCTGAAGGGAGGACAGGAGAAGTTAATGTAGCAAACAATAACTTACCGGCCAGCAGGAACGCGAATAGGGGCAGAACAGGAGGTAGAAGAGGTAGAAATGCAGGACATCAGAGAGGTACAGCACCCACTACCGGAATGACACTTAGATCCAACCGAAACCAACCAGAGAATCGCCACGAGCGAAGTGTAGACACGGACTCAGTGGTAGAGACTTCTAGGACAGAGAATTTGGAGGAAATAGATAGAGTGGTTCGTACGGCAATGCAAGCGCAGCAGCAAAGCCTTAGACAAGAACTGTCTGAGCTCATTAGGTCGCAGATAGCAAGCCTACAAATTGGTAGTTCAGTTCAAACTCCAAATCGGAGGATGACCGAGAATCAGGGACCAGCAGAAGCTCATTCGGCAGGAACTGTGTATCAGGACATTCGTCTAAATACTCAGCGCGTCGATAGATCGCTTTCTTCGATACAGCCAGATAAGGTGCCGAATATTATTCAAAGCTGGCACATCAGTTTGATGGATCCAAGGACGGTTTACAGGCTGAGGAGTTTCTTTATCGAGTACAAGCATTGGCTCGACAGAATTTAAGTGGAGATCGTCAACTTTGCGATAACTTACATTTATTTTTCGTCGGCAAAGCTAGTGAATGGTACTGGAGATTTCACCGAATGTATAGTCAATTTAATTGGGTAGAATTTTGCAGAGAATTTCGAAATAAGTTTAAAGAAAGTGATACCGATATGGATATTTGGGAATCCATAAACAGCAGGCGTCAAGCAGATAAGGAACCATTTGAGGAATACCAATTTCAAGTGGAAAAGCTTGTTGCTCGCTTGGATAATCCACTCTCAGAAGAATCGTTAGTTAGACTTCTCATACGACATTCGAAGCCATCTCTTCAGTATGAACTTATGCATTTACGCATAAACACCTTAGCCAGTCTTAGAGAAGAAATCAGGACTCACGAGCAGTTTTGCAAGCAAGTGAAAGTTCAACCAGTAAAGAGTAGCCTTCAGTCACGCTCGTTTGTCTCTCAGATAGAATCGAATCGTGGAGACAGCGAGGCAGCTGAAATAGCCGCGATACGCAGGCAATTTAAGTGTTGGAATTGCGATCAGCTTGGACATCGTTTTGATGATTGTCTAGAGGTTCGTACTATCTTTTGCTATGGATGTGGGATGATGAACACCTACAAGCCCAAATGCCAAAAGTGCAACCCTTCGGAAAACTATTTGATGGATGCGCCGGTCAAAAACCACGCGTCGCATCCGAGGCAATAAAATCCGATAGTGGTACCCAGACCGAACCATATGTAGAAGTAAGCCCTGATATGTCTTATAAACTACCTGAGGAAGCAGCATCGGTTATCGCTGATCACCCCCAACCGTATCATGTTAGAGTAGCGAAGTATGCAGCTGCAAGGAAACGAATCTTTGGAGACGTTAGCTCTTGTGATTTTATTAAGAAAACCAGACGTTCAACGAATCGGATGCGTAGATTCTGGAAGAAGGTTAAAGGAAACCGAAAGAAGTTGATTGCCGCAATTTTTATGAACTCTGACAGTCGACTTTATACAGATATAAACATTGGTAATCATCAATATGTAGCTCTGTTGGACTCAGGCGCGTCCATAAGTTGCATCGGTGGCGCAGTTGCTAAAGAATTAGGGCAGCATCCAAAAGTAAGCAAGTGTTCCGGCAGAATTCGAACCGCAAACAACGCCGAATGTTCAGTTGAAGGAAAACTTGAGTGTGAGATTAGCTACCGCGAACTTACGAAGCCGGTAGAGTTTTTTATAATCCCAGACCTCAAACAAGACGTATATCTTGGGATAGATTTCTGGCGTGACTTCGGCTTACTCAGTAAAATAGTCGATGACAAACAAGCAGTCTTAGAGCTAGATGTAGGCCGAGAAAATGACACTGTGGAAATGCCAAACGTGCATTTACTGTCAGTAGGACAGAAAGAAAAACTAGATGCAGTTATTGCCAAGTTACCGTCTTACGAAAAGGATGGACTTGGTCGAACTCATTTAATGGAACATTGTATCGATGTTGCTAACGCAAAACCAATTAAGCAACGCCACTGGCCAATCTCACCAGCCAAAGAAAATCTAATGTTTTCTGAGTTAGAAAATATGCTAGCGTTAGGCGTGATTGAAGAGTCTAAAAGCCCATGGAGCAGCAACTGTGTTCTTGTCAAGAAAGGAGCAAAGGTTCGCTTATGTCTCGATTCCAGAGAGGTGAATAAGCTAACTGTAAAAGATGCTTACCCACTACCTCATATAGATGGGATACTAAGTCGATTACCTCCTGCACGCTTCATCACTGGTCTCGATATGAAACACGCATTCTGGCAAATTCCGCTCGAAGAGAAATCCAGACAATACACCGCTTTTACAATACCTAACAGGCCTTTATACCAGTACAAGGTGATGCCTTTTGGTCTCTGTAATGCGGCTCAAACCTTGTGTAGACTTATGGATATAGTTATACCCGCGAAGTTGCGAACTAGAGTGTTCGTATACTTGGACGACCTGTTAATTTTATCTGACAATTTTGATTCCCATATGGAACTTTTAGAAGAAGTTGCTATGCACCTTCGCAAGGCAAATCTGACGATCAACATAGCCAAGTCGAAATTCTGTATGACGGAAATCAAGTATCTAGGTTTTATAATAGGACATGGTGAACCTAAAGTTGACCCAGGCAAAGTTAGCGCGATTGAGCAATTTCCGACGCCAACCACTGTCAAACAGCTACGTAGATTTTTAGGTTTAGCGGGCTGGTACAGGCGTTTTGTGGATAACTATGCAACGATCGCCGTTCCTTTAACAGACCTGTTAAAGAAAAACAATGTCCTTACTTGGACTGAAGAAGCAGATGAAGCGTTCAGCCAGTTAAAGTCCAAACTAGTATCATCACCGATTTTAAGAACACCAGATTTCGCGAAGCCATTTGTATTGCTTTTTGACGCGAGTTTATCCGGTCTAGGTTGTGTTTTAGCTCAAGAGAACGAAGATGGGGTTGAACTGCCAATAGCGTATATGTCGGAGAAGCTAACGAAGCCTCAGCGAAATTACTCAGTCAGTGAATTAGAGTGCTTAGCAGTTATCAAGGGCATTAGCAAATTCAGAGCGTACATCGAAGGACAAGACTTTTGTGTTATTACTGACCATGCCGCGCTGCAATGGTTGATGAGACAGAAGGACCTGACAGGACGCCTAGCGAGGTGGTCAATACGACTAAAGGGGTTCTCATTTACGGTTAAGCATCGCAGTGGATCTCAAAATGTGGTTGCTGACGCATTGTCGCGTCGCGAAGAAGAGTTTGTTTCTGAGATAAATGATGGAGGACCGGTGATTGACCTGGCGTCGAAGGAGTTTAAATCAGAACAGTATAACGAACTGAGGAAGCGAGTTCAAAATAACCAGTCACGTCTTCCTGATCTCAGGGTCGTGGACGATTTTGTATACAAAAGGACCGAACCAGCTAGGGGAAATTTGTTGCAAGATGAGTCATGGAAACTTTGGGTTCCCATTAACCTTGTTGACGCAGTCTTAGCTCGAGCGCATAACGCACCCGACGCTGCACATATCGGCATGAATAAGATGATTGATAAGATCAGACGGTATCTATTTTGGCCAGGAATGGTGACGGAAATACGCAATTATGTGTCGGAGTGTTCCGTTTGTAAATCAACAAAGAGCCCAAACCGAGTTCTTAGTTCACCAATGGGTAGACCGATGACTTCTGATCGACCTTTTCAAAAGCTCTATATGGATCTTCTTGTTCCATATCCAAGATCCAAGAAAGGAAATATAGGCCTACTGATAGTCGTTGACCACAGCACAAAGTTTCACTTCTTACAGCCATTACGAAAATTCACTTCCGAGAGGATTTGTGAATATTTGGAAAAGCAAGTATTTTATACTTTCGGAGCACCAGAATCCGTGTTGACAGACAATGGATCGCAGTTTAAATCAGGATATTTTAAAGCGTTTCTTACTCGATTTGGTGTAAAACACTTTTGTACAGCTATCTATTCGCCACAGGCTAACGCGAGTGAGCGAGTGAATAGATCTATTTTAGCAGCAATCAGAGCTTACGTAGGCACTGATCACACAAACTGGGATGTAAACATCGACGCAATAAGCGCGTCAATGAGATCCAGCGTTCACAGGAGTACCGGATTTTCCCCGTATTTTCTTTGTTTTGGACAAAATATGATAGCCAACGGAGAGGACTACGAGTTGCTTAGGAATTTAAACTTATTGACCGACGATGTGGCGCTAAAAAGTGCCGACATGTTGCAAGTAGTGCGCCAACAGGCCAAAACGAAAATTTCGGAGTCACACGCAGAAAATGCTAGGGTGTATAATTAACGTAGTCGATCGGTACATCTGAAGGTCGGAGATACCGTATTCGCCCGCAGTTTTGCTCAAAGCAATGCTGGGAAGAAGTTCAGTAGTAAGTTAGCCCCGGTCTTCATAAAGGCAACGGTCGCAAAGAAGATTAGCCCGACGTACTATTAGCTGCAGAATGAAGCCAAGAAATCATTAGGCGTATATCATTTAAAGGATATAAGAACGTAAAAAGTCCATGAGGTAACTCACAGTGCCCTTTTTCAGTTAACCCTTCGGCGAGGCGTTACTCTGGCTGAGTTAACTGTGGTGTGGGGGCCAGAAAAGAATAGGAGAGAAAATTTGACGAAATTGTGTAAGTCATACAAAGTCGAGTATGCCTCGAAGCCAAAGGCAAAGTATAGGGTAAGCAAGTCTCGAACGCACTCCCCTTAGTACAGTCGACCAGCGGGAATAAGCAGAAAGAAGGAAAAGAGAAAATCAAGACTTCGGTAAAATTCCGCTGAAGTTCGGCAACGTAGCGTTACCCTGGCCTGATCAGCTAGCTAGACCACTCACTCGTATGAGCGCCCTCGTATAGTGTGTTCTCGCTCGCGCAACACCGAAAGTGCGTAGAGAGGGTAATATGAATGAGAACTGGAAGGATTCCGTTACTCGAAGCTTAGCGACGATGCGTCGATGCAGACGGTAACGCGTGCCAAAGCATTCATTTAATTTCAAATCGTTAAAGAAGACGCACGTTTACGCTGCGCTAGCCAAAGTTTTCATAGAGAGAGCTGTACCACTCATGACTGTGAGGAATTACTTAAAATCAACTACAAATAAACTGAAGTGCTTTATACCCGCAGCAGGTAAATACCAGTAATATGATCAGGTCGGTTGAGTGAATTGCTATTTAGTTGCAGTAGGCCAAGAAGACTACGGGTGTGTATGTCAAAGCCGGCCAGTGGGACAGGGATTTCCCCCGACTGGTCGGTAGACAACAGAGAGGATCTGCGATAAGAGGCAGCCTAAAAGTCTTTTTGACATACACACGGCGCGACTCCAAAGCGAAAAGCGAGCCACGCACGGCACCCCAACATTCTGCGCGACTCACAAAGCGAAAAGCGAGCCACGTGCGGCCATGAGGATCTAGGATCAGCCAAAGTTTTCCAAGGTTATTGAGCTAACTACGATCTCATAACCTCACCAGCGCACGCCACGTGCGGCCACGAAGATGTAGAATTATCCAAATTTTGGAAGGTTATTGAGCTAACTACGATCTCATAACCTCACCAGCGCACGCCACGTGCGGCCACGATGATATAGAATCATACAAATTTTTGGAAGGTTATTGAGCTAACTACGATCTCATAACCTCACCAGCGCACGCCACGTGCGGCCATGATGATATGACTCCGCTAGTGCGACAGGAGTAAACAAAGAAGACGTGATCACTCTGGGCGGTCATGCTTCAGCACCACTAAGAGAAGAGCCGGAGAAACCTGGGATACGGTGGATGTAGTGAGCTGTCCACGAACAGTCTCCGAAGGAAGGTCACAGGAATGAGATTTGAGATTTATAGACGTGATGTGACAATTTCAATTATTTAAATATTTTTATATATATATATAGATATTAGGAACTTGATTGGACGATCTAAATTTGAGTTCGTCAGTAATTGGTAGAGTCATTTGTAAATTCCAATCGTGCAAACCCACACACGCTCGGCCCTTCAGGAAATCATATTTTCTAATATCTTTGCATGAAGTGATCTACTGCAGCATCTTCGATGGGCCCAACGAACCTGCTTCTACGGAATCATATGTAAGTCAAACAGAAACTTGATATTATATTTCCTGACCGATATATTTGGGATCACCAAGTGTGTGTCGATGCAGTGCATTAAGTTTATATTTTATAGTCTTTTTCAAATAAAATGGTAGTAATAAGAAAAACTATATATATATATATAAATAATGACGTAGCTTTAATGAAAAACAATTGATTTAAAATGACAGAACGCACTGAAGGCGCGAAAAGTTATATTTTGTTTGGTAAAGTAGACTTTGAATGGAAAAACAATGATGTTTAAATAACTGAAATTCATAGGTCCCTCGCTTGGATTATGATGCTGCTGTTACATAGATTAATTAAGTAAATATGTAAATAAATTGAATAAGGGATAACCGCCAAATTTAATCACGTGTTATCAAGGTAGGGAGGGTATAGAACACCTAGCTTCCCCGAACTCTTAATATGTTGCTTGATCCGCTTAGCCTTCACCGTCCATCCGCTTGTAAAAATGTCCGTTCACATCCTCATTTGTTTGGAACCAGTTAGTGCACTTAAAACTTTCTTTGTTTGTGGGACAGTGTACATCATATAGAGGACGAGGAAAGAACCCCACCCCATCCGACGAGTTTAGTACCGAGCAACGATAGAAGTGCACGACTCCGAATCCTCTATACACTGGATGGTCCGTACCTCCGGTGCTGTCTACTACAATGTGGGGAAAAATAACATTAATACTATTTGGTGTGACTCTTGTCAGAGCAAAATGTTTCTTAGGTCAAAAATGTACGTAAAAACACAATAAAAGTGCAGCTATGAACTTTAAATTAGCAAATAATTATAAGTTAATTAAAAAAGCAACTGTTATCTTTAAATTGTATTGTTTTTTGATTTCTGTGTTCATCGGCATACTTGTCTTGCCAAGGTAGTTGATAATATCTTTTAAAGGCTCTTTCCAGCAAATACGATATTTGAATTCTAACAGCTTGTCAATAAATCCAGCTGATTGACAGTACGACCGTAGCGCGTTTAAATCTGATCAACTCTCGAAATTTTGGTCACACTGGAAAGAAGATATTACGCTGGCGAACTCGTTTGTCGATCTGAGTACTAGGCTTAAGCAAATATCAAAAATGTAAGTATTAGAAACAAATGACAAAACGTAGCTCGTAGATGCACCCAATTTAAGCCGATGTAAAAGTTTCAGGTGGTCCGCTTGAAGCGACTTAAGGAACCCCACTTTTCCTCCTGAATACCCTTCTGGAGCTCCAAGAGGACAATAAGGAACGGGTAAGTGCAAATAAATAAAGAATTTTCAATTCTGCTAGGCCAGACTTCGAATTTCAGACTCTGAGTTGTGCAAAGCCTGGACTCTAGCTCATAGAATTACGAGTACATGTCAAAAGGATTAGAAGTACGTGCAAAAGTTACTTAAAATATAATTTTATGTCGTCAAGGTTGACAACGGCGCGGGTTCTTCGTGCCCTGAACGGACTCAACGAGGGAATCTCTAGTGTGGGTGGTGGCAGTTTCTCGTGGTGGCTGCTTATGTGTGATGCTGCTGCTCGCTGTGGTTGCTGCTGTCTGTGGTGGTTGCTTATGCCCGTTGAGGCTGCTGCTCGTGGCTTTAGTGCTTGGGTATGCTGCAAATCGGAGATGACTATTGCAAAGGCGGGCAGGCGAGGTAAGGTCTTCTGCCTTTCTTTAACGAGTATCAAAAAAATGCTTGAGCACTACGTAAAATGTCCCTGGTGGACCTAAACAAATTCCAGCACTTTAGGTCTGATCTTCACTACTTTTACGAGTACACGATTATTAGGTCTACAAATAGTTTAAAAACAGTGACAAAAACGCGCCATCAAAACGGGACGCCCGCAAGGTCCTCATTTGGTTAGCTGAATACCCAGAATGGCTTCTCATACGCCGATGCCATTCGAACAGGTGGGAAAAATCCACTCTAGTCTAATCTAGTAAACGTTCAACAGGTCCCAGGACAGTCACAAAGCACACTGGAAGCTATTATGGTTACTATGCAACAAAGTACGATAGCATTTTTGTCCTTCATGAAATCGACCTTGCAAATACTGGTTCAAAACAAAAACATTGTGTCACCACTGCTAAGCAGTCCAAATAATTGAAGTCAAATCTACGAATTAGAAATACTTGAAATAACACAGTTCCTGAATGAAAATCATATCAACATTATGCTTCTGGTAACTTCCAAATAAGAGGCTACACCTTCTACCGCACAGTTTATCCAGATGGTAAAGCCCCACGGCGATACCCGCAAACTAATTAGTGAACGCGTTAAACACCATTAGCAGAAATTCGTTCGTTGCTGATAGCTACTTTGACATAAATAAATATGTAGCTGATATCCTGGTCTGTGCACATCTGCATGTGATAACGGGTCATAAACCATATGCACCCAGCCGACGGACGTGCCTTCACACCATCTGTCATAACCCTTGGAAAATTTTAACCCACCATCGGGTAGATGAAATTGCTTATTTAGGCTATTATTGCTGTAAATAATAATAAACCTTGTTGTCCATTTTATCTAAACTAGACCTAAGTAAATATCCTTGTAAACCCAAATCATGTATATAAACCCGGATCCATGCTCAATAAAATTAGTACGAAAAGAAATCTTGACGTATTCACTTCTCAACAGCCCAATTTGTTCTGTACTTATTGCTGCGACTTTTGCCACTGGTTCTGTACTTGCGGCACGCAACAAAATATTTTTAGCGAACCGATTTCGGTAGAAATCCTACATTGGGAGACCCCCTACCTTGAACCGCAACAATTGTTCAAATTGGGACTCCAATTTGAACCGGCATCATCGATCATAGTTTGATTAACGAAAGGTCAATTTGGTACAAATTTGAACCGCATATTTTGTTTAAATAAAAATTTCCAATTGATTCTGCATCATTAATCACAAGTGTGATATTAAAAAAAAAAGAAGAAATTTGGTCAACCTGGCTACCAATTTGTTAAAAACCTCAAATAATAATACTGTTGGTCAACTAGGCGACCATTTTGCTGTGTTCAACTATTGATAGTCAGCATAAATTTACAGTATTCAACGGTCAACAAGGCGACCAAAAGACGGTAAAAACCAACAACTTTAGGTGTGCGATCAACTTGGCGATTAAACATTCTAAAGATCTGCGTTGGATAAGGAGAGGTTCTGATTAACCAGTCGATTTGAACCAAACAAACGGTTGATTACTCTGATCGATCTGTTCAAAGCCAATTTACATATATATAACCCATCGGTGTGAGTCGAGGCACAAAATAAAAAAATACCTCTTGAACGGATTATATAAGAAAAGTAAAAATGGCGCCGAACAGCATTCATCAGTTGTTAAATGAACCGTTTTTAGTAGGAGAGCAAATTCAGAATTGCATTCGAAATTATAAAAAGGACTCCGCCGACAGGAAGACTAAGCCAGCCTACTATAGAGAACATTTATTAACGTTAGAATCCTTGTGGGATAAATTTAACTCCGTGGAAATACAAATAAATAATTTTCTTAATGGAGCCACTTTATAACATGATTATTTCAAAAACGAATTCTTTATTAAAATTAGGAAACTGGTTGATGATTATAATACTGAATTCAAAAAGCAGTTATCTCTCTTGGAAATGGATCCACAGTAGAGGATACTGAAATTGAATCTATGTTCAGAGAACAAAGGGTGTTGCTTGATAGTTTAGAGCGCATCATGAACAAACTGACTGATGAAACCAAGCACAATTTTTCTCATATCATTGCACAGTCCTGGAATGAAATAAGAAATATTCATGTCCAAATTTATAAGAAGTTCAAAGACCCAAAGGAACTTGGATATGATGACAGCAGATATATGGCAGCAGAAGATGCAGTCATAAAAATACAAACAGAAACATACTTAAAGAAGGAGACCACAAATATTTCTCCAACAACTGCTGTACAAAATGCATTACATTTTCCGAAGGTAGCCTTACCCAAATTTGATTGGGATTATTTAAAATGGCAACAATTTTATGATATATTCAAAAAAAGGATTCATGAATCAACGTTACCCACAATACAAAAGATGTGGTATTTAAAAACTAATGTTAATGGAGAGGCGGAACGTTTAATTCGCCATTTATCATTAACCGAAGATAATTATTCAACTGCTTGGAAAACACTTGAAGAACGCTTCATCAATAAAAGAGTATTAAGCAATACTTTAATTCAAAAATTATTGGATCATTCAATTATAACAAACGATTCCAAAACAATTAAATCGTTGCATGATAACGTAAAAGAAACATTATCATCTCTAAATAACATCGGCATAGAGACTGAGAAATGGGATCCACTTCTACTCTGTCTTCTCACGAAGAAGCTCGATCGACAAAATCACTTGTTATATGAGCAATCCAATACAAGCAATACAAGCAATACAAAAACAAAAATTATGTGTTAAATGTCTAAGTCAAAATTACCCGTCAAGGACATGCACAAAGAGAGATTGCTTTAAGTGCAACAAAAAACGCAATACCTTGTTGTATTTCGAAACAACACCTGACTCTTTGGATGACATCACGGCGGCATCTACGAGTGGAAAACAATCCAGTTATATTCTCCTGGCGACTGCTCGTGTGATTATTCAAGGAAACAATGGTCAAAATGCAGAATTTAGAGCATTGTTTGACTCTGGATTCCAAATTAATGCCATATCCGAAAAAGCAATCAAAATGCTCGCGCTTAAAACCACAAATTCAATGCTTAAAATAAATGGCATTGGCGGAAAATCACACACTTCCAATGCACACACTTGCAATGTTGAATTTGACCTGTTTCCGTGGCCAAAACTCATTTTTCGCAAGTATGCAAATTTCCGTTTTTTCAATGTTATCATGTTGAGAAATGATCAAATTGCTATATTGTATACCTAAAATGTTAACTTAACAGTTTAATGTTAAAAAAAACAGCTGTTAAAGTCAGCTGTTGCAAGCGGAGACCATGTGCTGTGTAAATTACTTTACCTTACTTTAACTAGAGAAGTAGCCAAATATAATATAATATAATATATAATTTAATATAAAAGCTAATAGAGCTCAAAGAAGGCAAGCAGCCGACCTCTCCGCGGGACAAAAACATAACGCAAGATTGCTGACTCAAGCGGCAAGCATAGCTGCTCGTAGGCGCGGGCTTGTTGATCTGGCTGTTTTATTAAGAATACTTGCGATAAACCCTGGAAAAGCCGTAACTATTCGCAAAATGATAAGCAAGCCCGTGGTAAAGCCTTTGCGATCTTCCGCTGAAGAGGCATTGGCTTTGATTTTGGATCAAGGTTTCACAACTGACCAATATTGCGCGATGCGAGAGGATGCAAAATGCAGGAAAGCCAATATATATCCCAATTATCATGATGTAAGTGAAAAGAAAAAAGACTGCCGACAAGACAATATTATTGTAACGGACACCGTTGCGAAAGATTTATTAAAAAGATTTATCAAAAGATCTATTAAATCACACAACAAGTCGTATAGTGGATTATCAAAAAGAGGCTATAGCAACGGCACTGAACATGCAGCAGTCTGACTTTTTATCTGCCGAATTGATATTGAGTTATGGTTTTGATTGCAGCACGGGACAAGCTAACTATAATCAGGCTTACACTAACGGCCAGTCCCAAGATGCAGACTCTTCCCTTTTTGCCACGACAGTTATGCCTCTTCGTCTGATCGATTCGTCCTGCAATATATTGTGGAACAATCAAACTCCGCAGAGTATACGGTTTTGCAGACCTTTAAAGCTGCAGTTTCTTAAAGAATCCACAAAAGTTATTGAAGATGAGAACATACGTATGGAAAGGGAAATCAGTGCTTTAAATTCTATTAAAGTAAATCTCAATGAAAGGCAATGTATATATGTGAGGCTTAGCTTGTATTTGACTGTTATTAATGGCAAAGTGCTAAATGCCCTTACAAATACGAAATCTTACCAAGCTATGCGACACCTAAAGATTTTCTTGGCAACAAAAATTTTAAATGCATGAAATTTGTCCATTACATTGTTGGATAAGGTTTTTTGAATTCGTACTTCATGCTGGGTATAAAATGGATGTGAAGAAATGGCGAATATCTAGCCAAGACGATAAAAGCATTGTGTTGGAAAAAAAAAAAAAATATTCAGCGAATGGTTTGGGAAATGCTGTCCCTGAAAGTTGACCAACCTAAACAGGGAGGATTCGGAGGCACAAATGTTGGGAATACTGCACGCCGTGAATTCAACAAATATGACGCTTTCGCAGAAATAACTGGCGTCGATACACAAATTATTTTTAACATGAGGAATATTCTTATTTCATTATCCTGTCAGCAGCCAATAAATGCCGAAAAATTTGAAGAACTTTGCTATCAAACTGGTCACCTTATAATTGACAAATATCCATGGCTACCAATGACAGCGACGGTCCACAAGATTCTTGTCCACTCAAGAGTTATATTAGAAAACACTGTTCTTCCAGTGGGTTATTTTGGTGAGGAAGCAGCTGAATCCAGGAATAAAATATATAAATCCGAATGACTCCACCATGCAAGGAAAAACAGCCGAGTTAACAACCTGACAGATGTTTTCCACAGAGCAATGGATACTTCCGACCCCATAATATCATCTTTAAATTTGAAAAGGCTGATCCAAAAACACAGGAGACTTGCTTTGCCAGTAGAAGTCATCCAGCTGTTGGACTGTGAAGTTAAATCTGCAGATGAGTCTGCAAATAATTTCGACGCAAGGGAAGACGACAATGCATATTTTTTGTATAATAATAATGAAATTGATCTTGGTCTTAGGAACTTATGAGATGGTTCTGAAGCCGCCTAGCTGGGGCGACCGAGCGGGTCGCAGGTTGCGGATAGCGGACGACCTCACTCGAGGCCAACTGCGAATAAGCTGACGGTGGAAGTGAAACACGGAATCGTGGACGGAAACCCCAGCAAATAAGCAGTCCCGGACAACCAGCGGGTATCTTGCAACGAGGCAGTACCGACGATGCGATTTCTTCAGCCGCATCTAAACAGTTGCTTTACACAAACCCAATATCCCCCACACACCAACTAACCACTTCCTCTCCCAAACAACATCTCACTCCGGGCCGGACTACGGTGTAATTCGGACCGTGCCAAGAGTCTGCCTGGCTGGGGGCCCGGATCAACAACTAGCTCAGTCTCAAACGGTAGGCTCAGGGAGATGGCGACCCCCTGTTCTATCTACCGCATTACCCGGGTACCGCGGATCTCTGCCCGGGCGTACCTTTCCCCTTTTCCGCAGATCGTGGGACCAACTATGGAAAAAATTAATAAAAATACAAGTAAGAAAACGGAGACGGGAACTCCGCAAAAACCCGGCGCTGTAAAGATGAACGATGGTTCCACTGCAACCACCAGTAGGGCTCAGAAAGGGCCCCATCCCAAACTAGGGATGTCGGGGGACAGAAAGACTGTCGCTAACGCCTCCGCTATGTGCGCATCTGCGCCAAAACCAGCGGTTGGCGCAGCAAAGTCGATCGGGTCATCCGCTGGTGTAAAAAAGTTTACATACGCAGAGAGACGGACTGCCGCCCAAGCCCTGCGCTCGCATGCCAGGAGCAATGTCGCCACGCCTTCGCCCGAATGGCTAAAGAAGGTAGAGTGGGCAAGGATGGTATTTCCCAACTATGGGCAAGAGAAGCCCCAGCAAGAAGGTGCTCAGGCGAAGAGGCAACGCTCCATAGAGCTGCCCGGTCCGTCGGCGAAGAGATCGAAGATCCAGCCGTCGGTCTCTTTTGCCGAGATTACCAAGGATCGAGTCCCACTTGGACTTATAGACAGGGGAAATCCGGAGAACAGGATCCCCAGAAATAAATGGAAGGCGGTTGAGTCCAAGCTGTCTCTTATTTGCCTGCGTATGGTACGCGAGAAGCCCGGTTCATCGCCTTGCTGTATGGACGCGGGCTGGTACCAGGGAAGTGTAAAAGTGGTGGCCTGCGATAATCAGCGATCAGCCGACCTATACAAACAGGCGGTAGCACAGCTCGGAGCAGTCTACGACGGGGCGAACATAGTCGCACTAGATTGGTGTGACGTCCCCAGTAGACCACGAGCCAGAATTTGGCTCCCAGAAGCCATTGTATCACCGGAGGACATCCTGTATATGTTACAAGAATGCAACCCACATCTCCCCACAAAAGACTGGAAAGTCGTTAAGGTGGAGGAGCACGCAGGTGACGTGAACCAAGCGATCGTGGTGCTAAATAAGGAGTCGGTCGCTCCCATAGAGGCTGCTCGGGGAACGCTCAACTATGGTTTCAGTGCCATACATATGAAGATTTACAAAGGGGACTCCAATTCCTCAGGAAGTCCTGCCGGCAACCCAGCTGAGCAGGTGCTTGCGGAGGACGTGGAAGCCCCTGGTGTGCCGGAGGACGGCTACTCAACCGACTCGTCGCTGAGCAGAGAGATGCGAGCGATGGGACCGGCAATCGATGAAGTGGACCTGAGCGATTCGGAGGCCGACGTTACTGTGGTGGAGGTTGCAGCTGGGGATGTCGCTAAGACTCCTGCAGATCAACCTACATCACAGTAAAGCAGCGTCCGCTGCTCTTTTGCTTCGCCTGGCCAAAGGCGAAGGCGACGTGGTCTTAGTTCAGGAACCCTGGGTAGCAGGAGGCAGGGTTGCTGGACTAGGAACAAAAGATTACAAGCTTATGCTTGACCCCAAACAAGGTAAACTTCGAACCTGCATCATAACCAAACGGCATTTTAGCAATTACAGCAACGGAGACAACACAGCAATAAGCCTGGAGCTGCAAAGCGGCTCTATTAGGATGCTATCGACCTACATGGCTTTTGAAAGGGTAAACCCCCCAGACGCGCTAGTCAGAGGACTTGGTACAGGAATGTGAAAAGCTTGAGAAAGGTTTGGTGATAGGATGCGATGGAAATGCCCACCATACTCAGTGGGGCTGCCCTATCAACAACGACAGAGGTGAGTCTTTATTTGATTTCATTCTAAATTCGAACTTATTTCTTTGTAACAGGGGCAATACCCCTACTTTTATAACAAAAACGTGCCAAACGATCATAGATCTAACCCTGGCATCAGATTCACTCATAAGCACAGTCACAAACTGGGCTGTCTCCGACGAGCACTCATTTTCAGATCACAGGTTTATAGAGACAACTTTGTCCCTAGTGTCACCTGCGCCGGTCAGCTTTGCCAACCCCAGGCGGGCAAACTGGAATAAATACAAAGAAATTCTATCGAGCTTCCTCCCCAGGGAGCCACCAGAAAGCACTCTTTGCACTCAGGAGCTAGATAATATAGTAAACAAATTCACAGAAGCATGCAACGCGGCATTCACAGCTGCATGCCCGTTAGGGAAACCAAGAGGAAAGAAAAAACCTCCTTGGTGGACCCAGAAATTATCAATCCTCAGAGCCAAATGCAGAAACCTGTTCAACACAGCGAAAGCTACAAATGAGGACATAAACTGGCAAAGCTACAAAAAGGAACTAGCCACATACAAAAAGGCCATCAGAAAAGAGAAGACAACTGCGTGGCAGAACTTCTGCTCGGATATTGAAAAGACAACTGATGCCGCAAGGCTCAGAAAAATACTTGCTAAAACAGCCGTATCCTTGGGCTATCTCCAAAAGGCTGACGGATCATGGTCGGACTCTAGTGAAGAATCCCTAAACCTACTCCTAGACGCTCACTTCCTAGGGAGCCTGCAAACAGGACGTCCCTCAGGAAGACACACTGGAGAAGGAATAAATTTAAATCTCCCACTATCAGACCGTAATATAAACTGGTCCATTCATAGTTTTAAACCATACAAATCGCCGGGCCCGGACAATATTACACCGGCACATATTCAGCAAGCAGGAGAGCTAGCTAAAATGGCTGAGAAAAATCTTTCAGACCATTCTTGCAGTAGGTGAACTACCTACAGCATGGCGGGAAACGAAAGTCGTTTTCATCCCTAAGGCAGGGAAGGCCATACTACAGCGAAGGATTTCAGACCGATAAGTCTGACATCATTCCTGCTAAAAATCCTAGAAAGACTGATAGGTCTACACATTAGAGACATCATTGTCCCGACGCAGATATCAGAGGCGCAACACGCATACACCAAAGGTAAGTCGACCGAATCGGCGCTACACTTGGTAGTAAGCAACATCGAGAAATCACTCAGTATACAAGAATACACCTTGATCGCCTTCCTTGAAATAGAAGGAGCTTTCAACAACGTGCTTCCCACGGCAATAACAGAATCCCTCACTGAACTAGGGGTTGAGCCACCGCTGGTGGGGCTGATCCACAAATTGCTGAAAAGCAGACTGGTCACGGCCACACTAGAGACCTCAACCCAGACTAGATTAGTAAACAGAGGCACTCCGCAAGGTGGTGTACCCGCTTATGGAATATCGCGGTAAATAAACTACTGCGGATTCTTGAAGGAAGAGGCTGTAAAATAGTGGCATACGCAGACGATGTCGCTATCATCTTTAATGGTAAGTATCCACAAACGTTATGCGATCTTTTGAACGCAAAACTAAAAACACTATCGGAATGGACTACAAAGAACGGACTTGGGGTAAATCCCTCAAAAACGGAACTAGTCCTTTTTACAAATAGATACTAAATCCCAAAACTTAACCCACCCACTTTAAACAACTGTAATCTCTCTTTTAGAGAGCACGCAAGATACTTGGGGTTAGTATTAGATAAGCGTCTTAAATGGGGCTTAAACAACCAAGAGAGAACCAAGAAAGCGACCATTGCACTCTACTCTTGTAAAAAAGCAATCGGGCTAAGATGGGGTATGTCCCCTAAAATCGTCAATTGGATATACACAGCGGTAGTCAAGCAAATCCTACTATATGGAGTGGCTCTGTGGTGGACCGCTTTACACAAACAATGTATCTTGACTCCCCTTAACAAAGTACAGCGCATGGCGGCTTTGTGTATTAGTGGAGCCCTTCGAACTACCCCAAACGAAGCGCTGAATGCGATCTTGAACCTCCAGAGCCTGGACTTAGCAGGCATGGAAACGGCGAAATCGGCAGCCATTCGACTAAGGGATACGGGGCAATGGAAAGCCCAACTGTATGGTCACGCTAAAATTCTTCAGCATGACAAATTGATCCCGGCAAAAACGGATCTATGTAAAACCCGTGCATACAGTCACACGCCCTTCGAAGCTCTGATCCCATGCAGGGAAGTATGGGATCGGGGCCGACCGGGCTCAATAGACGCAATCTGTTTATATACAGACGGCTCCAAACTAGACGGACACGTAAGTGGAGGCATATACTCCGAGCAATTAGAGATCAGGCAGTCATTCAGACTTCCTGACCACGGCAGTGTCTTCCAAGCGGAAGTGTATGCTATAATGGAAGCACTCGTCTGTTTAAGGGACTTAAACACCCAGAACAGACACATAAACATATATAGTAATAGCCAAGCGGCTATTAAATCAATCTACTCGACGAATACAAACTCCCGAACAATAGCAGACTGTCGCAAATCTTTCCACGAGATGGCTAGTCAGTTTACTGTCAGCCTTATATGGGTTCCGGGTCACCGGGATATCGTAGGCAACTGTATAGCAGACGAGCTAGCCAGGCAAGGCACTACCATACCTCTCCTTCCAGGAAAGGAGAATGGTGGCATGCCTATGGCTACTTGCAAGCTAATTAAAAACCATTTTAGCAAATTAGCCAACACTTATTGGCAAAACCGCATTGCCGAATCTCTCACAAAACATGGCCTGCAATAAACAATAAGAAAACATCATCAATTTCAGCCGCACTGAGTGCGGCATGCTAATTCGAGTACTCACAGGCCACTGGCTCGTTGGCGCACACGCTGGCAGGCTAAAAACCCCAAAAAATGATTTTTGTAGAAGCTGCAGGGATGAGGAAGAAAAGGAAACGGTGGAACACCTACTCTGTTCATGCCCAGCCCTATGCAGGCTTAGACTGAAACACTTAGGATACTTTCATAAATGACCTGACCGAAATATCGCAGATTAACCTGAAGAGTCTAAGCTCCTTTAGTAAATCCTCCGGATGGGGGACTTGCTGATCGACCAACCTACAGGCTGACTCTTAACGGATAGGGGCCCCAAAAATAGAGATCATACGGTATCACAATGGACCCACAGACGTCTAAGTGTGCCAGGCTATAGTCTGGCAGCCGTCTTAACCTAACCTAACCTAATGAAATTGATGATAATGATGAAGTTGAAAATTAATAAATTAATTAAATTAATTTTTTTCTTGAATAACTGCCATATTTATTATCCGATCTGGACCAAATTTGCAGGATGCATTTGAAATATGACATTCATCCTATGTTCCAAAATTGGAGTCTCTTGAAAATTGCTTTAGATTTTCGTATTTGTTCGATTTCTGAGGGTGGAGGGGGGCGTTAACACGCCCACTTTTCTAAAATACCTTCCTACAGCAATAACCTTCATAATACAAGAAACCTGTATTCCAAAGTCTTGTCATTTTCAAAAATTTTAATTTCGGCGACGAAAACGGGTCAAATTCAACATAGAGCAATGCAAGGATCAATGTGCAGCTAAAATCAAAACGATAAACGGGCGATTTTAGTTCATGTCTTGAAGCAATGGTTTTGCCTCACATAGTCGCTGATTAACCTTCGTATACAATTTCGACTGATAATTGAAAAATACCTACAAATATTACATTGGCTGACCCTCAATTTGGAAAACCAGGAAGGGTTGATATTCTTCTTGGAGCCGAGCTATTTCAATATAATGCAAGCTGAGTGCATGAATTTCAAGAATGGACTCCCCAAGCTAAAGAATACCAAGCTTGGATAGATTGTAGCCGGTAAAATTTCGGAGAGAGCACCTTCATCATCAGTATGGACTGTACTTCCGAAAGGAGAAAAAGTGGACGAACAACTCGCAACTGGGAATCGGACAATTTTCAACCAGAATCAAAATATTATTCACCTGTGGAAAAACAGTGTGAAGATCACTTTCTGCAAAACATTCAGAAGGCTCAGGACTGCAGATTTGTTGTAAAGCTACCATTTTTGGAGCATGCATCAGCGCTGTGGAAGAGTCGTGACATAGCCACGAGACGGTTTTTATCGCTAGAGAAACGATTGCAAAGGGATCAAGCTATCAAAGAAAGTTACATAGAGCTTATGAAGGAATATGAAACTCTTGGAAACATGAAGGAAGTTCCCCAGACACATCTTCCGAAGTCTCATTACTTCATACCGCATCATTGTGTGCTCAAACCCGACAGTCAGACAACCAAATTAAGAGTTGTATTCGACGCATCTGCAGTGACATCTTCCGGGAAATCATTAAACGATTTGTTCTACAAAGGTCCTACAGTGCAAAACAGTTTAATGTCAATACTGCTTCGATTTAGAATGCATAAATACGTGTTTACCGCTAACATTGAAAAAATGTACTGGCAAATTTGGATAAATCCAAATGATCAACAATACCAAATGATGGAGAAATGATCCTTCAGAAAGGCTAAAGTATTATCGGTTGAAAACAGTCACATATGGCATAAAGTCTGCACCATATCTGGCAACGAAATGCTTGGAATATTTAGCAGATAAGCGAATGCAAAAATATCCTATAGGATCTTCTGCACTTAAAAATGATTTCTATGTCGACGACTGCATCACCGGAGTTAATACAATTCCTGAGGCGCTTCAAATTCAAAAGGAACTTAACCATATTCTTTTAAGTTCCGGATACAAATTAAGAAAATGGTGCGCAAATAATAACCATCTTCTTCAAGGATAGAATAAAGATGATATAATTCCTAATGTACAATTTGAAGATGCTGCTTATAGAGACTGCAGTATTAAAACATTAGGAATCACATGGAATCCTGCAACAGACAAACTCTGTGGGAAAACCCAAGCCGTGACCACAGACAAAATAAGGAGACGCGATGTAGTTTCGGAAATATTCAAAATATTCGATCCTCTTGGACTATTTTCTCCAGTAGACATAAAGTCCAAAATATTTATGCAAGGCTTGACAAATGAAAAATTCGAATATAACGAAGAATTGCCTACTCATTTACAGTTGGAATGGAAGCAATTCCGGGAAAACTTAAAAACCTTGAAATACATTAAAATTACACGTCATGTTTTTGATGGAAAAATTCCGGTATCCAAGGAGATACACACTTTTGTCTACGCATCAAAAAATGCATATGCTGCAGCCATTTATCTTCGTGCAGTTCACAAGGATAAACGAGTGACTGTATAATTATTATGTGCGAAATCCCGTTTGGCCCCAATAAATGCGATCACACTCCCGAGATTGGAATTGAAGGCAGCAATTAAAGGAGCAATTGTCACTGCAAGGAACTACAACTTATTTTCGGGCTGATTCTGAAATTGTGTTGTCCTGGATGAATAGCCCAAAAACAATAAAGGATAAATTTGTGGCTACAAGAATCACCACCATCCAAGAATCATTTTTACAAAGGGAATGGCGCCATGTCGCATCGGAAAACAACGCTGCAGATATAGCCTCAAGAGGAATAAGAAGTTCCAAATTCACCAATTTAAGACTTTGGTTCTATGGTCCATTGTTCTTGTATGGTCCACCATCAAAATGGCCACTACCATTTGTTGCTGCGAAATCAAAACAGCATGCAATTACCCACGAATGCTCAGAAATCGTCTTAGCTGCAATGAGAGTCCGAATTGGCTTTGTGGTATAAACCATGGCAATTCGTACGATAAGCTATTAAGAATTGTAGTCTACATCATGCGCTTTAAAAATAAATCATCAGAAACAACAGGAAGGGTTAAATTTGAAGAATTAGAACAATCTCGAATAATAGTTCTTCGACTAATTCAGCAAAATAATTTTAGCGCTGAAATCAAAGATTTAAAGAAATCACGTGAAGTAGGACGCAATAGCAATCTCAGCGCGTTAACACCCTTCTTGGATCAGGATTATCTCATTCGAGTTGGAGGCAGATTGAAAGCAACTTAACTTTCATTCGATGCAAAACATCCCATTCTATTGCCATATAATGATCCTGTAGTAAAACTAGTGTTTGAAAAAATCCACAAAGAAAATATGCATTGTGGTGCTCAAGCTCTACTAGCCACATCAAGGCAAAAATATTGGGCGATAAAGGCAAAAACCATAGCTCGAAATGTAATTTTAAAATGCGTCAAATGCACAAGAGCTAAGCCAAAATTAATGGAGCAAATAATGGGAATGTTACCACCACTAAGGGTCACACAAGCTGGACCGTTTCTTAATTTTGGAGTTGACTATTGTGGACCCTTTAAGATTCATTACAAAATTCGTGGAAAGAAGCCACATACTGCTTACATAGCAATATTTTGTTGCTTTGCGACTAAAGCCGTACATTTGAAACTGGTTAGCGATTTAATCACGGAAGCATTCTTGGCAGCTCTTCGTCGATTTATAAGTCGTCGAGGAAAATGTCAGACCTTACACAGCGACAATGCTAACAATTTTGTTGGTGCCAGGAATAAGCTTCAGGAATTGGAAGAGGCTATCTTTTTAGACAAGGCCAGAAAGTCTATAGTGAAGACTTGTAATAATAAGGCGTCAATTTCAAGTTTATTGAGCACCTCATTTTGGAGGACTTTGGGAAGCGGCGGTAAAATCAGCTAAACATTTATTGCAAAAAAATGTTTCTACAGCTAATTTGACGTACGAGGAATTATAAACTGTGATAGTGTAAATATACGCTATCATGAATTCAAGACCCTTGGTTCCGATGTCAAGCGATCCAAATGATATTACGGCACTTACCCCTGGTCACTTTCTTATTGGAGAACCGTTAACCGCACAAGCAGACAGTGAGCCATCTCAGCAACCACAATCATTGGGACAGAGATGGCAAGCCGTATCAAAATTAAAGCATGCGTTTTGGACTCAATGGTCAAATGAATATTTACAACAACTTCAGCATCGCCAAAAATGGAGAAGATCTTCGGCAAACGTAAAGGAAGGAGCTTTAGTGCTGATAAAGGAGGATAATACTCCAGTTCTGCAATGGCCAATGGGACGAATAATTAAGACAATGCATGGCAAAGATAATTTTGTCAGGGCTGTAGAAGTAAAAACGAGTAAGGGAATATTTAAACGAGATATTCAGCATGTCGCCCCACTAGGAGGAGGAGCCTCTCCACAAGCATCCAGCTGATAAAGAGGAAAGTGAGAATCCACCTGATGAAAGAAAAGCAAAGAGGCCTAAAAATTCAGCACTGCCTTCGCTGACGATGACATTAGTTGTTATGCTTCTTCTGCTACCCTTAGTAGCAGCACAATCAATCAAAATTACCCAATTTGTCTCAAAGCCAGGAATATTTTTTTAAAAGATTGGAAAGAGCCAACTTGCTAAAGCGGATTGGACTTTAATGGTGTACTACATTTTGCGACCTTACTGGAAGGATATGAGTACCCTTTCAATGGGCATTACAAAAATTGGACACGTATGCAAACAGTTTCCCGAAACAGAGGCATGTTCAAGCATGTATCAGCATTTTAAACACATCGAAGAGGATCTTCAAACTGAAAACATGCTGATAGTAAAGTCACGTCAGCAAAGAGCACCGTAAGACATCGTTGGAAATATTGCCAATAGTCTTTTTGGTGTATTAGACTCCACGTACGCGGATAAAATGGTGAAAACGATCTCAGAGGTTAAAGCTAATAAGAAGCATTTACTGACGTTGCTGAGAAATCAAACGTCTTTGATTGACTCTGCAATCAATGTCATCAAAAGGGAGGAAATCTCAAACTTCAAGCGGTTAAAATCAATAGAAAATTATATTGCAGGAACTACTGGTACTGCAAGTAGATTTAATACAATTTCATGGTATATAATACTCGCGACTCAACTATATCTATTAGCCTCTAGTCCGCAACGATTGCAAACAGAGATCGTAAACGTTTTAACAGATATTCAGCATAATAATAACCAAGGCAATTAAAGGATCAGTTCGAACAAATACGCAACCATTTAAAGTCTGGACAAATGCTTCCAGTCTCTCCTGATAATATTTTAATGGCATACCAGATGATGAAAGCTGAGGGAACCATCATAAAGGAGCATGTTATCATCAAAGTAAAATTGCCTTTGCTGTCTACTCAGATTTTGGACATCTATAGATTGACACCAATTCCATTTTTGACTGAAGATGGAATCAGTATGTTTGCAATTAAGACACCAAATATCGCAATCAACAGTCATCGAGATGAATACTTAGAGATGTCGGAAATTTATTTTAAGGCTTGTTAAGAAAGAGCAAAAGATGATTTTATATATTATAACAGACAAGAAATGTTTTCTTCGGAAACTAGCTGTGAAATGCTGTTTCATTATAAAACGGATTCTTCTTGCAACATAATAAAGGCAGAAAAACCTTTTGTCTGGTTAAGAACACATGCCAATAATCAATGGATCATTACAACAAGATCCACGCTAACATTATCTGCAGTTTGCTTAGACGGAACCTCTAATATAAATTTAAAGGGTTCAGGATTTATGATTGCAAAACCTGGATGCACCATTCGAAATTCCTTAATGACAGTTACAAGTCAAAATGTGCTCGAAACCGAATTACGTACATCGTATTTCTTGATCTTTTCCAGCTTTGGAATATCGGGCTCGGATAGACTCCGCCCTTACGAGGATTTCTTCGGCCTTCTACACGCTTCCGGGATTGGTATGGCCTACCACCGTTGGGGGAAGATCTTTGTCACCTTTGACTAGCAGGTGTCCAATACTCTTGCCAGCTTGTGGGATCTTGCGTCTTACCGCGCTTCACGGCCTGGTCCCACGTTTCCGGAAGCGATATCTGCCCTTCTGCACTTTGCAACACACCGTTCCCCCCTAACTGGTGAATATCCTGTTTCTGGTCTTCAAGTACCAACGCATCTTCTCCTCATAAGGTAAGTACTTTAACCTAGTCTTATTGATACTCTTGCCAGCTTGTGGGATCTTGCGTCTAACCGCGCTTCACGGCCTGGTCCCACGTTTCCGGAAGCGATATCTGCCCTTCTGCACTTTGCAACACACCGTTCCCCCCTAACTGGTATTTAAATATATTCGTAAAAGTAAAACAAGAACTTACACAAAAATTACTCACATTTTTCATAGACACCGGGGCGGATATGGCCCTCATTAAAGAAAATTAGGACAACTTCGTTGATACGGACTTCAATAACACTATACAAATATTAGGAAGAGGGAAAAGTTTAATAACCACAATAGGACTATCTTTTATTGAATTAAGAAAAAGCAATTATATAATACCACATAACTTTCATATAGTTCCTCATAACTTTTCAACAGCGGTAGACGGAATAATTGGAATAGACTTCATAAAGAAATTTAATTGTCTATTGGACTTCAATCAAGATAATGACCTTTTCATTTTAAGACCTGATTATTTAAATTTTCCGATAAAAATTCCATCCTTCATAACATAGAAACTAACGAATTAATAATACCAGCTCGCTCCAAAGTAATTAGAAAAATAAATTTTAACGAAAACAATAATACCCTTCTAATACCAAATCAAGAAATTAAAGATGTTATATTTCATAGGAAATACAATTTCAGATCCCCAAACCATTTTTGTACGAATTTTAAACACTACAAATGAGAACAAAATACAAAACTTCAAGAACATTAATCACGAATCTATTGACAATTATAATATTTGTCAACTTATATGTCACCAATAGAAACGACAAAATCATTATATACTAAACAAAATTTTCCGAATCAATTTAAAAAAGTCTTAATATATTCGGTCTTGAAGCCGAATCGATATCTACTAATAATTTCTATAAGCAAAACCCAAGAGTAAAAGATGATCAACCCGGGTATATAAAAAACTATAGAAGCCCACAATGTCATAAAGAGGAAATAACTAAGGAAGTGGACAAACTTATAAAAGATAAAATCGTAGAGCCCATAGTATCAGAATATAATAGCCCTCTGTTACTTGTTCCAAAAAAATCATTGCCATTATCTAGAAGAAGAAAAGAGCGTTTAGTAAGTGATTACCGTCTAATAAGAAAAAAACCTTTTAGCAGATACATTTCCACTACCTAGAATCGCTGATGTACTCGATAAGTTTGGCCGAGCAAAGTATTTCTCTTGTTTAGATCTTATGTCCCGATTCGATCAAATTGAATTAGAGAAATATAACTTAATTTTCAACGAACAATGGCTCTTATCGTTTTACACGATTACCTTATCGTTTGTTTAGATCTTATGTCCCGATTCGATCAAATTGAATTAGAGGAATCATCCAGAAATATAACTTCATTTTCAACGAACAATGGGTCTTATCGTTTTACACGATTACCTTATCGTTTGAAAATGGCCCCAAATTCTTTTCAGCGTATGATGACATTTGCAGAAAAAATAATCTTAAACTACATCCGGAGAAATGGTAATTTTTCATGCATGAAGTAACCTTTCTTGGTCACAAGTGTACAGATCAGCGTATAATGCCAGACAACAAAAAAAATGAAGTCATTGAAAAATACCAAGTCCTCACGGACGCTGATAACGCTTGCCAATTTATTACAATTTGAAATTATTATCGTCGATTTATTAAAACTTTGCAGATTATTCCGTCACATAACTAAATTATGCAGAAAATTTGTTAAATTTGAATGGACAACAGAGTGCCAAAATGCTTTTGATTTCTTGAAGAAACAATTTATGAGTCCAACATTACTTCAATACCCCGATTTTTCTAAAGAATTTTGCATAATCACGGACGCAGTCCCTACACAAGAACATAATCTCATACAGCTTCCTTTATCTTACGCATCGAGATCGATTACTAAAGAGTAATCCAATAAAAGCACAACGGAACAAGAACTATTAGCAATACATTGGGCAATTAACCATTTTAGACCTTACGTTAATGGGCGACATTTCCAAGCTAAAACCGTAGACCATTAACATTCCTCTTTTCTATATGATGGTGAATAGATCTCGCTAAATGGTTTGTAAGACCACTTTCGAATTGGGTTGATAGAATAATACTTAATTATTTCACAATAAGATTTTACGCTTTATTCATGTCGACAGCTCGTGGTCAGGAGTAAGAGAGAGAGAGAGATAGAAATTCGTGAGACCAGACAATCTCAAGAAGGAATATCTTACATGCTATTGAATATACAAAATTTTGAAATTAGTTATGATGTTCCTTAACATCCTGGCCCACCCTGAAACTAAGTTTCTAAATTAGGCAGAATGGCAATTTTAGATATGGGTCAAACAAGTTCTCCTGATGAAGTTCGCAGATTTACGGCGCTTACCAGCCCGTCCTTGCCTGGATAGACTTCAATTATTCTCGCCAAAGTCAAAGCAGTGGGGGTGTGTTTGAACGTATCGTTCAGAAACGTAGGATAGCTTAGAGCCGCTATCCAATAGCACACGGCAAATTGTGTAAGTACCTTTAGAGTTTTGGACCTACAGCTGTGGGCAATGTGCCTCTTTTGAGTCCCGGTGACTGTGTTAATAAGGTGCTGTTTTGCGTCTGTGCCAACAAAGTTGAGCTACATTCAGAAGTTTGAGGACTGGCCTGTGCAGTGTCCGCAGAAGCAATTGTCATGGAATTCATGTTTTCAGGATGTACAAAAGAATTATGACGGCCATTGCAGTGACTGCACGAATGTTTTGTTTGACATTGTGAAGATCGGTGGCCAGAGAGTAGGCAATTGAAGCAAAGAGACTTTCCTTTCACAAAGGAGCGCCGATGTTCGGTGTTCAGATTTTGAAGTTGAGACCATCTATACAGCTGATGGTCAGCAGAGCCACACTTACCACAATTGCCACGGCTCACTGCAATAAGTGCGCGCTTCGCTTTGGCAGGCTTGTCCGTGTGGCTGCCAGGATCGAGTTTGATTGCCAATGTAGCTTGGCTTAATTAAAAATCTTGGCAACGATCATCAAGAAATTTAAACAACTCTGTAACGGTTGGTGTCGTAGCGCCTCTGGTGTCCTCTATCCACTTCCTTCTGGAGTCGGGATCAGTTTTAGCCATTACAAGATGAATTACCCAGCAGTCACGGCTGGTCTCCCCAACTGCATCTAGCCCACGAAAGATTTCATTGGCGCCATCAGTAAGTTTGCGTAGATTAGATACCTCGCCGTAAAGGGGCAGCAGGCAGTCCTATGAAAGTGTCCAGTAAGGAGCACGATATGCCTTGGGCGGTCATAGCGTTCATTGAGGCGTTCCCATGATGAATCATAAGCTGATTCCGTAATGAACATGTGACTGAGAAGATTGGCCGCTTCACCAACTATGAAAGAAACTTTTGAATCTTTTCCAGGTGGGTCTTGTTGTGGACGCTGTTCTCGTAAATGTCCTTAAAGGCTGGCCATTCCTTGTAGTCTCCACCAAAGGGTTTGATGTGGATTTTCGGGTTTTCAGTTAAACAAACTGCAGCAGGCGGCGGCGTGGCCAAGGTGCTCCGTTCTCAGAAAGTCGCTGAAAGAACTCAGTTTGCTGTTGCAGCAATGTAGCCATGCTGTGATCCGCTTGAGGTATGGCGCTTGGCTGAAGGTCGCTCTTTAACGACGCGAATACGGTAAGCGCGCGCAGGTACTTCTCCTCATCGACTTGGAAGTCTTCGGTAGGATCCTCGAAACCGTCAACGTTATCCTACAAGTGCTTGAGTAAGAGACAGAGAGAGATAGGAATTCGTGAGATCAGACCATCTCAAGAAGAAATATCTTACATGCTATTGAATATACCAAATTTTCAAAATTAGTTATGAGGTTCCTCAACACTATGGTTAATCCAAGCTCTAAATTAACAAGAATAAGACCAGATTTGGAAGAATACGAGTTTACAGGAAAAGGACAATTACGTTGCTAATGCGTTATCTAAAATAACCATCAAAGAACTAACTGATCAACCATACTGGTACGCAAAAAAAGGAACTTTTCAAGAATATTTATATTTTGTAATTTTACTTTTAGCTACAAGTTTATAATTTTTATCAAATTTTATTACATTTCTATTGACATTTTATATTCTTATATTTTCACATGAACCATTTTTTCTACTTCATATGAACATTGTAATGTCATACATAAATACAAATATATATTCGCATTAAACAAAAAAAAATCAAATCAATAAAAAGACAAACAAAAAGAAAAACAAAACAAGAGAGAGCCCTATAGTCGAGTGCCTCGACTATTAGATACCCGTTACTCAGATAAACAACTTAATATATATATGCCTTCTTGTATGTTTTTCGCCGCTCGAATAAGCTCCCGATTTTTATGTTAAAATCGGTACCCAGGAAACACCTCCAATTTGGCTAATTTGATTTGATTTGCATAGTTCTTGGGATATAGTTCGGTATTGACAAATGAAAACCATCGCAATTTCCTTTAATAGAAATCCTTATCGAGAATTAACGTTGACTCTGTTGAGGACCTTGGCCGTTAGATGGCGCTAATGTATTGCGCCATCTACCCCAAGACATTGGTACCACGGGCCATGAAAGGCGGAAATGTAGGCGCTAGCCAGGCTTAAATATTTTTGGGCGTTAGAGTGGGAGTGGCAAACTTTTATTAGGCCAATCGATAGGTATTGACGAAACAAATGCATAGCAATTAAAATTTTCATAATAGCATCAAAACTGTGGCCACAGCTTGTGGCTTGTGAAACAAACTTGCTCTGCGTAGGAACTCCTAAAATCTACATGCAAAATGCCAATCTTCTAGCTTTTATAGTTTCCGAGATCTTAGCGTTCATACGGACAGACGGACATGGCTAGATCGACTCGGGTAGTGATCCTGAACAAGAATATATATACCTTATAGGGTCGGAAACGCTTCCTTCTACCTGTTACATACTTTTGCATGAACACAATATACCCTTTTACTCTACGAGTAACGGGTATAAATATATATTTTTTTCGACATCGTTTTAATTAAGAAACAAGAGAGAACGCCATAGTCGAGTGCCTCGACTATTAGATACCCGTTACTCAGCTAAACAACTTAATATAAATATGCCTTCTTGTATGTTTTTCGCCGCTCGAATTAGCTCCCGATTTTTATGTTAAAATCGGTACCCAGGGAACACCTCCAATTTGGCTAACTTGATTTGATTTGCATAGTTCTTGGGATATATGTTGTTCGGTATTGACAAATGAAAACCATCGCAATTTCCTTTAATAGAAATCCTTATCGAGAATTAATGTTGGGTCTGTTAAGCACCTTGGCCAGCTGTTCAAAAGTCATCCGTTAGATGGCGCTATTGTGCCATGAAAGGCGGAAATGTAGGCGCTAGCCAGGCTTAAGTGTTTAATGGGTTTTTGGGCGTTAGAGTGGGCGTGGCAAACTTTTATTTGGCCAATCGATAGGTATGACGAAACAAATACATATAAAAAAAAATTTTCATAATAGCATCAAAACTGTGGCTACAGCTTGTGGCTTGTGGGCGTCAGAGGGGGCGTGGCACCATTTTGAAACAAACTTGCGCTGCGTAGGAACTCCTAAAATCTACATGCAAAATGCCAATCTTCTAGCTTTTATAGTTTCCGAGATCTCAGCGTTCATACGGACGGACAGACGGACAGACGGACATGGCTAGATCGACTCGGCTAGTGATCCTGAACAAGAATATATATACTTTATAGGGTCGGAAACGCTTCCTTCTACCTGTTACATACTTTTGCACGAATATAATATACCCTTTTACTCTACGAGTAACGGGTATAAAAAAATATATTTTATAATAAAATAACTTAATATATTTTATTATTTTTTAAAAGAAGGAAGATGTAGTGTGCAAACATGCAAAGTACACACTGTATCATCGACAACAACGTTGGCCAAATCTGCAGGATCAGCACTCTGCAAGTGCAAACAAAATTTGACCACATACGCCATCAGCGAGTGATAAGTCGCGCCAGCTTATTCCCACAGCTTGGCGACTGCAAAAAATATATCCATTTATTCACATAACATTCCTTTTCTCTCTCTCTGAGCACCGCTTTTATAAATAAGCATAAGCTAGCATATAAGGCTGTTGCGTCGGTACCGACTTGACCGACATCGCTGATTGCGCAGTATAGAGCTAAGTTAAGCCAAGAATATAGGCCAGCAGTCAAGAGATGACGGCGAACAAAATAAGTAATTCAATAAACTTCTAAATATATAAAATATAACCAGTGCGTTTTTATAATTACTGAAAAAACTGTGAACCTTTAATCGCAGCGCAACAGCAAAGACCAATATAATCTGTAAGATGCATAACGGCTTTAAGTTGGTTTTGCAAAATGCAGCTTCTTTTTTGGGCAAACGTGGGAAAAAAAAATTAAAAAGTGGGCATTGATGGACAAAAAATGGGCAAACGATTAAGCTATTCAATTTTCGAAAATTCGATTTTAGTCGACCCAACTTCTTTGAGCTCGAAAATTCCGCTTTTTCCGCTCGCACAAAGTTGAGAGCGTAAAAATCTAAAAATAGAATGCACTTGCTTGTGTGAGTAAACACAATGACCCAGTTGACTAAATGTTCGTTAGCGATATCGTAAACGATAGTTACGCAAGACTTAAACGTAAAACGACTAGCGCCTCGGTTCCGAAAACGATAAAAAAGCGAATCACTGGTCGCTCAGTTTAAGGCAGAGAAAGTTTCGTTTTCGATAGCTCGAAAACGGATCGTTTGTGAGCCTTATTATTAACGAGTCGAAATTAATATTAGTTGAGATCGAAAAAGATATTGTAAAATGTGTTTTATTCCAGTTCATTCCTACAGTAAATCAGTACTAAAATTTTAGTTTTTCTATTTTATTTTAATTTATATATATATTCTTAAACGTAGTTTATACATATATTGTGCTTAAACATTATTTCGGGAGACTTTAACGTAATTTGTAGTTTCATCTTCTTTTGACTCTTGGATATATTGTATATTGGCATACAATAATATAAAAAATACTTACAACGGATTGGTAGAGTAACGCACAAGCCCCTAATATATTTCTTGGCGTCTGTTCCACGCCAAGAACACTGCCGTGCGAGTTCGTCGGACATTATTAAGCGCCAAGAGCTTATAATCCATTTCTCAAACGCGTTATCGCCTGACATCATAAGTTCATAGAATGTACATATTCGTTAAATTCAACTCTTGAGTTGCATTAAGAATACTTAACATCTTTTTGAAGAATTGCAAAATTCCAAGAAGAAGGCTGAAAAACTAACACATATGATTTTTTTGTTGTTTGTTTTATAGGCTTTTAATTCACTCTTTGGTCACTGCACTGAACTAAACACTCAGTTAGAACTTAGAAATTTATAAATATTTAAGTGCGCTACAATTATGTGTGTGTTAGTGCTTAAATGCTAACAAGTAGTTTTTCTGTGTACTGCTCGAGTGAGTGTTGTCACACATCCTGCCTGTTGCTGACGGTGCAATTCTAGCAAAATGTTGTGTAGGGCGATGAACGGCTAGCTGCCGGACATCATCCAAATGCGTGGTCTAGGCGGCGGTACTGATACGGTAACTCACACGCATCAGTCAGTTACCATGGGAACAAGAACGAAAAACGATAAAGTCTTGCAAAACTATCGCAACGAGCTCTAAAGCGACTGAAAACTGGACATAAGGCTGAAAAATATGTCGCCCGTTTTTTGTTTACAAACGGTCTTTTCTGAGTCCGTTTGCGAATATTTAACGAGACTTTGGTAAAAGCTCACGTATTTCTATCGTTTCTAAGTCCGTTTACGAACATTTTGCTTTACTATCGCGCCGTGTAAGTGCGAATGTGTGCGGACTTGATTGAGAAGACGATTTTCCGCCAGAACTCATTGCTGGAATAATAAACTAATTCTGTGACAAAAGAACTTCTATGATTGAACAGGATGTTTATTTAAATTGCATTTATGTATATATGGCAATGAAGTTTGATGTAAAACTTTTTTTATACCTTAAAAACGAATATTTGCATATTTAATTCATAGTTTCGTTTTACATATTTAAATCAAAGATAAATACATAAATTTTGCCCTCTTCCCATAGAGTCTATCCGTTTGAAACGGTTGGGATTTTTGACAAATGTGAAACTCCGATTCCCACAGAGCACATCCACCATCCGATGACAGCTGATCTGCACAGCTGTGGCTCATCATTTTACCCCGTTGCATTTTGCACAACATTTAAAATGAGCACAACGGCGTTATAAATGATAATTGGTGACGGACTGCAAGTGATCTACGCGAACAACCAAATCGAACTAATATGTCTGCAGATTTTTGCGAGCCTGCCGAAAAAATATGAACCACTTTTGTCCAGTATTGTCTAAATGGTAACAAATCAATTTCATTAGATATAAATGTTTGTTTTTTGTTCTCTCGTTCTCCAAGGTGCTTGAGGTTGTGAGTACGGTATGCACCTAGGAAAGAGTGTTAAGAGAAAAGTTTATGGTTCACAATTTATAGTTAATAATGAAAACGCACTGGTTATACCCGTTACTCGTAGAGTAAAAGGGTATATTATATTCGTGCAAAAGTATGTAACAGGTAGAAGGAAGCGTTTCCGACCCTATAAAGTATATATATTCTTGTTCAGGATCACTAGCCGAGTCGATCTAGCCATGTCCGTCTGTCCGTATGAACGCTGAGATCTCGGAAACTATAAAAGCTAGAAGATTGGCATTTTGCATGTAGATTTAAGAAGTTCCTACGCAAGTTTGTTTCAAAGTGGTGCCACGCCCCCTCTGACGCCACAAGCTGTGGCCACAGTTTTGATGCTATTATGAAAATTTTAATTTATATGTATTTGTTTCGTCAATACCTATCGATTGGCCAAATAAAAGTTTACCACGCCCACTCTAAGGCCCAAAAACCCATTAAACGCTTAAGCCTGGCTAGCGTCTACATTTCCGCCTTTCATGGCCCGTGGTACCAATAGCCATCTAACGGATGACTTGGAACAGCTGGCCAAGGTGCTTAACAGAGTCAACGTCAATTCTCGATAAGGATTTCTATTAAAGGAAATTGCGATGGTTTTCATTTGTCAATACCGAACTATATCCCAAGAACTATGCAAATCAAATCAAGTTAGCCAAATTGGAGGTCTGTGTCAAACAATGGCGTATGTGTGTATGTATGTAAGCATTGCACTCAAAAACATAAACATAAACACAGCTGTTGGTGCAGGACAAAGCGCTAAAGAAGCGCTCGTGCTGATGCTCGTGCTGTAAAGCTGCCAGCTCTAAGAGATCGCCGAATTCAAATTGATAATTTGAACTGAGTAACGGGTATCTAATAGTCGAGGCACTCGACTATAGCGTCCTCACTTGTTTTATTTAAAAATATTAAAATATTTATTCGGTACATTTTGGGTTTGCCGTCGTCTGTAGACTGCCGGCCTATATTCTTTTCTTGGCTTAGCTCTATGTTGCGCAGTCGGCGCTGTCGGTCAAGCCCAGCAGCGACGCAACCGCCTTATGTATTAGCTTATGTTTATCTCTGAGAGCGGTGCCCAGAGAGAGGGAATGGAATGTTATGTGCATACATGGGTATATTTGTTGCAGTCGCCAAGCTGTGGGAATAAACTGGCGCGACTTATCACTCGCTGATGGCGTGTGTGGTCAAATTACGTTTGCACTTGAAGAGTGCTGATCCTGCAGATTTGGCCAACATTGTTGCCGATGGTACAGTGTGTACTCTGTATGTATGCACACTACATCTCCCTCCTTTTAAAAAATAACGTAATATATGAAGTTATTTTATCATAATATATATTTTTTTCTTAATTAAAACGAAGTCCTAAAAAAATTATATATTTGTTTTTGTTTTTTTTTAATGTTTTGACTTGATTTTTTTTTGTTTAATGCGAATATATATTTGTATTTATGTATGAGACTACAATGGTCATACTAAGTAGCAAAAATGGGTTATTTGAAAATATAAGAATATAAAATGTCAATAAAAATGTAATAAAATTTGATAAAATTATAAAATTGTAGTTAAAAGTAAAATTACGAAATATTAATTGGAAATATAATTGGAAAATGTTGTTGTAATATTCCTTCTTCCTCTTCTTTTTTTTTTGTGTACCCGTATGGTTGATCAGGCCATACGAGATAACAAAGTATTTATAGGTGAAAAATTTTAAGCCTATCCTTATGAACAACTTGTTTTTTATTTTTATCACTCAATACTACTATGTTTTCATTTTCTTTTATTTCTACCACTTTGTTAGGGCCTAAATATTTGTTATCTTATTTATGACCGGTTTCATTTCTTAATAAAACCTGGTCTCATCTCTAACTTAAAATCAATAGTGTTTTTGCCGTAATTATATTTTTCTTTTTGTTTATTTTTATCTAGCATAATTCTTGCTCTTTTGTAAGCATTTTCTAGACTAAATTTTGCTTCCTTAGTATAGTCATCTATGTTATATAAAGAGTCTATTCCATCTGTTGAATTAAAAGATGTACTTAAATTTGGATGTTTGCTAAAAACTAATTCATAGGGGCAATAGTTGTGTGTCATAGAAGGTGTTGTATTGAAACAATAGACGAAGTATGGTAGCCATTTGTCCCAATCTGTTTTATCAACGGATATATAGGATCGAATGTATTCGTTAAGTGTTCGGTGACTACGTTCTATTGTACCTAATATCTGGTGCTGGTGCGCTGTAGATGTTATGTTTTTTATACCAAGGTATTTACATAAATCTTCAATAATTGAATTTTTATATTCAGTTCCTATGTCCGATATGAACGTCTTCACTGGACCGTACTTTAGAATACAATTTTCAAAAATAGCTTTAGCTACTGATTTTGCGCTTTTGTTTGGTATTGGTATGGCAATTAAATATTTTGTTAAGTCGCATATCAAAGTTATTGCGTACTCATTGCCCTGATCCAAATTTGGCAATGGACCTATCATATCAACAATTACTCTGTCAAATGCCATAGTTGAAGCCTCTGTTAAAGTTAATGGTGTTTTTGTGTGTTTAGTTATTTTGGATTTCTGGCATTTTGGACATGTCTTTACGTAGTTCGTTATGTCCCTAGACATGTTTTTCCAATAGAAATGTTGTCTTATTTTTGACAAGGTTTTGGCTATTCCGGTATGGCCGCCTTGTAGTGGATCGTCATGGTTTTCAGACAGTATAGCTTCTTTTTCTTTCTTATCTTTTATTATGGTCACTGGTTTGAGTAGCGCTACTCTTAATTTTTTAAATATTTTATTGCCCATTTTTTTAAACGAATCAACTGAAATATTTTCAAAGATTTTTTCACACAGTGCCACTTTAAGTTGGCTGATCTTGTATATACCGGCTTCTTTTTCAAGCCTTTGAAAAAATTGACCTAAATCAAATGTACCATTGGTATATAGATCGCTAATATTTATTCTTGTAATAACTTTTTTACCATGCTTAAAATAGCATTTGAAATTATTTAAATGCAAGGTCACTACTTTCTTTACTTCGTCGTTGTTAAGGACGTCGTATATTTTGGGCATAGAAGCTTTTTCAACACACTGCCTAGGCAGCTGTGCTTGATTTTTCCCTGCGCAGGGTTTATTCTGTCTGTACTGATTTCTTGTAGTGACTTTTAGAATTGTCTTTTGTATGTTTTTTAGTTCTTTGATGGTTATTCTAGATAACGCATCAGCAACGTAATTGTCCTTTCCCTTAAGATACTCAACTGTAAATTCGTATTCTTCCAAATCTAGTCTTATTCTTGTTAATTTAGAGTTTGGATTAACCATAGAAAAGAGGAATGTTAATGGTCTATGGTCTGTTTTAACTAGGAAATGTCGCCCAAAAACGTAGGGTCTAAAATGGTTAATTGCCCAATGTATTGCTATTAGTTCTTGTTCTGTTGTGCTTTTATTGGATTCTCCTTTAGTAAATGATCTCGATGCATAAGATACAGGAAGCTGTATGCCATTATGTTCTTGTGTAAGGACTGCTCCGCAAGCTTGCTTACTTACGTCCGTGATTATGCAAAATTCTTTAGAAAAATCGGGGTATTGAAGTAGTGTTGGACTCATTAATTTTTTCTTTAAGTAATCAAAAGCACTTTGACACTCTGGTGTCCATTCGAATCTAACACCTTTTTTGCATAATTTAGTTATGTGACGGGAATAATCTGCAAAGTTTTTAATGAATCGACGATAATAATTGCAAAATGCAACAAATCTGCGGGCGCTATCAGCGTCCGTGGGGACTGGGTATTTTTCAATGACCTCATATTTTTTGTCATCTGGCATTATACCTTGATCTGTACATTTGGGACCAAGAAAGGTCACTTCATGCATGAAAAATGAGCATTTCTCTGGATGTAGTTTAAGATTATTTTTTCTGCAAAGTTCAAAGACGTTTGTTAAGTTTTTCAACATATGATTTTCTGAACATCCTACCACTATTAGGTCGTCCATGTAGAGGAATGCCTGGGATGGCTCCAAGCCGGAAAATGCAATTGTCATCATACGCTGCAAAGAATTTGGGGCTATTTTTAAACCATAAGGTAACCGTGTAAAACGATAAGAGCCATAGCTCGTTGAAAATGAAGTTATATTTCTGGACGATTCCTCTAATTCAATTTGGTGGAATCTGGACATAAGATCTAAATAAGAGAAATACTTTGCTCGGCCCAATTGATCAAGTATGTCATCGATTCTAGGTATTGGAATTTTATCTGCAACAAGTTTTTTATTAATTTGACGGTAATCAATTACAAATCGCCATCTTTTCTCCTTTGAGTCAGGTAATGATTTTTTTGGAACAAGTAACAGAGGGCTATTATATTCTTATACTGAGGGCTCTACTATTTTATTTTTTATAAGTTTGTCCACTTCCTTAGTTATTTCCTTTTTATGACATTGTGGACTTCTACAGTTTTTTATATACACGGGTTCATCATCTTTTACTCTTAATTTTTGCTTGTAGAAATTGTAATTAAGTCCTTGGGCTGGGATATTGTGCTCAGGGCTCCCAGGGTCACTTACAATAATTTATTTCAGTTCAAGGACTCAAGGGAGGGGCGAGATAAAATGACCCTATTCAGACTCCGTGGCCGGAACTCACAGCGGGTTTGGATCCGACAATCGAGCAGAGCTCCGTCGTAATCCCTACCTGCCACGAGCCTCGGAACCCGCAATGATCCTTGGATCCGACAAACGAGGCTAGCTCCGTCGTAATCCTTGGCCACCACGCGGTCCGGCAACGATCGACAAAAAAAACAGCAACAAAAAGAAAAGGAAGAGGGGCTTGTGGGCACTGTCACCCAGAGATGCCGACCATGGGCCGAAACCTGCAGCGGAGTTAGATCCGACAATCGAGTACAAGACTCCGTCGTAATCTTTCTCAGCCGCACGTTCCTGAACCCGCACTGACCCTGGACCCGACAAACGAGCCTAGCTCCGTCGTAATCCACGGCCACTACGCGCTCCGGGACCGGCAACAGCCTCGGATCCGACAAGCGAGTGCAAGACTCCGTCGTAATCCTTGGCCACCACCCGGTCCGACCACGATCGGCAGAGAAGGGGGGTTTTCTAGATGGAGGCAAGAGAAAATCGTTCCCATTCCTCTCCTACGTTCACTCACACACAAAACACGGTCAGGCAAATAGCTTTTGGATTTTTAATACTTGGTTTTCTTTATTTAAGTTTTGTGCAAGGGGTGTACAAAGACCCTTGTCAAGCCACTCCAGTCCAGTCGATTTTTTCCAAAACAAAATATGTATATTCGGAAAATTATATATAGTAGACGCTAACGTTTCCGTCCACAGCAAATCCAGCCAGTTGATTTCCCATGCCTCCGCACCGGGAACAGCGGCGCGCACTCCATCCACATCGCCACTCTCGGTTGACATTGTATCCCACGTTTTACACACTTGTCAATTTTCACGGCGGGGCGGTTTCCCGGGGTTTTTCAAGTCTCACGATTTTAATCTTGGCGCACGTTCCCCATGCATTGCGTTGGCGTCGCTGCCGCTGCGCTTGCGCTTCGGCAGTTTGCAGACAGAATTATTTCCCTTTGCTCGAAAACATCGGTCGGGTTGGTTGCAATTTGGTTCGATCGTGCGAAATTATGTTCCCCTTGCTCGAAAATATCGGTCGGGTTGGATGCAATTTGGTTCGATCGTACGAAATTATTTTCCCCTTGCTCGAAAACATCGGTCGGGTTGGTTGCAATTTGGTTCGAGCGTGCGACGAAAAGCTTATGTGTGTGTTGGCTTTGTGCAGGTGTTCAAACTGTTCGAAGCGGGCGAGAGCGTGTGGGTCGCACTCAGGCGTTCGATGGTTCATATGTGTGCAGCCGCTGATGTTCGAAGTGTGTGAAGAAGAGAGCGAGAGCGTGTTGGTCGTTGGCTATTAAAAAGCTAAACTAAAAATATTCCTACCTGGCTTAGTAGATATCGGTTCGGTTTCAAGACCGAATATGTCACTATATTTTGAACAAAGATTTGTTAAGACATTTTTAAATTGAGTCGGAAAATTTTGTTTTAGTTTATTGATGACTTTTTCGTTTCTATTTGTGCCATTTAAATTGACAATATTATAGTTGTCGATAGATTCGTGTTTAATGTTCTTAAGGTTTACTATTATGTTCTCATTTGTAGTGTTTAAAATTCGGACGAATGTGGTTTGGGGATCTGCAATTGTATTTCCTATGAATATACCATTTTCAATTTCTTGATTTGGTATTAGAAGGGTTTTATTATTTTCGGTTAAATTAATTTTTCTAATTACTTCGGAGCGAGCTGGTATAATTATTTCGTTAGTTTCTATGTTATTAAGGATTGGAATTTTTATTGGAAATTTTAAATTATCAGGTCTTAAAATGAAAAGGTCATTATCTTGATTGAAGTCCAATATACAATTAAATTTCGTTATGAAGTCTTTTCCAATTATCCCGTCTACCGGTATTGAAAAGTTATGGGGAACTAGATGAAAGTTATATGGTATTATATAATTGCTTGTTCTTAATTCAATAAATGATAGTCCTATTGTAGTTATTGAGCCTTTGCCTATTCCTGATATTTGTATAGTATTATTGAAGTCCGTATCAATGAAGTTGTCGGAATTTTCTTTAATGAGAGAAATATCAGCTCCGGTGTCTATCAAAAAGGTGAGTGGTTTTTGTGTAAGTTCATGTTTTACTTTTACGGATATATATTAAAATTAAGAGTAATAGAGTGAACTGTGTTGTTATACCCGTTACTCGTAGAGTAAAAGGGTATATTGTATTCGTGCAAAAGTATGTAACAGGTAGAAGGAAGCGTTTCCGACCCTATAAAGTATATATATTCTTGATCAGGGTCACTAGCCGAGTCGATATAGCCATATCCGTCTGTCCGTCTGTCTGTCCGTATGAACGCTGAGATCTCGGAAACTATAAAAGCTACAAGATTGGCATTTTGCATGCAGATTCTAGGAGTTCCTACGCAGCGCAAGTTTGTTTCAAAAAGGTGCTACGCCCCCTTTAACGCCCACAATCGCTTAAATACGATTTTAAAAAATTTAAATAAACCCACATCCCAATGGTCGGTCTCCATTCCCGTCGGCGCAAGTTGTAATAGCGACTTTGTTCCTGGGCTGCTCTCTCCATGTTTTCCTTGGCTGTTTGAAAAATGTTCTTGAGACGCTCTGCCTTACTCTGGGGGTCTCTGGGCGCTTCGCTGGCCCCTGGTGTAACTTCGTTGAACCAGCTTCCGGGTAATCGGGGCTCACGACCCTGTACTAGGTACGCTGGACTGAATCCGGTGCTGTCGGAGACACTCGTGTTGATGGCCAGGGTGATTTCCGGCAATAGGTGATCCCATGTTCGTTGGTCCTCTGTGGCGTACTGCGCGATCATCGTTTTCATGGTGCGGTTGGCTCGCTCTGTAGGGTTCTGTTGGGGGGAGTATGGAGCAGTATGTTGGACCTCTATTCCTGCTTTCTTGCAGAATACTTTGAAGGCTTTGCTGGTAAACTGGGTCCCATTGTCGCAGATAAAAGTTTTCGGGGCGCCGAACCTAGCCAGTATTCGCTCCCGGAAGGCTAATTCCAGACTGGTGGCGGTAGCTCGGCGTAAGGGTATTAATTCCACCCATTTGGTGAAATGGTCCAAAAACAGGGCAGAGGCCCTACGAAATCCGCGCACAGGGTTGAGAATGGTCCCTCCGATTTCCTGGTTACCATCTTCCCCGCTTGTTTGCGTTGACTCACCTTAAATTGCTGACAGGCTGGGCATTGTCGGACGTAACAAGCGATGTCTCGAAACAAACCCGGCCAATAATATTGTTGGCAGACTCGAGTGGTCGTTTTCCTGATCCCTAGGTGTCCTGCAGTGGGGTGGTCATGACATTCTTCCAGAACCCGACGCTGATGGCTGTTGGGTACGCAAAGTCTCCATGCTCCACGGTCTTCCTTCCTAAACGCGTTGTCGAGGTGTCGGTAGAGTTGCCCGTTCTCTGGGATGTAGTCAGGAAATTTCTCCGGATTGGCTTCGATTCAGTCTCATTCACCTGCTGGAGCGTTGCTAGCGGTTGCCTGGACAGAGCGTCCGCGACGACGTTCTGTTTTCCCCTCGGTATGAGATGTCAAACTGGAATTGTTGGAGTTCGAGGGCCCGTCGTGCGATTCGGCCTGTCGGGTTATCGATTGAGTTCAACCACTTCAGGGCGAGGTCGTCTGTTTTAACGTCAAATCGGTATCCTTCGAGGTAGCACCTCATCTTCCTGATTGCCCACACTATCGCAAGGCACTCTTTTTCCGTAGCCGAGTAGTTTTCCTCTGCTGCAAGCAACCTCCTGCTGGCATAGGCGATGACTCGTTCGGTTCCACCGACTTGCTGGGTTAAGACGGCTCCAAGGCCGAAGTCGCTTGCGTCGGTTTGTAGTTGAAATTTGAGGTTGAAGTCCAGGCAGGCCAGTACTGGTGCCTCGGTGAGCTTCCTTTTCAACTCCTCGAATGCCTGTTGTTGAGGGTCGCTCCAGGTCTATTTCCTTCCCTTTCTGAGCAGGGCGGACATTGGTTGGACGATTGTGGCGAATTTCTCTACAAATCGCCGGTACCAGGATGCTATCCCCAGTCATCGTCGAAGTTCCTTGCAGTTAGTGGGTGGCTGGAGTTCTCTTACAGCGGCTATCTTGTCTGGGTCGGTGTGAATTCCGTCTTCGCTGATGACGTGCCCTAGGTAAGTTATGCTGCGCTGGAAAAACTTCGCTTTATTCAGCTTCAAGTTGGCCTGCCTAAGCCGTCGGAGTACTTCCCGTAGGTTGGTGAAGTGTTCGTCCAACGAGGTCCCGATGACGATGATGTCATCTAGATAGGCGAATGCGTGAGGCTCCATGTCGGGTCCTATCACGCTGTCCAGTGCCCGCTGAAATGTAGCAGGAGCTGAGTGCAAGCCGAATGGCATTACTTTCCACTGGAAGAGCCCGCGGCCCGGCACGGTAAATGCGGTACAGGCACGGCTGTCTGGGGCCACCGGGATCTGCCAATAACCGCTTTTTAGATCCAGCGTCGAGATAAACTTAGCGTTGCGAAGTCGTTCCAAGATGTGTCCTAGCCGCGGTACTGGATAGGCGTCGGGCACCGAGTGCGCGTTGAGCTGACGGAAGTCCACGCACATGCGCACATCTCCTGTCTTCTTGCCGACGAGGACGATGGGTGCGCTGTGAGGACTCCGGGAAGGCTCGATGCGTCCGTCGCGAAGCAGTTCATCAACCTGTTCGTTAATGATTTTCTGCATGGCAGGGTTCTTTGGAAAGAACCTCTGCTTGATGGGCTTGTCGTCCTTCATGACAATCCTATGTGCGGCTATGTGAGAGGTACCGGTCATATGCTGGAATGGAGCGAGTTCCGCTTCGAGAAAGGCTTGGCTCCGGGATTCCTCGGGTCCTTTAGTGATGACCGTTGCTAGGCTGGCTGTTACCTCTTGGGTTTGTCCCGGTGGGTGGGTAGTCATTGGTGACTTTCGAAAGGGGTTGTTTTTCCGTGCTGCGGCGGCGTCGGCCAATGGTTGTAAAAACCAAGAGTTATTCCCTGGTGGTGGCGTGGGTCGGGGTCGCGGTGTTACGGTGTGGGTCTCCACTTGTAGAAGAGCCGGTGATCGTCGTGGGGTTACGGTAGGCTCGTTGACTTGTATTCGAGACGCCGATCGTCGAGGAGCTGCCACGGGTGGTACCGTGCAGCGTGGTGATGGTGTTGGTCCGACGGCGCTTGGACTGACGACTACTCGTGGGGTGACGATGGGTGGTTTGCTTCTGCTTGTTAGCGGCGAAGTGGAGTAGGAGAGAGACAACTGGGCTTTCCCACACTGGATAGTGGTCTTGATCCCGCAGAGGAAGTCGATTCCGAGGATGATCTCGTCCAAGATTGACGGCAGCACTAGCAGTGTGGTCTTAGCCGTATCCCGTCCTAGGGTTACGGTGGTGGTCAGGGCGTGGGTGACGTCGGTGGTGGAGCCATCTGCCAGGGCAATCCTCGTTCGTACATTCCTGCGGTTATTGGTACTCCCAATGTCGTCAGCTATTTTCGCGCTGATGAAGCTCCTTGACGCCCCGGTGTCCAGGGTGGCGTGAAATATCTTCCCCTCGATGCTGACCGTCGCCACGATGCGCCCTCCTTCAAACCGTAAAGGTGGGGTTAGTTTTGGGGTCATTGGTGTGTGGTCCTCGCTGGTTCCCCGGATGGGCGAGGACTCGGTCCGTTTCCCGGGTTTCAGTCCCGACAGCATTCGTTGGTCCGCACTCCCCTTCTTCCACACTGCCAGCAGAACAGGACCTGGGGATTGGGGCACTCTTGGCGGAAGTGTCCTGTCTCCCCGAAGCGGGAACAAGCGTTCCGGATATCAATGCGGTGTTCGGGTACCTGTGCCACCATTCGATTTGTCGCTGGGGTGCCTGGAAGTTCCAGGGGGTGACTCACGTTTCCTGTGGATGGTATGGGAGCTGGAAATCGTCGGGGTTGTCGGTGTGGCAAAGCTGCGAGAAAGTTTGTATGCAGTGCTCGATCGCGGTCGCGTGTAATCTCATAGGCCGTGGCCCGTTGGATCAGAGTGGCCAGATCCTCAAAGTCTTGTCGCCTCACAAATAACTGGTATTCCGGTCGAAGGTTCTGGTAGAGTCGCTCCAGTTCCTGTGCCGGAGTAAATTTGGCCCGCTGCATCGGAGTCGGAGCTCCACTACATATTCTTTGCAGCTCTCGCCCGGTTGCTGGTATCTCGTCCGGATCGTGTCTTCCAATCGTTGGAAGTATTGTGGTGGGAGGAAGAATTCAAGAAATTCTTTCCTGAAAATTTCCCACGACACGTCCTGCATTTGGAATGTGCGGTACCAACTTTCCGCTTTTCCCGTAAGCAATCCGGAGATTACCCTGGGGAGTCGTGCGGTCCTGAGTCCAGGAGTTCCGGCTCTAGGTCCTCCCGGGTGAGGAAAGTCGCTAGCCGACTGCGCAGTTCGTCGACGTTTTCCCCTTGGGGTAACCCGAACTCGGCTAAGAGGAGTTGGAGTTCCTCCTTGCGGCGATACGATATCCATCTTACGCCCATGGTTTCCGAGCGTCAGAGAGCGGAGGGGGGGAAAATTAAAAAAAATCGTACCGTTTGATTGCGTACGCGGAAAAATAATTTGGGGCGAATACCGAATATTCACAGGACTCGGGGGTCCTTGCTGTGCACGGTGCTAGGATTCGGGCTAGGATGCCGAATGTTCACAGGACTCAGGGACCTTTGGTTGCGCGCTGCTAGGATTCGGGCTAGGATGCCGAATATTCACGGGACTCGGGGCTCCTTGTTGTGCACGGTGCTAGGATTCGGGCTAGGATGCCGAATATTCACGGGACTCGGGGGTCCTTGTTGTGCACGATGCTAGGATTCGGGCTAGGATGCCGAATATTCACGGGACTCGGGGGCCCTTGTTGTGCACGGTGCTAGGATTCGGGCTAGGATGCCGAATGTTCACAGGACTCGGGGTCCTTCGGTGGCGCGATGCTAGGATTCGGGCTAGGATGCCGAATATTCACGGGACTCGGGGGTCCTTGTTGTGTACGGTGTTGGATTCGGGCTAGGGTGCCGAATGTTCACAGGACTCGGGGTCCTTTGGTTGCGCGATGCTAGGATTCGGGCTAGGATGCCGAATGTTCACAGGACTCGTGGGTCCTTGTTGTGCACGGTGCTAGGATTCGGGCTAAGATGCCGAATGTTCAAGCCGGAGCTTGACTGCCTTCTGGTAGCCCGGTGTGCTCCTCTTATAGTCGCCGGCCACATGTCCACCGCGTTCGGAACAACGTGGGAAGCGAGAGAGGAAACATTTTTTTTTTTTTTTTTTTTAATCACACAGATTTATATTTTCCCTTCCCGTTTCCCCGGAAAAAAAATTCCTGCGTGCTCCGGGACCCGACAAAAGAGCTTAGCTCCGTCGTGATACACGGCCGCTACGTGCTCCGGGGCCGGCAATGGCTTCGGATCCGACAAACGAGTCCGTCGTAATCTTGGGCCAACACTCGGTTTCGTAGAGGGAAAATTATACATGAAGGAAAATTGTGTGTGTGTGTGTAAAAAAAAAAATCGTCTGATCTGAGGGTCTGGGTGTCTATCTCATGGGTCTTTACGCCATATACCCCAACAAAAAAAAATTTTTAATTTTCTTGAGAAAAAAATTATATATTGTTATATAACGAGGCTTGCTCCGTCGTAATCCTTGGCCACCACGCGGTCCGGCAACGATCGACAAAAAAAACAGCAACAAAAAGAAAAGGAAGAGGGGCTTGTGGGCACTGTCACCCAGAGATGCCGACCATGGGCCGAAACCTGCAGCGGAGTTAGATCCGACAATCGAGTACAAGACTCCGTCGTAATCTCTCTCAGCCGCACGTTCCGGAACCCGCAGTGACCCTGGACCCGACAAACGAGACTAGCTCCGTCGTAATCCACGGCCACTACGCGCTCCGGGACCGGCAACAGCCTCGGATCCGACAAGCGAGTGCAAGACTCCGTCGTAATCCTTGGCCACCACCCGGTCCGACCACGATCGGCAGAGAAGGGGGTTTTCTAGATGGAGGCAAGAGAAAATCGTTCCCATTCCTCTCCTACGTTCACTCACACACAAAACACGGTCAGGCAAATAGCTTTTGGATTTTTAATACTTGGTTTTCTTTATTTAAGTTTTGTGCAAGGGGTGTACAAAGCCCCTTGTCAAGCCACTCCAGTCCAGTCGATTTTTTCCAAAACAAAATATGTATATTCGGAAAATTATATATAGTAGACGCTAACGTTTCCGTCCACAGCAAATCCAGCCAGTTGATTTCCCATGCCTCCGCACCGGGAACAGCGGCGCGCACTCCATCCACATCGCCACTCTCGGTTGACATTGTATCCCACGTTTTACACACTTGTCAATTTTCACGGCGGGGCGGTTTCCCGGGGTTTTTCAAGTCTCACGATTTTAATCTTGGCGCACGTTCCCCATGCATTGCGTTGGCGTCGCTGCCGCTGCGCTTGCGCTTCGGCAGTTTGCAGACAGAATTATTTCCCTTTGCTCGAAAACATCGGTCGGGTTGGTTGCAATTTGGTTCGATCGTGCGAAATTATGTTCCCCTTGCTCGAAAATATCGGTCGGGTTGGATGCAATTTGGTTCGATCGTACGAAATTATTTTCCCCTTGCTCGAAAACATCGGTCGGGTTGGTTGCAATTTGGTTCGAGCGTGCGACGAAAAGCTTATGTGTGTGTTGGCTTTGTGCAGGTGTTCAAACTGTTCGAAGCGGGCGAGAGCGTGTGGGTCGCACTCAGGCGTTCGATGGTTCATATGTGTGCAGCCGCTGATGTTCGAAGTGTGTGAAGAAGAGAGCGAGAGCGTGTTGGTCGTTGGCTATTAAAAAGCTAAACTAAAAATATTCCTACCTGGCTTAGTAGATATCGGTTCGGTTTCAAGACCGAATATGTCACTATATTTTGAACAAAGATTTGTTAAGACATTTTTAAATTGAGTCGGAAAATTTTGTTTTAGTTTATTGATGACTTTTTCGTTTCTATTTGTGCCATTTAAATTGACAATATTATAGTTGTCGATAGATTCGTGTTTAATGTTCTTAAGGTTTACTATTATGTTCTCATTTGTAGTGTTTAAAATTCGGACGAATGTGGTTTGGGGATCTGCAATTGTATTTCCTATGAATATACCATTTTCAATTTCTTGATTTGGTATTAGAAGGGTTTTATTATTTTCGGTTAAATTAATTTTTCTAATTACTTCGGAGCGAGCTGGTATAATTATTTCGTTAGTTTCTATGTTATTAAGGATTGGAATTTTTATTGGAAATTTTAAATTATCAGGTCTTAAAATGAAAAGGTCATTATCTTGATTGAAGTCCAATATACAATTAAATTTCGTTATGAAGTCTTTTCCAATTATCCCGTCTACCGGTATTAAAAAGTTATGGGGAACTAGATGAAAGTTATATGGTATTATATAATTGCTTGTTCTTAATTCAATAAATGATAGTCCTATTGTAGTTATTGAGCCTTTGCCTATTCCTGATATTTGTATAGTATTATTGAAGTCCGTATCAATGAAGTTGTCGGAATTTTCTTTAATGAGAGAAATATCAGCTCCGGTGTCTATCAAAAAGGTGAGTGGTTTTTGTGTAAGTTCATGTTTTACTTTTACGGATATATATTAAAATTAAGAGTAATAGAGTGAACTGTGTTGTTATACCCGTTACTCGTAGAGTAAAAGGGTATATTGAATTCGTGCAAAAGTATGTAACAGGTAGAAGGAAGCGTTTCCGACCCTATAAAGTATATATATTCTTGATCAGGGTCACTAGCCGAGTCGATATAGCCATATCCGTCTGTCCGTCTGTCTGTCCGTATGAACGCTGAGATCTCGGAAACTATAAAAGCTACAAGATTGGCATTTTGCATGCAGATTCTAGGAGTTCCTACGCAGCGCAAGTTTGTTTCAAAAAGGTGCTACGCCCCCTTTAACGCCCACAATCGCTTAAATACGATTTTAAAAAATTTAAATATTTCGGAAAAGTAAAAATGCAGTTTTATTATTTATTATTTTATTATTATTTTATTATTTTTTTATTATTTTATCAATACCTATCGAAATGTAGAAGAAATTTTTCAAATCGGACCATTCGTTAAAAAGTTATGCGTGATCAAAGTTTCTATCTCCATCTCCCTCGCACTCCCTTTACCTGAGGAACGGGTATCTGATAGTCGGGGCACCCGACTATAGCGTTCTCTCTTGTTTTTTATTGTTGACTTCTTAAGGGAGCTTCCTCGTTTTCCGAGTTAGTTTGAGCCATTCTCACAGTGTTATTTCTGCCATTTTAATTGGTGTAGTTTGTGTTGTTGCCTCCATTACCGCGGTTTTGACCCCAATAGTTTCCTCGGCCTCGGTTATTGTAATTATTATCATATTGATTATAGTTATTATTATTTATGTTGGTAATATCCTCGGCCATAGCCTCTTCCTCTATAGTTTCCTCTATAGTTATTACTACGGAAGTAATTATTTTTATTTGTATAAAATATGTTGTTTGCATTTCCTGTCATTTCCGTGCTGCAATGAATATATTTTGTAACAGCTTCATTCATTGTTTTGAATGTGCCTGCTCCCAGAATGGTTTTTAATTAAACATTTTCACAATTCTTTATCATTGTAGAAATGGCTTATTCTGTGCTGAACGTGTCTGCATGTTCGGCACTTAATCCTTCGTCAATGTAAGAAGGTTCGTTTTTCCCTTTTGGTATATGTTTAATAATTTCGCTTTTACAACGTCAGAGGAATCGCCCACTATAGTGGCCTGGAGTTTACTGATTATGTTATTAATAGTTGTTTCGTTTTGTACTTTGTACAATGTTGATCCAACTATTTTGGATTTGATTACCTCAACAGCTATGTTTTCGTATGGTCCCTTGGTAAGGTTGACCAATTTCAATGCTGTTAAGAATCTTTGCAGGTGGATTTTTTTTCCATCGAACTCTGGAATTGCCGAGCTGATTTCCTTCATGTATGCTCTATTGGTAATCGAGTCGTTCGTCATATTGATTATATTGTTTTCCAAATTTTCTTATGATATATTTTCTTCGGAATCCGACAGTTCGGTCAGCGTTAATACCGCTGGAATAGTCAGGTTGTGTATGTCCTCGGTTTTTGGGAATTCGGTTTCTTTGCTTGTTTCGACTAAATCTTCCGTATCGGAATCTTTATCTTCTATTTCTTCTGATTTCAATTCCTCCTCAAATGTTAATGGTGTATTAAGGATAGATGGAATTAAAATGTCTCACTTATATTTTTGTTTTATATTTTTAAGATTGTTTTTAAATTTAGATAATAATTTTGAGATATCTGTCCAGTGTTTACTAGATAATTTATCTCTGTGTTCGTAAATTATAAGGCGTGCTTCATTAAAGCTGTCTACTAGAACTTTAGCGTGTTTTTGTATGGCTGTTCCCTGAACATTTCGGTTTTGCGAAAGACATTTGTATGACTTGTCGAAATTTTTTCTTATTTCTTTTAATTTATCAGAAATAGTTTTCCAATCCATTAGGCTTTATTTCATAATAATTGTAAATATTATTATATTGCCAAGCAATGCATTTTTGTCAATGACGGAAAAAACCTTACAGTTTTGTATTGTTGATAATACTATAGCTTTTTGCGTATTATTAAAATGTATTAATGGGGAACTACTCAGATTGAATTTTTCCATATATTCAATTTCTAGTTCATACACTGAGATGGGGTTCCAAAGAGTTTCGAGGATAGATCTTACTCTATAATCGAACATAGGTTCCCTTTCTCGTGTTTTTTCTATACAGCTGTTTGTATCCATAATAAAGAACAAATTTGTATATTAAAAAAAAAAAGATTTTTTTTCTTTTTATTTTATTTTTTTAGTCTGCTTGGGACTTTGTGTGTTTGCATGTGCATTCACAGTATGGTGAGAATAAAGGGCCTGGACAATCTGCCGGGCATTCCTTTTTAAGAATTGTCAAAAATTTCTCTTTTGGAGGAGATTCTTTGTCAACAGTTTACCCGATGATTTCAATATTTTTGTAACATTGTTCGGGTTCTTGATTTTTCTGTAGCCTAGTGCTTACAAATTTTTTTAGGGAGTTTAGCTCTGCGTGAAGTTCACATGCTTGTTCCCATGATGTATTATCACTGGCTGCTAATTCATTTCGAATGGCGGCTATTCCTTTAAATGCCTTTTTTCTTAATCCTCCTTTCCTTTTATTATTTTTCGTTTTACGGTCCATCCTTGTTAGGTAGACAATATATTTAAATGTATGTCTTTTATAGAAAGATGCAAAAAGAAATGAGTGTTTCTCCAATAGGGTAAAAAAAAGATAAATAAATTTAAACCTTATCCAAGTCGTTAGCTCTGCTTATATAACGTCTTTAAATTATTTTATTATGTTTAACGTATAATGCGAGCACGAATTGAGCAACGCTGCTGATTGTCAGGATCAAAAGTAGTATCCACATTGACTTAATAGCATCCGTATGATCAACTATTTAAACATTATTAACAACATTAGCTTTATTTCCCGTAGACTGGGTGTCGTCTGAGCCAAACCAACCCATTGTAATTTTTAATTTTGCATGGGGAGTTAAAAGAATAATAGAAGGCAATGGTAATATTGTAATTTAAAAAATGTTGTTAAAGTTTATAGTTTTTTGAATTCTTATATTCTGGTTACTTATTACATTTTTTTTTTTTTATACAAATTTTTTTTTTATTTTGAAAATATTAATTTTCAAAGATATATTCGCATTTAATATTTAATATATTTACTACTTTTTTTACAAAATTCCCTGCCTATTTATAATCTTTTTCGGCCATCTTCTTTTTAAAGCTCAAAATAACACAAATATTTTAAAAATAAAATTGGTTGTACGTTATTATATTATTTTCCATTTTTTTTTTATTGTTACAAATTATTTTTCCTGCCTTTCAAAAAAATGTTTTAATTTGGGCCGTCTTCTTGTACAGCTCAAACTTACAATTTTATTATTTATATACATATATATACAAAAAAAATTGTTCTTCTGCATCCTTGTCCTTAGTGTCTTTTCGTCTTCAAGGTCCTGGGCCTTTTTGACTCCGGCGGTGCCGGTGCTGGTCCTTGCACAGGCTATTATTTTTGGCTGTTCCTGGCCCTTTGGACTCGGGCGGTACCGGTGCTGGTCCTGGCACAGGCTATTTCGTTTTATTTTGATGATTTGAATTATTTTATATTTCTTTTTTTTCAGGTATTCCTGGCCCTTTGGACTTGGGCGGTGTCGGTGCTGGTCATCGCACAAGCTATTTTATTTGATGTGTCGCAGGATAAAAGCAGGGTTTCAGGCAGTTTTCCTTTAATCAGTGTGTTTGTTTTGTTTTCTCAACTTTATAGCTTTTTCGATATATCTTTATCATAATCGTTTCAACTCAGTTTTCATAGCTTTTTGTGTACCATATATTATTCCATTTCATAATCTTGTAGTAACACATACATAACCATTTTCTTCAATTTTTGTTGCTGATTTTTTCTTCTCTTGTTTTCTTTAGCAATAGTGTTTTTTATTTGTAATAAAATTTTTTTGGTTTTTATTTTTTATTTTTCATCACTTTTTAACAGTGTTATTTGTTTGACATATGTAAGTCCTGTCACGGTCGCCATGTTAAGAGAAAAGTTTATGGTTCACAATTTTTAGTTAATAATGAAAACGCAGTGGTTTTATTTAAAAATATTAAAATATTTATTCGGTACTTTTTGGGTTTGCCGTCGTCTGTAGACTGTCGGCCTATATTCTTTTTTTGGCTTAGCTCTATGTTGCGCAGTCGGCGCTGTCGGTCAAGCCCGGCAGCGACGCAACCGCCTTACGTATTAGCTTATGTTATATCTCTATTAGCTTATGTTTATCTCTGAGAGCGGTGCCCAGAGAGACGGAATGGAATGTTATGTGCATACATTGATATATTTGTTGCAGTCGCCAAGCTGTGGGAATAAACTGGCGCGACTTATCACTCGCTGATGGCGTGTGTGGTCAAATTACGTTTGCACTTGAAGAGTGCTGATCCTGCAGATTTGGCTAACATCGTTGCCGATGGTACCGTGTGTACTCTGTATGTATGCGCACTACAGTGGAGTAACTCTTAATGCTGCCACACGGATGGATCAGTAGTTAATTAATTATTACAAGTATAAACCGCTTTTTTTGAGTTGGCGCCTTGCTTTTTGAAATGTTACCCGCGTTTATTTTTTAAATTTTCGTAGTGAATGTTCAAATTTTTACTGTCAAGAAGAAGAACTCAGAGTTGCACCGAAAAAACATCGCCTAACTATCGCATAAAAAAGTCCGTCAAATTCGAATGGGGAACTTACTGGGAATTTTCGGAACGGAAAAACCTTATGGACAATCCGTTCAACGGATCAAGACAGCATTTTACTACAAAATTTATAAAACTGCTTGATTAAATTAAAAAATATTTCAATAAAGCTTTATATATTTGAATATACTATGATTGTTAAACAAAAACAAAGCGAATTATATTTAAATTTAAAGGATATTAATTATATATATATCGATTAATTTTTTATCCATGGCTGTTTTTATTAACATTAAAATGAATATATTCAATTTAATTTTTATTCAAATATATTAAACATTGATTTAATGATATATGGAAATAAAAAATTTAATTTTAATTCAAATATATTAACTTTGATTTTATGACTTGAAATATTGAAAATATTTAAAGTCAACATGCTTTGAAATATTTCCATATTTATTCCTAATAAATATTTAAAGCTAATATTATTATTTTATTAAAAGTTATACTCTTTATAACAACACGAATTGAATGCTTAATTATAAATCTGAGCTACAGGTCATCCTATTTATATTTAATATACCGTACATATTTATATTTTTTTTTCCAAGTTGTCGAAAGCGTTTTATGCCCTCTTCCCACAGAGTCCATCCGTTTGAAACGGTTGGGATTTTTGACAAATGTGAAACTCCGATTCCCACAGAGCACATCCACCATCCGATGTCAGCTGATCTGAACAGCTGTGGCTCATCATTTTAGCCCGTTGCATTTTGCACAACATATGAAATGAGCACAACAGCGTTGTAAATGATACTTGGTGACAGACTGCAAGTGATCTACGCGAACAACCAAATCGATCTAATAGGTCTGCAGATTTTTGCCAGCCTGCCGAAAATATATGCACCACTTTTGCCCAATATTGTCTAAATGGTAGCAAATCAATTTCATTATATATAAATGTTTATTTTTTGTTTTCTCGTTCTCCAATGTGCTCCAGGTTGTGAGTACGGTATGCGCCTAGGGAACAGTGGAGCAACTCTTAATGCTGCCACAGGGATGAATCAGTAGTTAATTAATTATTACAAGTACAAACAGCATTTTTTTGATTTGGCGCCTTCCTTTTTGAAAAGTTACCTGCCATTATTTTTTAAATTTTCGTAGTGAATGTTTAAATTTTCACTGTCAAGAAGAAGAACTCAGAGTTGCACCGAAAAAACATCGCCTAACTATCGCATAAAAAAGTCCGTCAAATTCGGATGGGGAACTAACTGGAAATTTTCGGAACGGCAAAACCTTATGGACCATCCGTTGAACGGATGGTGGATGGTGGATGGATCTCTGTGGGAAGACAGCATTATTATATCTTGAGGAATGTGTTTCGATGCCATTTCTTTTTCTAATTTTTCAGTAAAATACTATTTAATTATTTGTGTCGCTTACAATTTATTTTTAATAAGTTTTCCTAAAACAAATGATTTAAAATCGTAGCTCGATTTTGCTACCGTTTACATTTATGTACATATACGAGGGTGGTCCGATAAGTAGTTAGCCTCCAAAAAAAAAAGGAAAATTTTCGAAAAGTGGCGATTTATTTCTCAACATAATTTCCCTTTAGCTCGATACACTTGACCCAGCGATGACCTCTGTGCGGGGAGCTAAATTGAAAAGTTAAATCAAATTGGTGCTGAAAACTTGGCAAGTAGAGCCACCGCGTCGAATTCTCCAGGCCAAGGGTATTTTCGGTGGTGTTTGCAGGAAGGAGTTGTTTGCAAAGAAAAGTGAGTTATAAGGGGATTCAAAGTGAACCCGCGTGGTTAACCTTATTTTTCTACAGGGATAAATTTTGGAAGAATCGGATCACGGGACAGCTTCGTGACCGGCTTAAGATCAGCCGACTGCTGAAAGTGGCTGGGAATTCTGGGAGTAAAACAGGCTTTCGAGTGGCAGGATCTGGTGGTATGTAAATGAGTGAATAGTGCGGATCGGCCAAACCTAACCCCAGTGCTTTTAGTAGGTTGTGCCCCTAAGCCTCGGGCTAGGGGGGAGAAGTGAACTTATGTAGTTAGCTAATACAACGCTCCTAACAAGTCGCCGGCATTAACCCACTGCTGCAGAAATATGTCGGAGAAAATTTAATCCCCAAGACCGCCGTCAACCTGCAGCCGCAATATATATCACTGTGATGCTAGCGATCGAACTCTTCCAACATGAAAAATACACACGTCTTTAAATATGGAGAGAGTCTATGATAATTTGTATTCTTATTTCTTTTTGCTCCTGTTATATAACCTGCCGAGACAAAAAAAATTCTGAGCCCATTTGAGGAGCAGCGTGTTCCTGTTACGCAAATAATTTTTTTTTGTAGAAATAATTTTACTTTAGTGATGAAGTTTCTAAAATGTACTTGTATAATATTTCCTTTTTATCTAACCTAAATTTTTCCAGTGTATGCATATGCACGCTGTTAAGCCTAAAGCTCTGACCAAACAATAACCATGCACTTTTTGCATTAAGTTGCACTCTACACAGCGTTTGGCCAATTACATTTTTTAATTTTTACGGTTTTCAAGTAGCAAACAAAGCTCCCTATGCAACCTTTCAGCTTTCAGACATCGGGAGATCGATCTTTCGTCGCTGGATCTGCATAAAAATTGTGAGTTATATTGAGCAAACTTTACGTATGTTTACCTGTCACCTTTACATAAAGAAAGAAGAAATTTTTTACCTTGAAATTTAATGAGAATTTGCCAAGAGTTGTAATAACGCAATCAGGACCAAAAATTAATGAAGTATTTACATAAAACAAAAAAATAATAAATAACAAAAAATAAATAAATAAATAAGTTGGAAAGAAAGTGAACAAAACTTGGGTTAGATGAAGTGGAATTAAAAAAAAATGAATATTTTAAAAATAAGTCACCACGCTTGGAGCGTTCTAAAAATTATATTCTTATATTTATTTTGTTACAAATTTATCTACTTACCCTACTATATTATACAATACCATATCATTGCTAATGTTCTTTAGCGCATCTTCAATACTTTCTTCGCTATTCTTTTAACTTTTTAATATCTATCAAATTCTACCGGTTATTTCTTGCATTTTATTGTCGCTAGCACGCAAATTTTCTCGGCTTAGTATTATTAATGTGTAACTAGCCTGATCCGTCCGAAGCAAGACCTCCACCCCCAAAGCCGACGAGCAAGAGCCGGAACATAACGCGTGCCCAGCAAGGACGGGTCCAAAGCATTCCAAACCTCGTTGCACGTTACAGTCTATCAAAAAGATAAGTTATTTTTGTGAAAGTTCATTTTTAACTTTTACGAATATATTTAAACTCGCAAATCCGGCGAATTTCGTTTCGCCACCAGATGGCTTCATTTTATGTAACATTTAGATTGGTGATTAAATGATGAAGAAAAATTTGCTTATCTTTCCTATTTGAAAAGGAAAAATTTTATTTCATTACACAACAGTAATGAATATATTTCGATTACAAAAATTAAATGTTATTATAAGCTTTCCAGCCAGTTCCCGACACACACTTATGTAGAACACATCTATTATTGTAATACTCGTGGTTAATAAACTATAATACAATCGATCAACGCACGCTCCCCAATATAATAAACTGGCGACGAGGATGGGATCTACAGTCGTGTGTTGTTAGAGAATTATAGTTACAGCAGTTGCGCAAGTCTAAGAAAATTGCGTAGCAATCGCTGGCACCACGGTATTGCACCGCAGCACGTGCTATACCCCCGACTTTTCTGCTACCGGCGGCCTTATGGGGTGCGAGTAAATTGATGAATCTGGTGATCAAGAAGCTAGAAGCTCCGCCACCGACCAAACCCTTCTTAGTGAAGACAGGAAGGAAGCCCGTATTCAAGAACCAATCAACACGCTACATTAAGCAATGGCAAGTGTTGGAAGCTTGGATCCATTCGACGTGGAGCAACCACACAAATGGACAACGTACATGGAACGTTTCAAGCTCTACGTTTTGGCCAAGCAATGGAAAGTGTTGGAAGCTTGGAACCATTCGACGTGGAGCAACCACACAAATGGACAGATGAGGCTAGAGAGAAGGCGGCTTTCCTCACATTGGCTGGCCCAGCCTTTTCGATCTGTTGTCTTCCTTGGCCTCACCGAAACAGATAAGTGAACTTCAGCGGTAAGACATCTACGATATATTAACCGGCCATTTGTCGCCCAGACCCTCTGTGATCGCCGCATTTTATCAATTTCACAAGAGAGATCAGCAACCAGGCGAAACAGTCAGCAGTTACATTGCAGCGAATGTAATAAATATAACAACAAGTATATTTCTAAGTTAGGTATAAGGCCAACGACCACTGTGATAATTATGTATATGTATGCAGATGTTATAATTATGTAGGTATATCGATATGTTAAAAATGCAACTATGAAAACGAACGCGGAGGAAAAGAATGAAGGGAGAGTCATTCGTCGTTTTGCAAGCGTAGAGTGTGGACAAAAGAAATAAAGACATATTACAAATTTATATACCCATTGAGTATTTTTAATAAGAACATTACTCGGACCCCTACAATAAGTTGTAATTTATAATAATTTATAATAATTTATAAAAATTCATAATAATTTATAATAACTTATAATAATTCATAATAATTTAAAATAATTACGGCTAACGGCTAACTTGGCGACGGCTCTCTTGACTAGACCCGTAGCTGTACGGACCATAGCTACTCTGACGACACCGTCCTCGCCTGGAACGACTCCTTGGATGCACCCCAGATGCCATTTCAAGGGTGGAAGGTTGTCCTCCTTCAGCAACACGATGCTTCCTACCTTGATGTTAGATGTTTCGTCGCGCCACTTACTCCTTTCTTGGAGCAAGGATAAATACTCGCTGCTCCACCGCTTCCAGAATTGCTGCTGCATCTGTGTCACCCTTTGCCATCTGCTGAGGCGGCCTTCTCGGAGATGCGTGATATCAGGCTCAGGAAACTTTGTGTAGCTGGAGCCTTTCAGGAAATGGGCCGTGTTAACGTCAAGACTTTCAGCGTTTTCTGAAATTGGACAGAGTGGACGAGAGTTAAGGATGGCAGAAATCTCATAAGCGAGAGTTCTCAATTCATCGAGGCCCAAGATGGAAGCACCGACGACTCTATAAAAGTGAAATTTGGCCGATTTAACATCCGCCTCCCATAAACCACCGAAATGTGGGGCACGCGGAGGTATAAACTTCCAATCAATCCCATCAGCTAAGCAGGAGGAAGCTATCGCAGCCGTGTTGGGTTCGCTCTTAGCGCCGAAAAAATTCGTCGTACTGTCACTCCAAATAGTGCGCGGAGTGCCTTTCAGGCTGGTGAATCTTCTCAACGCTGCGATGAAAGAATCCGTTGTGAGATCCTGGACGACTTCCAAATGCGTGGCCTTCGTATAGAAGCAGACAAAGACGGCGATGTAGCACTTGTGAGGCGCCTTGTTGCGGGCCTCTGCCTTATGATAAAATGGTCCACAATAATGCACTCCCGTGGTATGAAATGCTGGGTTAAGGCTGAACTCGATTTGCTGGCAGGCTGCCCATAACGTGCTCCCAAGTGACAGGCTTCATCCGAAAACATCTGACGCATTTGTTGATGACGGTAGCCACGAACTTTCGTCCTCCAATTGGCCAATACCTTTGCCTTAATGTGGCAAGTAACGCTTGCGATCCTGCGTGCAAGTATTTTGTATGAAAGTATACGATGATTGCCTTTGTAACTGGATGATCCTTGGGTAACAATATCGGATGCTGAGTATCGTAGTCCAGATTTGCATTCTGAAGTCTTCCACCAACGCGAAGTAATCCATCGGAGCCGATTATTGGTCTCAGCGAAATCAGCTTGCTCTTCTGTGGACACGGCCTGTCCTGGCTAAGACATCCATACTCCTTGGCTAAGTGAACCTGTTGGATGCTCCTCAGAAGAAGTACGGTCCCCAAGTTGAGCTCCTCAACGGTAACAAGGTTCCTTGAAGGTGAAGATTTTGCTCTGCAATTCGAAATGAACCGATAAATGTACGCAAATACATGCTGCAAATTATGAAAAGAGTTAAGGAATTTGCAGTTGATCGAAATGTCAGTGCAAAAAGTTCCAACTAGCGCTGCAGAACGACGTTCTGGAAGATCCTTAACTGCATTTGGAAGAGAGGGCCATTTTGACGAGCTTTGTAGCAGGAATGGAGGCCCGTTAGCCCACAGGAAGTGCTCCAGCAATTCTCTGGGGGTACAGCCTCGCGATACGACATCCGCCGAATTTAAGCTTGTTGGAACATGGTGCCAAGTCATGCCTTTTGTCATCTCCTGAATTTTCGCGATTCTGTTGGATACAAATACGTTGAAATCCCTCGGAGGCTGCCGAATCCACGCCAGTACGATAGACGAGTCGGACCAGCAATGAAAGTCGCATTCGAAATCGATGGTTTACTTGACGATAAGCTCCGCCAATAAAAGCGCTGCCGACAACTCCAATCTTGGAATTTTCAAAGCCTTTAAAAGGGCCACTCTCGACTTGGCGCAGAGCAAATGGACCTTTGCTTCTCCATTGGCCTCCGACCGCAAGTATAAACACGTTCCATAAGCCGCTATGCTAGCATCGCAGAATCCATGCAACTGGATGAAAGACTGAGGTTGCATTACGAATCGTGAAAATTTCAAGTTTTGGACGATCGATAACTAAGAGGTCAACTCCCCCCATGACGAAAGAATAGGCTCTGGTTATGTGTCATCCCAATCCACGTTAGCATTCCATAGGGATTGCAAAAAGATCTTGGCCTTTGTGACAATCGGTGTTATTAAACCGAGCGGATCATAGAATTTGGCTATTGTTGAAAGTGCCATACGCTTGATGACTCGATGATTTACAGGTAATTGAGAAAAGTTGAACAGAAGTTGGTCAGAAGAAGGATCCCAGGCTAATCCCAGCGCCTTGGTAACAGCTGATCCGTCGTGAAATTGAATTAGCTTCTCCTTATCGCAGTCAGACTCTCCTTCGATGGCGCGGCTATCATTAGAACAGCATTTGCGGATTGAAAATGGCCTCGCGACAATAGATCCTTCACCCGACGACGAATTTCCCTAACCTCTTCAATTGACTCGCCACCAGAGATTAAATCATTCACGTAGAAGTCCCTACGAACAATTTTTGCTCCAATTGGAAACGAATCCTCCTCATCATAAGAGAGCTGATGCATGGCTCTTATAGCCAAAAAGGCAGCTGACTTGGTACCATAAGTCACCGTGTTCAATTTGTAAACACTCAACTCATCCGTGGACTTCTCTCGCCAAACAATACACTGCAAAAAGTCATCCGGATGGGACACACGCACGCAGCGGTACATCTTGCAGATGTCTCCACAGAGGGCAACTTTAAAAAATCGGAAGCGAAGTAGAATGTTAAAGATTTTTTGCTGAATTGTTGGCCCTGCAAGAAGGAAGTCGTTCAGAGAGCTGCCAGAAGTAGTTCTAGCAGACCCATCAAAGACGACCCGGAGCTTTGTGCTCATACTTTCCTGCTTATGTACACAATGGTGGGGCAAGAAGAATTGTGGTACTGTTGGATCCTTTGGTGCGAGAGACATCTGGCCTAAGTTGATGCATTCCTGGAGAAAGGCCGAATACTGAGCTTTGAGAACAGGGTTTCTATCTAGATTAGCTTCCAAACTCCTAAAACGACGACGAGCTAGGATATAGGAATCACCTAAACTTTCGAATCCCGAAGTGGATAAGAGACGAACAGAGTATTGACCATTCCCAAGTCTAGTGCAGTTTTCCTTGAACAGTTGTTCGCATTGCGAGTCCTCAGGCAACAGTGATGGATTACAATCCTCAATTTCCCAAAATCGCTTTACTATGGCAGCAAGTGCGTCATCCTCAGAATGATCCGTAGTATCCTTGACAATGGCGGCTAATGATTTGGAGTAGTCGACATCCCACCAGAAACGATACAACCAAGTTTGGTGTTTTGGAGTGTTGGCAACATGCTGTCCAAATGTATTTGCCCTATAGCAATTATTTCGAAAAACAGACCAGCGCCAATTAACAAGTCGATTCGTTGTGATTGGTTGAAATGAGGGTCAGCGAGCGAAATGTTTTGTGGAATCCTCCATCCTGATGTATTTATTTTGAAATTCGGCTGATAATCAGTGATACTGTGAGTCACAACAGCTGTGAATGACGCACGATAGCCTGCATCCCGTGATTGCGCAAAAATATCCACTGATTTATCAGAGTTCATAGAGGACTCACCGATCCCAGAAATTAGTGTATGCGACTGCCTATATTTCAAATTTAACTGGCCAGCTAGGCGCGTAATTATAAAGTTCAATTGAGAAGCGGAATCTAAGATTGCTCGACAGGGCATAAATGAACCAACCCTATTTTTTACATAGACAATAGCAGTAGGCAGCAACACGTAATTTATTGGCACAGTATTTGAAGCATTTTGTGGAGGGTGCGATACCTGACGATCAAGTTGTGAGCATGACACCAGTGCTGATGAAGTAGATGGTGATGGCTGAGAGCTCGAGAGTGGGTCTGATGATGGACGTGGTGCGGATGAGTCAGGGGTCATATGCAATAGTGAGTGGTGCTTCATGCGACAATATCTGCAATGAGTTGATTTGCATTGCTGCAAACTATGCCCCTTGCGCAAACAGTTTAGACAAAGGTGCATTTTCTTGGCTTCTCTAAATCGAAGATGCGGGCTCAAATTTAAAAATCGAGAGCACTTTGGCAAATAATGATCTCTCGCATCGCAAAATAGGCATATTGGATGATTTAGTTAGTAGAAGACGCAATGAGTGCACTTGGGCTATATTTATGTACATTTTTTCCCACCTGATGGCCTAGTGTTTGCGTTACCAAAGCTTGATCCAAATTTTCCATCATCCTGCATCTCCTCTCCAAAAACGACTCCATAGCAGTCCATGAAGATAACTCAGCGATTGGCCAATCCTCTTCCCATTTTTCCCGAGTCCGTTGATCCATCTTGTAAACGACGATATGAATCAGTAATCCATCCAAAATTTGCTGTGTAGTGGCCAGCGTATGGATTGCCCGAAGATGTGCGTTCATAGAATCGCTGAGGTCACGAAGACCCTTGGCAGATCCCTTCTCGACACCCGTTAAACCAAATATTGCCTGAACGTGTGCCTGAAAATGTAAAACTTTATTATCAAATCGATTTATGAGCAGATTCAAAGCCTTTTTATAATTGTCATTTGAAGGTTCAAGCGAGCGTTTGGTCTCCAGAGCCACGCCGCCTAGACTAGACCGTAAATATTGCAGCTTTTCAATGTCATCATTTCCAATGACCGCGGTGAACGTTGCGAGAAAGTCCGGCCACTCATCATAAGATCCATGAAAACGAGCAATCTCCAGGTTGGGTGGGTAATCGAGGCTTCCGTGTCCGAAAAGAAAGATCAGAATGGTGGTTGATGTCTATAGATGTGGAGTTGGCAGCTGTGCTACCCAACATTTGCAATTTGCGCTGGGCCGCTAAGCCTCTATTGAGCATCGCCTTCACATCCATAAAAACCTCCGAAAATTCCCATCGCCTATCACTCGAAGTCTCCTTTAAGTCCAGCCGTTCCAGCGATGTCTGTGCGGAGTCAAATGACGAATTTAAGGAATTGACCCAGTCCAATCGCGCGAGAAGATCAGCTTCATCAAACTGATCTATAGACTCAGTTGTTGCATACAATTTCATCGCGTTTGTTTGCCGCAGAATTGATTGCACTTTGGCTCGAAAAAATTCTATTTCATTTGGCGCGTCATTTTGAGGCCGAACCGCGTTTTCTAGAGCAGCCATTTCTTAGTCGCACACAAAAAAAAATAAAAGAAAAATGTCCGAACCGGTTAAGAGGGGTGAATAACCTTTTAACTTTTGCCGCAAAAAATGCGCGGCACGAAGCGTCTTCTAAAACGCAACGGAACTTTGTTGTTGTTGCTCCGCCTTATAACAGCGGACTTGAAATTATGTACATATATGTATGCACTGCACTATGCACTTTTAGAATAGTTAAATGTTATTCTCCTTTTGTTTATAATTTGCAGCACAACACTGTTTTGATTTTTTCACAGCGCGAAATGTACAAAAAGATCAAGCCGGCAGGCTGGCTTTTCACAGCGCGAAATGTAAAACTTAAACGGCCAGCTATGTGCACTTGTTTGTAACTCCGTGTGTTTGTGACCGAATGCCCGCAAACGACAGCGAAACCAAAATATATTGTTTAAACGATATTAAACAATGATAAAACCGAGTTGCAGACGGCAAATAAAACAGCGATCACGTCGGGGTCACCAAATGTTTGGGGGAAGACAACAAAAATGCCACTCTTGGGTTATGTAATAATAACGCTTTTAATAATATTAGTTTATGCACGTGTCGTGTTTATTTTGCCAGTCGAATCTGCACTGCAGTAGCCGAAAGACTGGCTTCATATTTTAATTTAATTACAATGTAGTCGCTGAATACGTTTCGCGACAGCTTAGCGGGATAAGGCAAATATAAAGAGGAGAGCGCAAGAACGCTACAGGTTCAGCAATACACCTATGCGCACTAGACTAGGCGCTGGCGGGCTGCTCCGAACAATAATAATTTATAATAATTTATAATAATTTATAATAATTTATAATAATTTATAATAACTTATAATAATTTGTAATAACTTATAATAATTTAATTTATAATAATTTATAATAATTTATAATAATTTATAATAATTTATAATAATTTATAATAATTTATAATAATTTATAATAATTTATAATAATTTATAATAATTTATAATAATTTATAATAATTTATAATAATTTATAATAATTTATAATAATTTATAATAATTTATAATAATTTATAATAATTTATAATAATTTATAATAATTTATAATAATTTATAATAATTTATAATAATTTATAATAATTTATAATAATTTATAATAATTTATAATAATTTATAATAATTTATAATGATTTGTAATAATTTATAATAATTTATAATAATTTATAATAATTTATAATAATTTATAATAATTTATAATAATTTATAATAATTTTTAATAATTTATAATAATTTATAATAATTAATAATAATTTATAATAATTTATAATAATTTATAATAATTTATAATAATTTATAATAATTTATAATAGTTTATAATAATTTATAATAATTTATAATAATTTATAATAATTTATAATAATTTATAAAAATTTATAATAATTTATAATAATTTATAATAATTTATAATAATTTATAATAATTTATAATAATTTAATTTATAATAACTTATAATAATTTAATTTATAATAATTTATAATAATTTATAATATTTTTAAATATTTTTAAATAATTTATAATAATTTATAATAATTTATAAAAATTTATAATAATTTATAATAATTTATTATAATTTATAATAATATATAATAATTTATAATAATTTATAATAATTTATAATAATTTATAATAATTGTTTGTAGGGGGTTCATCCTTATACAAAAAAACGTATTTAAGACACAAAAACTCCCACGGCGCAATCGCAAAGTCAGACGAAAGTGAGAAGTCGGGGGCGTCGTGGTGTATTTCAATGTCGTTTATTCAGAGGTATACATGAGACTAATTAAAACTTAAAACTAAAACCGCGCTCCCGCCCGCTTTACTCCGTTCAAGCGAGAGCGGTAGATCCGAGGAGTTCGGATGCGAAACCCGAAGTTCGCACTCTGGAGCGCGGACGTTGCGAGAGGCGAGCGAGGGAGCGCAAGACGGGCGAGAGCGAAAGCTCGGAGAACTCAGTGACCAGCGCCAATGCAGTGGGCCACTGACCTAAACATTCCGCCCCTTCTTGCAACTACTCGGGTTGCAACATAGCCTGGTTGCTCTTCTCACGGCTGGTGACAGGCTCCGGACACGACCCACCCAAACACGGTGCTCTGGGCCACTGGCAATCCATCCTGAATTTTCAGGAAGCCCGGCCGCATCACACTCGGATACATATCCGCGCCCAGGATGATGGAGATCGTCGCGGGGAGATAAAACCGCTCATCAGCCAGCGTAATGTCCCGGAAGTGGGTCCTTACCGCGTCGCTCAGCTCCCGGATTGGAGTGCGGATGCGCACGCTCTATTTTAAAAATTGCGTCGAGCCGGACAGTGCTGTCGATTTTGGACCCCACGGTTGCCGAACAAATCTGTTCGCCTCCCACGTTGGTGGTCGGCAACCGGAAACTCGACGCTAGCGAAGCGTCGATACAGGTCATAGGCGTACACGGGTCGATGAGCTCCGCAGTGTCGAAGACTCGACTCCCGGTCTCTAAACGCACCAAAGCCGTCGGTAGGAGGTTGACGCTGTGCCGCTGTAGGAGGGATGTTAAGGACGGAGCGGTGACCGCAAGCTGCGTGGCACCCCGAGTAGCAGGAAATTGCCGCGGAGTGTCAGATGAGTGCCGTGGAGTGGCGGACGAGTGCCGAGGAGCGGCTGTAGAATGCCGTGGAGTGGCGGACGAGGGCGGAGGAGCGGCTGAGGAGTGTTGCGGAGTGGCAGCGGATCTCTGCGACCGGCGTGCTGCCGGGCGGGACTGCCGTGATGCCATCGGTGGTTCCGAGAGATGAAGCAGAGTGTGGTGATCCTGGCCGCAAGTTTTGCAGCGATCACCTCGCCGACACGCTCCGTCGGAGTGCTCGTGGGCCAAACAGCGGTGGCAGTACCGGTTGGCAAGAACAGCCCGGAGCCTCTTCTCGGCACTCAGACGGAGGAACCGACGACACTTCCGAAGTGGATGGATCCCGCTACAGACTCGGCAACGGTAGGATTGCATACCTCGAGTTCGCCTGTGCTCCAATGCGATGGCGCTGCGCGGACGTGGAGACATCGTGTGAGATCTGGTTGGCGGAATAGGACAAAATAAAAAATTTGGATCAGTAGTGATAAGAACTGTGAATTGGAACTCCGGGTTGGAACTCCGGGTTGGAACTATTAATTGACGCTACGAATCGAAGTGATGAATTGATTATTGCGGGCAGACGGACTCTTGGAAGAAGGACGACCTTCGCTATGGGACGCTTAATGAGTCCCCGTGCAGTGCGGATGTCGACCACACGAACATGGCCATCGGCTCCTGGAAACACCGCGGCGATTCTGCCTAATCGCCACTCATTGGACGGAAGGTTGTCTTCCTTGACTACCACCATGTCCCCGGTACGGAGATTTCTTGTAGGGGTTCGCCACTTATTCCGCTTATGGAGTTCCGTGAGGTACTCCTCTTTCCATCGCAGACGAAATTGTTGATGAAGAGCCTTCAGATGCTGCCAGCGGTTTATAATAGATGTGGTGTCCCCCTTTATCTCGGGTTCGACCATGGCGAGGAGGGGCCCTTCAACAAGAAAGTGCCCAGGCGTAAGTGCCAACAGGTCAGTGGGGTCTTCGGACATCGGCTCGAGCGGACGCGAATTCAGGCATGCTTCGATCCTAGCTAGAAGCGTGGACAGCTCTTCGAATGTGTATTTTCGCGTCGCCGTAGACTTGTAGAACAGGGTCTTGAAGCTCTTAACACCTGCTTCCCACAAACCTCCCATGTGGCGTGCTCCCGGAGGAATGAATTGCCAGAGCAGCTGCTGGTGACTATAGGCACCTGTCACAGCTTCCTTGAGAGCTTGGAGAAACTCGCGGGAGAGTAAGGCAGCCGCACCCACAAAGGTCTTGCCATTGTCCGACTGAACTTGACGGGGGCATCCTCTTCGGGACACGAAACGGGCGAAGGCGGCGAGAAACTTCTCAGTCGTAAGGTCGGAAGTAGGTTCTAAATGGATGGCCTTAGTGGCGAAGCACACGAACACCAGCACATACCCTTTCGTAATGAGACAGGCTCGTCCCGTGTAGTTTTTGATGTCAAAGGGACCGGCATAGTCCACACCGGTATATGTATATAAAGGGCGCGAGAAGGACGTTCGTTCTTTGGGTAGGTCTCCCATCAGTTGCGTTTGCAACCTTTTTTTGTGGATGATGCAGACCTTGCATGAATATATGACGGACTTGACCAAATTCCTCACCCTCGGGATCCAGAACTTGGAACGGATCAGACGGATCATAAGCTGATTGCCACCGTGCAGCGTTATACGATGCGTAAAATGGACGACGAGTCGAGAGAGATGGCAGTCGTATGGAAGGATGACAGGATGCCGTTCATCATACTGGAGAAGTTCGGAAGCCGTGACTCGGCCGCATGCTCTCATGAGCCCTTGGGAATCAATGAACGGGTTCAGGTTTTGGATCAGGCTGGATGCTGGCACTGGCCGTTTCTGGCTTAAGCAGCCCATCTCAAGGGCAAAGTGCCTGCGTTGCGTGACGGAAATCAGGAGCCGCTCGGCCGACGCAATTTCAGGAGCTGTCAAGAGATCCTCAAACGGGGACATGAGTTTTCGCGAACGCTAGATGAACCGATGAGCGTAAGCGAGGACTCGCAACGCCTTGTCGAGTGTGGAAAAACGCTCCAGAATGTCTTCAGGGGGGCCTTCGCAACATGGACCTTGACTGCTCGCTTCTCGAGTTCAGTCACAGGGGGTTCATAGCCTTGAGTGGGCCACTCGCAGTGAGGCCACTGCAGCCAGGCAGGACCATGCCACCACAGCTGGCTGTCCGCAAGGTCTTGAAGCGCCACCCCCGGCTAGCGAGATCTGCCGGGTTATGCTCGGAGCGGACGTGTGCCCATTTCTCCACCTCGGTAAGCTGGGTAATCTTGGTCACACGATTTGCCACGAACGTTGTCCATTGGCACGCTGGCTTATGCAACCTGGCGAGAACAATGGTAGAGTCCGTCCAACAGTGCAGGGCGGACGCCTGCCCGGGCATCTTCGGAAGAACGGCGTTGGCCATTTCGGACAATAACAAGGCTCCGCACAACTCGAGCCGCGGGAGTGACACCGTTTTTACTGGGGCCACCCGTGTCTTTGCCGTGAGCAAGTTCACCATTACCGCGGACCCAGCCTCAACTCGGACGTAGAGTGCTGCGCCGTACGCCTTCTGCGAGGCGTACGGCGACCCATCGGGGAATGTGGATCTGATCAAGAGCGGAGTAATTTTCCAGGAAGTCAACCCATCTTTGGCAAAAATCTCGAGGGAGGGCCTCGTCCCATCCTAGATTTTGGAGCCAAATGTCCTGCATGAACATCTTTGCCCGGACTATGAAGGGGGCTAGCCAACCCGCTGGATCAAATAGTTTGGCGATTTGGGATAGGACTTGACGCTTTGTGAACGTTGAAGACAAGGTCAATTCGGGCGGAATGAAGAAAAACTCGTCAGATGTCGCCTTCCACCGCACTCCGAGAGTTTTAGCCGTGCTCTCTGCGTCGATTTCAAGGAAGTCCGCGCGAAGGAGATGGTCACTCTGGATGTTGGCCAAAATCGCCTTGCTATTGGATGTCCATTTTCTAAGGGGGAATCCTGCTGAATCCAGGGCTTCCTGGAGCTCGCGGATCGCCGCTTGCGCTTTGGTTTTGGAGTCTGCCCCCGCGAGTACGTCGTCGACGTACATGAACTGTCGGATAATCCGACTCGCCTGCGGATACCTCGACTCTTCGTCGTCGGCGAGCTGTTGCAGGACACGGATCGGTAGGAACGGGGCACAATTGACCCCGAAGGTGACTGTTTTCAACTCGTAGTCGCGGATTTCCCCATCGGAATTGCGGAATAGAATGCGCTGCAAAGGAGTATGCTGGGGGTCTACCCAAATTTGCCGATACATCTTCTCGATGTCGGCGTTGAAAAAGAACCTAAACTATCGCCACTTCAGGATTTGAATCGTGAGGCCGGATTGTAAGACCGGGCCCGCGTAAAGTATGTCATTCAGACTGCTCCCGTTTGCGGAAGGGCTAGAGGCGTTGAAAACCACCCGCACTTTAGTGGTTGTGCTCTTGGGCTTAAGAACGTCGTGATGTGGAAGGTAGTACGTGGCGGAACTGCTCGTCAAAGGGACCTCGGCCATGTGACCTAAGTCGAGGTATTCTTGGATTACAGAGTCATACCGGGCCTTCAGGGGAGGATCTCTTTTTAGGCGCTGCTCGTTACGCAGGAATTGAGCCAGAGCAAAGGATCGTGAAGATGCGAGCTCGGAACCATTTTGCTCGGAATCGCGCAAGGGGAGCATCACAACGTATTTGCCACGATTGCCCCTTCTTGTAGTCTGGACAAAATTGTGTTCGCAGACGGAATCAGACTCGGGGACTATCTGTGTGGGCACTTCCTCCACCTCCCAGAATTTGGTAAGGAAATGATCCAACGAGTCGTCGAGTCCGCAGGTAACTCGAGTGGAGAAGGCGGACAAATCTCCGCAATAAAGGTTGCCTCGGAAAAAGAGTCGATTAGGGCACGCGCCTGGAAATTGCACCCTAAATGGCAAATGTTAATGCTGGGCACAGAAGACGGCTCTTGAGCCGGAAGCGAAGCACACTTGCACATCAGAATGATCCTCTGTGGGGCTCGTGCCTCTTGTAGTAGGCGCGGTTCGAGACCTGGATGGCGCAGACGGACTTGGAGCGGCCGCGAATGGAATACCGCGATGCAGGAGGGTGTGATGACGGCTGTGGCACGTGAAGCAGCTATGGGCACTAGTGCAATCCCGTTGCAAGTGCCCTCGTGCAAAACAGTTCAGGCAAAGCTGCTTTTTCTTAATGTAGTCGGAGCGACCATTTACATCCATCTCAAGGAAGCGCGTACATAAGCGAACAGGATGATTCTCTCTGGAGCAGAGATCGCACCCTCTTGGGGCTGGAGTCACTCTGGCCTCGTAAGAATTAAGCCTACGCGCTGGGGCGCTCGCAGGTGTCAACCTTGGCGGAACCTGACCCGAACTGCTAGGCCTGATGTCATTGATAGCCTCCAGAGTGCGATGACGCTCTGTCAAGAACGAGTCTAACTCATTCCATGTTGGAATCTCAGCCTTGTTGTGAATGGATTGCTCCCACATCGAAAGCGTGATTTTGGGAAGCTTTAAAGAAACCATGTAAACCAGGAGACAATCCCAAGTCTCGACTTGAATAGAGGACATCTCTAAGGCTGTCAGGTAACTTTGGATTGTCCCTTGCAGCTCCTTCAGAGCGGCTCCGGACTCTTGGGGTACTGCCTGAATGTTGAAGAGGATTTTTAGCTGGCTATTGACTAATAACCGCCGATTTTCGAAGCGGTCGGTGAGGCTTCGCCACGCGGATATAAACCCTTCGTTGGTCAGCGGGGCTTTGGAAACAATGGCGTGCGCATCGCCACTTGTTTTGGACAATAGGTGGAACAACTTCTCTACCGGTGTAAGACGCGAGTTGTGTATGTATATCGCGGTAAAAAGATCTCTGAAGGTGGGCCAACGCAGGTAATCACCAGCGAAAACTTCGGTGTCGACTGGTGGCAAACGACAGCCCGTAGACGGCGGTTTTGGAATTAAGGTATTAAGGTTTTTATTTATTTTTTTTTTGGGTTTGGATTTGATTGCAAAAAAAAATCCGGAAAACCGCCATAAAAATAAATTAATTAATCCATTAAATAAATTAATTACTTTGCCGGAAATAATTCAATAGTATTTATAATTAAATAGTTATTATAATTATGAATTAATAATTTGTATATTTAAATAATAATTATAATTATAAATACTTTTATTTTTTTTCTCGGAGCCGGAATGGTGGAATTAAAAAACCTTGGCTTTGGTTCGGGAGAAGCGTTCACTGGGTTATGCCGGTCGGCAGAGCAGTGCATGCGTGAGGGCGCGGTAGAGAGAGAGAAGAAAAAAAAAACAGCAACAATAACAACACGGCCGCTGCGGTGGTTAATGCGGCAATTTGGCGAAAAAACAATCACGGTCGCACCCGTGTGGATTTGAATTTATTTTATTCTATGTTCTGAATGTGGAGGCAGAAAATATATTTATGTAGATATGGGCATGCATGCGTTTATGGATATGTGTATGTTCCTGTATGTGGAGGCAGAAAATAATTCTATGTAGATATGGGCATGCATGCGTTTTTGTGTAAGTGTGTATCGGTACAGTAGAGCGTCGAAGAGTGGACTGTATTTGAAATGACGGAACAGATGAAAAGAATCACCAACAATAATAACACAGCTGTTGGGGCGGTTAATTGCGGCAATTTGGAGAAAAACAATCACGGTCGCACCCGTGTGGATTTGAATTTATTTTATTTTATGTTCCTGTATGTGGAGGCAGAAAATATATTTATGTAGATATGGGCATGCATGGGTTTATGGATATGTGTATGTTCCTGTATGTGGAGGCAGAAAATAGTTCTATGTAGGTATGGGCAGGCATGTGTTTATGTTTAAGTGTATATCGGTACAGTAGAGCGTCGAAGAGTGGACTGTATTTGAAGTGACAGAACAGATAAAATTATGTGGAGAGAAAAAAAAACACAAGGCAAAAAAATATCTCGACAGCGGCGGATTGTACGGCGAACAGGGAAACTCCCGAAATTACTTCACACCGAGTGTCTGATATTAGTTATGCCTTTTTATTTTCCACCACACAATTTCACTTTTTGTCGTATTTTTTTGGAGGCAGAATTGCACTGCACTATGTACACAAGTTGTCACGCCCGTGTATGTGTATGTCTGGATGCACATATGTATGCCTTGACCGTTGGCAAGTTCATGTACAACGGGGAACGAAAGGAAAACGGCAAGGAGTATGACGACGCACACAAAGCGGAGACGGATAGAAAATTTTTTAGAATTGAAGGAATGTTAATTTTCTCGACTGCCGTTGTGTCGGGAAAACTCGGACGTGGAGTTGACACGAAAAAAAATCTTACTGCAGTGTGAACGAAATTTAATGTTCGAACCACTGCTAAAGACCGGCAGCGAGAGGGATTCGGAAAATGCTCGTACTTATCTTTTTTGCGGAAGAAATCACAGGAGCTGCTGGTCGAATGGCAGACGGATATCCTTATCCGGCTCAAAGGACCAAAATGTTTGTAGGGGGCGATCCTTCCACAAAAAAACGTATTTAAGACACAAAAACTCCCACGGCGCAAACGCAAAGTCAGACGAAAGTGAGAAGTCGGGGGCGTCGTGGTGTATTTCAATGTCGTTTATTCAGAGGTATACATGAGACTAATTAAAACTTAAAACTGAAACCGCGCTCCCGCCCGCTTTACTCCGTTCAAGCGAGAGCGGGAGATCCGAGGAGTTCGGATGCGAAACCCGAAGTTCGCACTCTGGAGCGCGGACGTTGCGAGAGGCGAGCGAGGGAGCGCAAGAGGGGCGAGAGCGAAAGCTCGGAGAGCTCAGTGACCAGCGCCAATGCAGTGGGCCACTGACCTAAACAATAATTTATAATAATTTATAATAATTTATAATAATTTATAATAATTTATAATAATTTATAATAATTTATAATAGTTTATAATAATTTATAATAATTTATAATAATTTATAATAATTTATAATAATTTATAATAATTTATAATAATTTATAATAATTTATAATAATTTATAATAATTTATAATAATTTATAATAATTTATAATAATTTATAATAATTTATAATAATTTATAATAATTTATAATAATTTATAATAATTTATAATAATTTATAATAATTTATAATAATTTATAATAATTTATAATAATTTCTAATAATTTATAATAATTTATAATAATTTATAATAATTTATAATAATTTATAATAATTTATAATAATTTATAATAATTTATAATAATTTATAATAATTTATAATAATTTATAATAATTTATAATAATTTATAATAATTTATAATAATTTATAATAATTTATAATAATTTATAATAATTTATAATAATTTATAATAATTTATAATAATTTATAATAATTTATAATAATTTATAATAATTTATAATAATTTATAATAATTTATAATAATTTATAATAATTTATAATAATTTATAATAATTTATAATAATTTATAATAATTTATAATAATTTATAATAATTTTTAATAATTTTTAATAATTTATAATAATTTATAATAATTTATAATAATTTATAATAATTTATAATAATTTATAATAATTTATAATAATTTATAATAATTTATAATAATTTATAATAATTTATAATAATTTATAATAATTTATAATAATTTATAATAATTTATAATAATTTATAATAATTTATAATAATTTATAATAATTTATAATAATTTATAATAATTTATAATAATTTATAATAATTTATAATAATTTATAATAATTTATAATAATTTATAATAATTTATAATAATTTATAATAATTTATAATAATTTATAATAATTTATAATAATTTATAATAATTTATAATAATTTATAATAATTTATAATAATTTATAATAATTTATAATAATTTATAATAATTTATAATAATTTATAATAATTTATAATAATTTATAATAATTTATAATAATTTATAATAATTTATAATAATTTATAATAATTTATAATAATTTATAATAATTTATAATAATTTATAATAATTTATAATAATTTATAATAATTTATAATAATTTATAATAATTTATAATAATTTATAATAATTTATAATAATTTATAATAATTTATAATAATTTATAATAATTTATAATAATTTATAATAATTTATAATAATTTATAATAATTTATAATAATTTATAATAGTTTATAATAATTTATAATAATTTATAATAATTTATAATAATTTATAATAGTTTATAATAATTTATAATAATTTATAATAATTTATAATAATTTATAATACTTTATAATAATTTATAATAACTTATAATAATTTATAATAATTTATAATAATTTATAATAATTTATAATAATTTATAATAATTTATAATAATTTATAATAATTTATAATAATTTATAATAATTTATAACAATTTATAATAATTTATAATAATTTATAATAATTTATAATACTTTATAATAATTTATAATAACTTATAATAATTTATAATAATTTATAATAATTTATAATAATTTATAATAATTTATAATAATTTATAATAATTTATAATAATTTATAATAATTTATAACAATTTATAATAATTTATAATAATTTATAATAATTTATAATAATTTATAATAATTTATAATAATTTATAATAATTTATAATAATTTATAATAATTTATAATAATTTATAATAATTTAGAATAATTTAGAATAATTTATAATAATTTATAATAATTTAGAATAATTTAGAATAATTTAGAATAATTTAGAATAATTTATAATAATTTATAATAATTTATAATAATTTATAATAGTTTATAATAATTTATAATAATTTATAATAATTTATAATAATTTATAATAATTTATAATAATTTATAATAATTTATAATAATTTATAATAATTTATAATATATAATAATTGTTAATGCTGAAATCGAGCCGATACTAAATATAAGTAAGAACGCCAAATTTACGTGCGCACACGACAAACGTATTTTATTGAGTAAGACATACGAAGCATCAAAAAGCAAGAGGAAAAAGAAGGAAGAATATGAATAGGAAAAATACTATCGCTTAGAGATGTGCAAGTAGAACGATATAACTTGTAAACTTCAACACTTCTTCTCAAGTTAGATTGTTCCTTACAATTTTTCATTTAAACCAAGCGGCTTTACAAAATTATTATGCTTTTCTTTCTGTAAGTTTTTAGTAAAGATGTCTGCTACATTTTCGTTGGTGGGAACATATTTTATAAAAACTTCTCCTCTAGCAATAACCTCGCGAACATGATGATACTTGATGTCAACATGCTTGGTCCTTTTGTGATGCACAGGATTCGATGCAATCTGCTGTGCGCTTAAGTTGTCGCCGTTTATCTCGATGGGCTCTGCGTTCGGATTAAATGCTATTTCTTCTAGTAGACGACGCAGGTAGATTGCTTCTCTGGATGCAGTGGACAAAGCAATGTATTCAGCCTCAGTGCTGCTGAGCGCGACTAATCCTTGCTTTTTGGATTCCCAGGAGAAAGCTAATCCACCCAGGTAAAAACAGTACCCAGAGTACGATTTTCTATCCAGACTATCGTTTGCCCAGTCTGCATCGACAAACGCATGCAATCGTTGACCAGTCTTGCGATAGTGTAGTTTCAAGTCGATAGTCTTCGACAGATATCGCAAAATAAGTTTTGCGCCAGACTCATGCTCGACATGTGGGTTGGAGTTTCGCTGTGCTAACTTGCTTATAGAGTGCATAATGTCAGGACGCGTTGAAATAGACAAGTACATTATGGATCCAATTAGTGACTGATAGTCAGTTGTATCTACTTTGGCACAGTTGTCACTATCGCAGCGAATTTGAAATCCAAGGTTTAACGGCGTTGAAACAGATCGACACTGATTCATGTTGTACTTTTCAAGTAGACATTTAATGTACTGCTTCTGACACACATAAATTGTACCAAGCTCACCCTGTCGCTGTATTTCCATTCCAAGAAAGTGATGCAATGGACCATTGTCATGAATATCAAAACTATCGTGCAACTTCTTTTTGATATCATCCAGATCACTCTTTTTCGAACAAGCTATTATAATGTCATCGACGTATATGGCTATCAAATTGTACGAATTCTGGCTTATTTTCTTATACAGACACGGCTCGCTTTTAGTAGCCTCAAAACCCAATCCTTTTAAAGTGTCCCTAAAGGCCCTGCCAGATTGTTTGAGGCCATATATAGCTTTGTTAAGCTTTAACACGCGGTTTGGATGTTCATCGCTGACGAAATTCTCTGGTTGCTTCATATATACTATTTCGTTCAATTTACTGTTCAAATATGCATTTGAAACATCCATTTGATGAAGGTACAGCTCCTTTTCTGCTGCTACTGCCAACAAAAGCCTTATATTCTCATATCGAATGATGGGTGAAGGTTTCGTAATTTATTCCATATTGCTGGCTGCACCCCTTGGCTACAAGTCTGCTCTTAAACCTTATGATATTTCCTTCAACATCTCGCTTAACTCGGAAAACCCACATGGATCCTATAGCTTTTGCACCTGAAGGAAGGACTACCAAAGACCAAGTCTTGTTTTCGATAAGGGCCTCATATTCACGTTTCATAGAATTTTGCCACTTAGACGAATGTTTGCCCGTTAGTGCCTGTTTTACTGTGTCGGGCGTCTCAATGTCATGATAGCTTACAATATTGTTGACCATATTGTACTCTTTTCTTGGCCTACCTCGCTGGCCAGTGCGTATAATCTTGGGCCTACCTGGACCACGGTGAGCACGTACACCATCAACGGGGCTGCTTGGTGGACTGGCATTATCTTCTTCAAAACTCTCGAACTCGTCGTCATCAGAATCTGGATACACGCCCTCTGGAACTGAGTTCTCCGAGTTGACTTCTTCTGGATCTGCTTGTGTTATTTCGCCTCGCTGCACCGACTTCTTCTGAATCGGTTGCGGCTTGATAGCTTCCTGCGCTAACCCAATCAGCTTTTTGTGGAAACTCTATGATAAATGAAGTAAAATCGTTAGTGCTTGCCTAATGATTAATCGACACTACTTCGCCTTCAATAAATTTGACGTCTCGTTTTTCCACGATTTGTCGAGCCTCTATGTCGAATAGTCGATATGCCTTGGCGGTGAGCGAGTAGCCGACGAACGTGTACTCCTTGCTCTTAGCCCGAAACTTGTGGTGATGCATCTTATCCAGAGCATATACGGGTGAACCAAAAATCCGTAGATGCGCGACCGAAGGCTTTTTGCCGCTCCACTTTTCCATAGGGGTGATCCCGTCGAGCGCCTGCGATGGAGATCTATTTCGTAAATAGCTTGCCGTTGCAACAGCTTCTGCCCACAATGGCTCCTCAATGTTTTGTGCAGCATCATACTGCGCGCCATTTCAACAAGCGTTCTATTCGCTCTTTCGGCCACACCGTTTTGTTGTGGGGTGTATGGCACGGTTAATCGTCTTTTAATTCCACACTCCCGCAGATATTCGACGAACTTGTGATTTATATACTCCATGCCATTGTCACTGCGAATCGCATTAATTCGCTTTTGTGTTTGATTTTCCACTAGCTGTTTAAACATTTGGAACTTTTCAAATGCCTGATCCTTGGTTTGAATAAAGTAAACAAACACTCGCTTTGAAAAATCATTTATAAATGTTATAAAGTACTTTGCGCCACTTATCGACTTCACATTTATCGGTCCGCACACGTCCGTATGAACTAGTTCCAAAATGTTATTTGCTCGCGCATCACTCTTTTTAGGGAATGGCAAAACACAAATCTTGGATTTGTTGCAGGTGTTGCAATTTATTTCAACCGGAATGTTATTTACGTCAATGCCTTTTACACGTTGATTGACTATCAGTTCCTTAAGGCTTCGAAAATTTAGGTGACCATCTCGATTATGCCACACGACTGCCTTTTGTTGCATTGAGAATAATCGGTTCACGTTTAAGTCACTAAACAAAAATAAATTGTTTTGCAGTTGCGCCCTTAATATAGCAGCTCCATCTTTTGCCGTTACTATCGCGCGATTTTCTTTAAAATACACGGAATGCCCATACTGCATTGCTTTGCTCACGGAAAAGAAATTCATTTGTAAATCTGGCACATACAATACGTCTTGAAATGTTATTTCACAATAGCTGGTTTTTATTTTGATGTTTCCCTTGCCAGGCGATTCAATTATTTTGTCTGCTGCTAACATAACTTTGTCTTTTTCTTCGACAAACGAAACAAACGCACTTTTCACACAGCACATATGAGAAGTTGCCCCATGTTCTCCTGGTTCACAGCAGCAAAAACCGAAAACGATAATCTCTCATTGCTTTTCTCTTCGCTTTGAAATTTGCCATTACCGTTTCTTCCTTTTTCTTTACACTGCGTCGCTTTGTGACCACGTTTGCCACACACTTTCCGTTAAATTTACCGTTTTCTTTTGCATGTGCGTTTCGGCCGTTTCGGCCTCTGCCAAAAGTTTGACCTTGAGTGATTCAAAGAGCGGTAGCGAATCTCTTGTTTCCATAGCAACAACAAAATGTTCATACTCTGCACTTAAACTTGACATTAGAATTATCACTTTTAACTCCTCGGTTATTTTGACGTTCGCTTCGATCAATTTGTTAATTATTTCCACGAAATTGTTCAAGTATTGGACCATGCTTTGATCTGCCGAGTATTTCGAATTTAAAAGTTTTTTAAACAACAGCAGTTTTCGAAGTGGTCCTCTTGACACATACACCTCGCGCAACTTGGCCCATAGCGCTGAGGTTGCATTTTTTACATAACTTAACTGCGACACATTCACATTAAGAATTATGCATGCCAATGCCTTTTCGTCCATTAAGTTCTATTTGACAGCTTCCTCGGATGTTGACTCGTTAGTCAACTTGCCACTAACCAGAACACCAGAACACTTCGCATCTGAACACTCCACACATCGTAATTTTAATCACTTAACTTTTCTATTTGATACGCACTCATCTGAGCCCATAACCAATGTTAATGCTGAAATCGAGCCGATACCAAATATAAGTAAGAACGCCAAATTTACGTGCGCACACGACAAACGTATTTTATTGAGTGAGACATACAAAGCATCGAAAAGCAAGAGGAAACAAGAAGGAAGAAAATGAATAGGAAAATACTATCGCTTAGAGAATTGTGCAAGTAGAACGATATAACTTGTAAACTTCAACAATAATTTATAATAATTTATAATAATTTATAATAATTTATAATAATTTATAATAATTTATAATAATTTATAATAATTTATAATAATTTATAATAATTTATAATAATTTATAATAATTTATAATAATTTATAATAATTTATAATAATTTATAATAATTTATAATAATTTATAATAATTTATAATAATTTATAATAATTTATAATAATTTATAATAATTTATAATAATTTATAATAATTTATAATAATTTATAATAATTTATAATAATTTATAATAATTTATAATAATTTATAATAATTTATAATAATTTATAATAATTTATAATAATTTATAATAATTTATAATAATTTATAATAATTTATAATAATTTATAATAATTTATAATAATTTATAATAATTTATAATAATTTATAATAATTTATAATAATTTATAATAATTTATAATAATTTATAATAATTTATAATAATTTATAATAATTTATAATAATTTATAATAATTTATAATAATTTATAATAATTTATAATAATTTATAATAATTTATAATAATTTATAATAATTTATAATAATTTATAATAATTTATAATAATTTATAATAATTTATAATAATTTATAATAATTTATAATAATTTATAATAATTTATAATAATTTATAATAATTTATAATAATTTATAATAATTTATAATAATTTATAATAATTTATAATAATTTATAATAATTTATAATAATTTATAATAATTTATAATAATTTATAATAATTTATAATAATTTATAATAATTTATAATAATTTATAATAATTTATAATAATTTATAATAATTTATAATAATTTATAATAATTTATAATAATTTATAATAATTTATAATAATTTATAATAATTTATAATAATTTATAATAATTTATAATAATTTATAATAATTTATAATAATTTATAATTTATAATATAATATAATAATTTATAATAATTTATAATAATTTATAATAATTTATAATAATTTATAATAATTTATAATAATTTATAATAATTTAAAATAATTTATAATAATTTATAATAATTTATAATAATTTATAATAATTTATAATAATTTATAATAATTTATAATAATTTATAATAATTTATAATAATTTATAATAATTTATAATAATTTATAATAATTTATAATAATTTATAATTATTTATAATATTTTATAATAATTTAATAATTTATAATAATTTATAATAATTTATAATAATTTATAATAATTTATAATAATTTATAATAATTTATAATAATTTATAATAATTTATAATAATTTATAATAATTTATAATAATTTATAATAATTTATAATAATTTATAATAATTTATAATAATTTATAATAATTTATAATAATTTATAATAATTTATAATAATCTATAATAATTTATAATAATTTATAATAATTTATAATAATTTATAATAATTTATAATAATTTATAATAATTTATAATAATTTATAATAATTTATAATAATTTATAATAATTTATAATAATTTATAATAATTTATAATAATTTATAATAATTTATAATAATTTATAATAATTTATAATAATTTATAATAATTTATAATAATTTATAATAATTTATAATAATTTATAATAATTTATAATAATTTATAATAATTTATAATAATTTATAATAATTTATAATAATTTATAATAATTTATAATAATTTATAATAATTTATAATAATTTATAATAATTTATAATAATTTATAATAATTTATAATAATTTATAATAATTTATAATAATTTATAATAATTTATAATAATTTATAATAATTTATAATAATTTATAATAATTTATAATAATTTATAATAATTTATAATAATAATAATAATTTATAATAATTTATAATAATTTATAATAATTTATAATAATTTATAATAATTTATAATAATTTATAATAATTTATAATAATTTATAATAATTTATAATAATTTATAATAATTTATAATAATTTATAATAATTTATAATAATTTATAATAATTTATAATAATTTATAATAATTTATAATAATTTATAATAATTTATAATAATTTATAATAATTTATAATAATTTATAATAATTTATAATAATTTATAATAATTTATAATAATTTATAATAATTTATAATAATTTATAATAATTTATAATAATTTATAATAATTTATAATAATTTATAATAATTTATAATAATTTATAATAATTTATAATAATTTATAATAATTTATAATAATTTATAATAATTTATAATAATTTATAATAATTTATAATAATTTATAATAATTTATAATAATTTATAATAATTTATAATAATTTATAATAATTTATAATAATTTATAATAATTTATAATAATTTATAATAATTTATAATAATTTATAATAATTTATAATAATTTATAATAATTTATAATAATTTATAATAATTTATAATAATTTATAATAATTTATAATAATTTATAATAATTTATAATAATTTATAATAATTTATAATAATTTATAATAATTTATAATAATTTATAATAATTTATAATAATTTATAATAATTTATAATAATTTATAATAATTTATAATAATTTATTATAATTTATAATAATTTATAATAATTTATAATAATTTATAATAATTTATAATAATTTATAATAATTTATAATAATTTATAATAATTTATAATAATTTATAATAATTTATAATAATTTATAATAATTTATAATAATTTATAATAATTTATAATAATTTATAATAATTTATAATAATTTATAATAATTTATAATAATTTATAATAATTTATAATAATTTATAATAATTTATAATAATTTATAATAATTTATAATAATTTATAATAATTTATAATAATTTATAATAATTTATAATAATTTATAATAATTTATAATAATTTATAATAATTTATAATAATTTATAATAATTTATAATAGTTTATAATAATTTATAATAATTTATAATAATTTATAATAATTTATAATAATTTATAATAGTTTATAATAATTTATAATAATTTATAATAATTTATAATAATTTATAATACTTTATAATAATTTATAATAACTTATAATAATTTATAATAATTTATAATAATTTATAATAATTTATAATAATTTATAATAATTTATAATAATTTATAATAATTTATAATAATTTATAATAATTTATAATAATTTATAATAATTTATAACAATTTATAATAATTTATAATAATTTATAATAATTTATAATACTTTATAATAATTTATAATAACTTATAATAATTTATAATAATTTATAATAATTTATAATAATTTATAATAATTTATAATAATTTATAATAATTTATAATAATTTATAATAATTTATAACAATTTATAATAATTTATAATAATTTATAATAATTTATAATAATTTATAATAATTTATAATAATTTATAATAATTTATAATAATTTATAATAATTTAGAATAATTTATAATAATTTATAATAATTTATAATAATTTATAATAATTTAGAATAATTTAGAATAATTTAGAATAATTTAGAATAATTTATAATAATTTATAATAATTTATAATAATTTATAATAGTTTATAATAATTTATAATAATTTATAATAATTTATAATAATTTATAATAATTTATAATAATTTATAATAATTTATAATAATTTATAATAATTTATAATATATAATAATTGTTAATGCTGAAATCGAGCCGATACTAAATATAAGTAAGAACGCCAAATTTACGTGCGCACACGACAAACGTATTTTATTGAGTAAGACATACGAAGCATCAAAAAGCAAGAGGAAAAAGAAGGAAGAATATGAATAGGAAAAATACTATCGCTTAGAGATGTGCAAGTAGAACGATATAACTTGTAAACTTCAACACTTCTTCTCAAGTTAGATTGTTCCTTACAATTTTTCATTTAAACCAAGCGGCTTTACAAAATTATTATGCTTTTCTTTCTGTAAGTTTTTAGTAAAGATGTCTGCTACATTTTCGTTGGTGGGAACATATTTTATAAAAACTTCTCCTCTAGCAAGAACCTCGCGAACATGATGATACTTGATGTCAACATGCTTGGTCCTTTTGTGATGCACAGGATTCGATGCAATCTGCTGTGCGCTTAAGTTGTCGCCGTTTATCTCGATGGGCTCTGCGTTCGGATGTAATGCTATTTCTTCTAGTAGACGACGCAGGTAGATTGCTTCTCTGGATGCAGTGGACAAAGCAATGTATTCAGCCTCAGTGCTGCTGAGCGCGACTAATCCTTGCTTTTTGGATTCCCAGGAGAAAGCTGATCCACCCAGGTAAAAACAGTACCCAGAGTACGATTTTCTATCCAGACTATCGTTTGCCCAGTCTGCATCGACAAACGCATGCCATCGTTGACCAGTCTTGCGATAGTGTAGCTTTAAGCCGATAGTCTTCGACAGATATCGCAAAATGTGTTTTGCGCCAGACTCATGCTCGACATGTGGGTTGGAGTTTCGCTGTGCTAACTTTCTTATAGAGTGCATGATGTCAGGACGCGTTGAAATAGCCAAGTACATTATAGATCCAATCAGTGACTGATAGTCAGTTGTATCTACTTCGGCACAGTTGTCACTATCGCAGCGAATTTGAAATCCAGGGTTTAACGGCGTTGAAACAGATCGACACTGATTCATGTTGTACTTCTCAAGTAGACATTTAATGTACTGCTTCTGACACACAGAAATTGTACCACGCTCACCCTGTCGCTGTATTTCCATTCCAAGAAAGTGATGCAATGGACCATTGTCATGAATATCAAAACTATCGTGCAACTTCTTTTTGATATCATCCAGATCACTCTTTTTCGAACAAGCTATTATAATGTCATCGACGTATATGGCTATCAAATTGTACGAATTCTGACTTATTTTCTTATACAGACACGGCTCGCTTTTAGTAGCCTCAAAACCCAATCCTTTTAAAGTGTCATCCAGTTTGCTATTCCAGGCCCTGCCAGATTGTTTGAGGCCATATATAGCTTTGTTAAGCTTTAACACGCGGTTTTGATGTTGATCGCTGACGAAATTCTCTGGCTGCTTCGTATACTATTTCGTTCAATTTACTGTTCAAATATGCATTTGAAACATCCATTTGATGAAGGTACAGCTCCTTTTCTGCTGCTACTGCCAACAAAAGCCTTATATTCTCATATCGAATGATGGGTGGTAATTTATTCCATATTGCTGGCTGCACCCCTTGGCTACAAGTCTGCTCTTAAACCTTATGATATTTCCTTCAACATCTCGCTTAACTCGGAAAACCCACATGGATCCTATAGCTTTTGCACCTGAAGGAAGGACTACCAAAGACCAAGTCTTGTTTTCGATAAGGGCCTCATATTCACGTTTCATAGAATTTTGCCACTTAGACGAATGTTTGTCCGTTAGTGCCTGTTTTACTGTGTCGGGCGTCTCAATGTCATGCTAACTTACAATATTGTTGACCATATTGTACTCTTTTCTTGGCCTACCTCGCTGGGCAGTGCGTATAATCTTGGGCCTACCTGGACCACGGTGAGCACGTACACCATCAACGGGGTTGCTTGGTGGACTGGCATTATCTTCTTCAAAACTCTCGAACTCGTCGTCATCAGAGTCTGGATACTCGCCCTCTGGAACTGAGTTCTCCGAATTGACTTCTTCTGGAGCTGCTTGTGCTATTTCGCCCTCTGCTGCACCGACTTCTTCTGAAGCTGCTTCTTCTCTAACTTCGCCCTCTGCTGCACCGACTTCTTCTGAATCGGTTGCGGCTTGATAGCTTCCTGCGCTAACCCAATCAGCTTTTTGTGGGAACTCTGTGATAAATGAAGTAAAATCGTTAGTGCTTGCCTGATGATTAACCGATACTACTTCGCCTTCAACAAATTTGACGTCTCGTTTTTCCACGATTTGTCGAGCCTCTTTGTCGAATAGTCGATATGCCTTGGCGGTGAGCGAGTAGCCGACGAACGTGTACTCCTTGCCCTTAGCCCGAAACTTGTGGTGATGCATCTTATCCAGAGCATACATATACGGGTGAACCAAAAATCCGTAGATGCGCGACCGAAGGCTTTTTGCCGCTCCACTTTTCCATAGGGGTGATCCCGTCAAGCGCCTGCGATGGAGATCTATTTCGTAAGTAGCTTGCCGTTGCAACAGCTTCTGCCCATAATGGCACCTCAATGTTTTTGTGCAGCATAATACTACGCGCCATTTCAACGAGCGTTCTATTCGCTCTTTCTGCCACACCGTTTTGTTGCGGGGTGTATGGCACGGTTAATTCCACACTCCAGCAGATATTCGCCGAACTTGTGATTTATATACTCCCTGCCATTGTCACTGCGAATCGCTTTAATTCGCTTTTGTGTTTGATTTTCCACTAGCTGTTTGAACATTTGGAACTTTTCAAATGCCTGATCCTTGGTTTGCATAAAGTAAACAAACACTCGCTTTGAAAAATCATCTATAAATGTTATAAAGTACTTTGCGCCACTTATCGACTTCACATTTATCGGTCCGCACACGTCCGTATGAACTAGTTCCAAAATGTTATTTGCTCGCGCATCACTCTTTTTAGGGAATGGCAAAACACAAATCTTGGATTTGTTGCAGGTGTTGCAATTTATTTCAACCGGAATGTTATTTACGTCAATGCCTTTTACACGTTGATTGACTATCAGGTCCTTAAGGCTTCGAAAATGTAGGTGACCATATCGATTATGCCACACGACTGCCTTTTGTTGCATTGAAAATAATCGGTTCACGTTTAAGTCACTAAACAAAAATAAATTGTTTTGCAGTTGCGCCCTTAATATAGCAACTCCATCTTTTGCCGTTACTATCGCGCGATTTTCTTTAAAATACACGGAATGCCCATACTGCATTGCTTTGCTCACGGAAAAGAAATTCATTTGTAAATCTGGCACATACAATACGTCTTGCAATGTTATTTCACAATCGCTGGTTTTTATTTTGATGTTTCCTTTGCCAGGCGATTCAATTATTTTGTCTGCTGCTAACATAACTTTGTCTTTTTCTTCGACAAACGAAACAAACGCACTTTTCACACAGCACATATGAGAAGATGCCCCACTGTCCAGGCACCAGTCTGTTTTGTTATGTTCTCCTGGTTCACAGCAGCAAAAACCGAAAACGATAATCTCTCATTGCTTCTCTCTTCGCTTTGAAATTTGCCTTTATCCTTTCTTCCTCTTTCTTTACACTGCGTCGCTTTGTGACCACGTTTGCCACACACGAAACACTTTCCGTTAAATTTACCGTTTTCTTTTGCATGTGCGTTTTGTTTTTCGCTTCTCGATCCAGCATAATATGCGTGTTGCTTGCTATCCTTCTCATTTTTCTCGTTCATTCTTTCGGCCTCTGCCAAAAGTTTGACCTTGAGTGATTCAAAGAGCGGTAGCGAATCTCTTGTTTCCATAGCAACAACAAAATGTTCATACTCTGCATTTAAACTTGACATTAGAATTATCACTTTTAACTCCTCGGTTATTTCGACGTTTACTTCGATCAATTTGTCAATTATTTCCACGAAATTGTTCAAGTATTGGACCATGCTTTGATCTGCCGAGTATTTCGAATTTAACAGTTTTTTAAACAACAGCACTTTTCGAAGTGGTCCTCTTGACACATACACCTCGCGCAACTTGGCCCATGCTGCTAGCGCTGAGGTTGCATTTTTTACATAACTTAACTGCGACACATTCACATTAAGAATTATGCATGCCAATGCCTTTTCGTCCATTAAGTTCCATTTGACAGCTTCCTCGGATGTTGACTCGTTAGTCAACTTCAGCTTGCCACTAACGATGCTCCAAAGTTCTTGGTGTACCAGAACACTTCGCATCTGAACACTCCACACATCGTAATTTTGATCACTTAACTTTTCTATTTGATACGCACTCATCTTAGTTTCGCGAGTCTGGGGCCATAACCAATGTTAATGCTGAAATCGAGCCGATACCAAATATAAGTAAGAACGCCAAATTTACGTGCGCACACGACAAAAGTATTTTATTGAGTAAGACATACGAAGCATCAAAAAGTAAGAGGAAAAAGAAGGAAGAATATGAATAGGAAAAATACTATCGCTTAGAGATGTGCAAGTAGAACGATATAACTTGTAAACTTCAACAATAATTTATAATAATTTATAATAATTTATAATAATTTATAATAATTTATAATAATTTATAATAATTTATAATAATTTATAATAATTTATAATAATTTATAATAATTTATAATAATTTATAATAATTTATAATAATTTATAATAATTTATAATAATTTATAATAATTTATAATAATGTATAATAATTTATGATAATTTATAATAATTTATAATAATTTATAATAATTTATAATAATTTATAATAATTTATAATAATTTATAATAATTTATAATAATTTATAATAATTTATAATAATTTATAATAATTTATAATAATTTATAATAATTTATAATAATTTATAATAATTTATAATAATTTATAATAATTTATAATAATTTATAATAATTTATAATAATTTATAATAATTTATAATAATTTATAATAATTTATAATAATTTATAATAATTTATAATAATTTATAATAATTTATAATAATTTATAATAATTTATAATAATTTATAATAATTTATAATAATTTATAATAATTTATAATAATTTATAATAATTTATAATAATTTATAATAATTTATAATAATTTATAATAATTTATAATAATTTATAATAATTTATAATAATTTATAATAATTTATAATAATTTATAATAATTTATAATAATTTATAATAATTTATAATAATTTATAATAATTTATAATAATTTATAATAATTTATAATAATTTATAATAATTTATAATAATTTATAATAATTTATAATAATTTATAATAATTTATAATAATTTATAATAATTTATAATAATTTATAATAATTTATAATAATTTATAATAATTTATAATAATTTATAATAATTTATAATAATTTATAATAATTTATAATAATTTATAATAATTTATAATAATTTATAATAATTTATAATAATTTATAATAATTTATAATAATTTATAATTTATAATATAATATAATAATTTATAATAATTTATAATAATTTATAATAATTTATAATAATTTATAATAATTTATAATAATTTATAATAATTTAAAATAATTTATAATAATTTATAATAATTTATAATAATTTATAATAATTTATAATAATTTATAATAATTTATAATAATTTATAATAATTTATAATAATTTATAATAATTTATAATAATTTATAATAATTTATAATAATTTATAATTATTTATAATATTTTATAATAATTTAATAATTTATAATAATTTATAATAATTTATAATAATTTATAATAATTTATAATAATTTATAATAATTTATAATAATTTATAATAATTTATAATAATTTATAATAATTTATAATAATCTATAATAATTTATAATAATTTATAATAATTTATAATAATTTATAATAATTTATAATAATTTATAATAATTTATAATAATTTATAATAATTTATAATAATTTATAATAATTTATAATAATTTATAATAATTTATAATAATTTATAATAATTTATAATAATTTATAATAATTTATAATAATTTATAATAATTTATAATAATTTATAATAATTTATAATAATTTATAATAATTTATAATAATTTATAATAATTTATAATAATTTATAATAATTTATAATAATTTATAATAATTTATAATAATTTATAATAATTTATAATAATTTATAATAATTTATAATAATTTATAATAATTTATAATAATTTATAATAATTTATAATAATTTATAATAATTTATAATAATTTATAATAATTTATAATAATTTATAATAATTTATAATAATTTATAATAATTTATAATAATTTATAATAATTTATAATAATTTATAATAATTTATAATAATTTATAATAATTTATAATAATTTATAATAATTTATAATAATTTATAATAATTTATAATAATTTATAATAATTTATAATAATTTATAATAATTTATAATAATTTATAATAATTTATAATAATTTATAATAATTTATAATAATTTATAATAATTTATAATAATTTATAATAATTTATAATAATTTATAATAATTTATAATAATTTATAATAATTTATAATAATTTATAATAATTTATAATAATTTATAATAATTTATAATAATTTATAATAATTTATAATAATTTATAATAATTTATAATAATTTATAATAATTTATAATAATTTATAATAATTTATAATAATTTATAATAATTTATAATAATTTATAATAATTTATAATAATTTATAATAATTTATAATAATTTATAATAATTTATAATAATTTATAATAATTTATAATAATTTATAATAATTTATAATAATTTATAATAATTTATAATAATTTATAATAATTTATAATAATTTATAATAATTTATAATAATTTATAATAATTTATAATAATTTATAATAATTTATAATAATTTATAATAATTTATAATAATTTATAATAATTTATAATAATTTATAATAATTTATAATAATTTATAATAATTTATAATAATTTATAATAATTTATAATAATTTATAATAATTTATAATAATTTATAATAATTTATAATAATTTATAATAATTTATAATAATTTATAATAATTTATAATAATTTATAATAATTTATAATAATTTATAATAATTTATAATAATTTATAATAATTTATAATAATTTATAATAATTTATAATAATTTATAATAATTTATAATAATTTATAATAATTTATAATAATTTATAATAATTTATAATAATTTATAATAATTTATAATAATTTATAATAATTTATAATAATTTATAATAATTTATAATAATTTATAATAATTTATAATAATTTATAATAATTTATAATAATTTATAATAATTTATAATAATTTATAATAATTTATAATAATTTATAATAATTTATAATAATTTATAATAATTTATAATAATTTATAATAATTTATAATAATTTATAATAATTTATAATAATTTATAATAATTTATAATAATTTATAATAATTTATAATAATTTATAATAATTTATAATAATTTATAATAATTTATAATAATTTATAATAATTTATAATAATTTATAATAATTTATAATAATTTATAATAATTTATAATAATTTATAATAATTTATAATAATTTATAATAATTTATAATAATTTATAATAATTTATAATAATTTATAATAATTTATAATAATTTATAATAATTTATAATAATTTATAATAATTTATAATAATTTATAATAATTTATAATAATTTATAATAATTTATAATAATTTATAATAATTTATAATAATTTATAATAATTTATAATAATTTATAATAATTTATAATAATTTATAATAATTTATAATAATTTATAATAATTTATAATAATTTATAATAATTTATAATAATTTATAATAATTTATAATAATTTATAATAATTTATAATAATTTATAATAATTTATAATAATTTATAATAATTTATAATAATTTATAATAATTTATAATAATTTATAATAATTTATAATAATTTATAATAATTTATAATAATTTATAATAATTTATAATAATTTATAATAATTTATAATAATTTATAATAATTTATAATAATTTATAATAATTTATAATAATTTATAATAATTTATAATAATTTATAATAATTTATAATAATTTATAATAATTTATAATAATTTATAATAATTTATAATAATTTATAATAATTTATAATAATTTATAATAATTTATAATAATTTATAATAATTTATAATAATTTATAATAATTTATAATAATTTATAATAATTTATAATAATTTATAATAATTTATAATAATTTATAATAATTTATAATAATTTATAATAATTTATAATAATTTATAATAATTTATAATAATTTATAATAATTTATAATAATTTATAATAATTTATAATAATTTATAATAATTTATAATAATTTATAATAATTTATAATAATTTATAATAATTTATAATAATTTATAATAATTTATAATAATTTATAATAATTTATAATAATTTATAATAATTTATAATAATTTATAATAATTTATAATAATTTATAATAATTTATAATAATTTATAATAATTTATAATAATTTATAATAATTTATAATAATTTATAATAATTTATAATAATTTATAATAATTTATAATAATTTATAATAATTTATAATAATTTATAATAATTTATAATAATTTATAATAATTTATAATAATTTATAATAATTTATAATAATTTATAATAATTTATAATAATTTATATATATATAATTTATAATAATTTATAATAATTTAGAATAATTTAGAATAATTTAGAATAATTTAGACTAATTTAGAATAATTTATAATAATTTATAATAATTTAGAATAATTTAGAATAATTTAGAATAATTTAGACTAATTTAGAATAATTTAGAATAATTTAGAATAATTTAGAATAATTTAGAATAATTTAGAATAATTTAGAATAATTTATAATAATTTATAATAATTTATAATAATTTATAATAATTTATAATAATTTATAATAATTTAAAATAATTTATAATAATTTATAATAATTTATAATAATTTATAATAATTTATAATAATTTATAATAATTTATAATAATTTATAATAATTTATAATAATTTATAATAATTTATAATAATTTATAATAATTTATAATAATTTATAATAATTTATAATAATTTATAATAATTTATAATAATTTACAATAATTTATAATAATTTATAATAATTTATAATAAATTATAATAATTTATAATAATTTATAAGAATTTATAATAATTTATAATAATTTATAATAATTTATAATAGTTTATAATAATTTATAATAATTTATAATAATTTATAATAATTTATAATAATTTATAATAATTTATAATAATATATAATAATTTATAATAATTTATAATAATTTATAATAATTTATAATAATTTGTAATAATTTATAATAATTTGTAATAATTTATAATAATCTATAATAATTTATAATAATTTTTAATAATTTATAATAATTTATAATAATTTATAATAATGTATCATAATTTATAATAATTTATAATCATTTATAATAATTTATAATAATTTATAATAATATATAATAATTTATAATAATTTATAATAATTTATAATAATTTATAATAATTTGTAATAATTTATAATAATTTGTAATAATTTATAATAATCTATAATAATTTATAATAATTTATAATAATTTATAATAATTTATAATAATTTATAATAATTTATAATAATTTATAATAATTTATAATAATTTATAATAATTTATAATAATTTATAATAATTTATAATAATTTATAATAATTTATAATAATTTATAATAATTTATAATAATTTATAATAATTTATAATAATTTATAATAATTTATAATAATTTATAATAATTTATAATAATTTATAATAATTTATAATAATTTATAATAATTTATAATAATTTATAATAATTTATAATAATTTATAATAATTTATAATAATTTATAATAATTTATAATAATTTATAATAATTTATAATAATTTATAATAATTTATAATAAGTTATAATAATTTATAATAATTTATAATAATTTATAATAATTTATAATAATTTATAATAATTGATAATAATTTATAATAATTTATAATAATTTATAATAATTGATAATAATTGATAATAATTTATAATAATTTATAATAATTTATAATAATTTATAATAATTTATAATAATTTATAATAATTTATAATAATTTATAATAATTTATAATAATTTATAATAATTTATAATAATTTATAATAATTTATAATAATTTATAATAATTTATAATAATTTATAATAATTTATAATAATTTATAATAATTTATAATAATTTATAATAATTTATAATAATTTATAATAATTTATAATAATTTATAATAATTTATAATAATTTATAATAATTTATAATAATTTATAATAATTTATAATAATGTATAATAATTTATAATAATTTATAATAATTTATAATAATTTATAATAATTTATAATAATTTATAATAATTTATAATAATTTATAATAATTTATAATAATTTATAATAATTTATAATAATTTATAATAATTTATAATAATTTATAATAATTTATAATAATTTATAATAATTTATAATAATTTATAATAATTTATAATAATTTATAATAATTTATAATAATTTATAATAATTTATAATAATTTATAATAATTTATAATAATTTATAATAATTTATAATAATTTATAATAATTTATAATAATTTATAATAATTTATAATAATTTATAATAATTTATATTTAATTATAATAATTTATAATAATTCATAATAATTTATAATAATTTATAATAGTTTATAATAATTTATAATAATTTATAATAATTTATAATAATTTATAATAATTTATAATAATTTATAATAATTTATAATAATTTATAATAATTTATAATAATTTATAATAATTTATAATAATTTATAATAACTTATAATAATTTATAATAATCATAATATGTAGTATGACTTTCAAAGTGAACGGTCGTGTTTTTTTTCTGCGCTTCGAATTTTGTATTTTGTTTTCGTTTATTCCCATCGGTGGGTGTTATCAAAACAATTTTAATTTTCTTCCGCGTTATTTAAACATATGTAAATTTAAACTCCGTTCGCTTCGCGAGTGCACTTTGTATTTAATACTAATTAATTTTTTTTATTTTCGTAATTCTTATCTGTGTTTTCTTTTCTTTTATCCACACCGTTTTCTCTTTTGTGCATGCACTTTAACTTAGTTACGCTCCCGCTCTCTTGCTCTCTTTGCTTTGAAAGTTCTAAGCGTGCAGTTTCGGCGCTCTTGCGGTACTTATAACTGCTCGCTTATAAATTTCAATTCGCTTTCTTGGTACAGTGGTCCCAATAAATACAATGAATAATAAAAATTTAGTCTGCTTCTGCAAGAAATGCAGCCTCGTAATCAGGGCTGACCAGTCGAATATGACTTGCTGGCTGTGTGAAAATATGGTGCACACCAAGTGCGCCGGTTTTACTGGCCGGACAAGTGATGACCTATCGAAGGGGCCCAATTTGCAGTTTTGTTGTGATGCTTGTGTCGAGGTTGCGAACGAGATGAAATCGTTTATGCGCCAAACTAAAGGCGGCCTGATGGGGCTGATTAGCTGTTTCGGTTTTGCTAGAGATAGTTTTCGCCGAGCTGATGATCTCCTCTCTGCGCTGGACTCGCAGTTTATTAGTCGTAAGCTATTAGAAGAGTCCCCTAAGCGCAAAAAGGCCGCTGGTGGTAAGGAGCAAAAGGGGAACACCCCGCAACCGAAATCAAAAGAACAACAGAGCATTCCGGCGGATCAGCAGCCGATTTCAGCAAACCCTCAAATGTTGCTAAGATCGGCAGCTAAAAAAGATTCGGTATCCGAACAATCCGTTTCAGAATGCATGCAACCAGAATTCCGATTTGTCCGTAGTGGTTTAAGCCTAGTATCCTGATCGACGAAAACCGAACGCCAGTCATGAGAGAGAGCGAGAGGCAAACAGCTGGCGTTCACTTTTCGTGAAGCTTTTTTTTGACTTAGGTCTCCAGCTCGACGAAAAAAATACCAGAAAATTGCATCGCGTTGCCAACCAACTGAAATGAACTTTGGGTGAACCCTAGCAAAAAGAATAAAAAATTTAATCTTTCGGCGTGCGCTTCTCATAGAAATTTTCAAAAAATGGAGAGAAAAACTCAGAAAACCCGGAAAAGTCGGTTGCAGGAGTTCAGCAATGAGGAAAAAATAGCATTAATTCGATGCGTGGAGTCGCGCCCAGAATTGTGGGATCTGTCCAATTAAAAGCATTTTAATGCAACATTTATAAAAAGATCGTGGGAGGAAATAGGCTGGGAAATGGACAAAGATGGTAAGTTACAATTGTACATTATTAAATATTTGTTAACGTGGACATACACAATATTTATGTTTAGATAATAGTTGCAAGCTGGCGTGGAAGTCTCTACGGGACAGCTACAAGTACCACAAGTGCAAGCAGCCAAAGAGTGGAAGTGCTGGAGGAGACCCACTGGAGAAGCCAACAGGTGCTGCGGAGTGGGATTTCGCCCGCTACATGAGCTTCCTGCCGGACTTATCCACGCAGAGGCAGTAGGTTCTGGCCAAAAATTTTTTTACATTATACTAATATAATTTATTTTTAACAGAACAACCCATTCTGTGTTTTCGGAGAGCGACGGAGCACAAGCAATGGACTACTCCATTGAGGAAACTCAAGACCCAGTTGAAGCTGGCTTTTTGGAAGCGGAGGCGGAGCTGGAGGTCGAGCTGTCTGAGGCCCAAAAGGAACTGTATTCCTATGTAAGTTGCCCAATTTCTATTAAATAATATAATTTCTTATGAAATATTCCTATACTTTCAAATGGTGGAGGAAGAAGGAGCGCCAAGAAGCGAAAGGTGGAGGAAACACCAGCAGCCAAAATGTGCGACATGCTGGGCAACTTTCTGGAGCAGCAACAAAAGGCTCCCCTTCCCACTCCTCCAAGGCCGGTATATGCCTACTGGGAGTCGATTCTTAGCACGCTTCCTCCGGAACGTGCTGCCGAAGTCGAAAGGAAGATGACCCGGCTTCTGTGGGAGGAGAAAGACGCCAGTTAACAATTCAATAAAAATAAAAAATATTTAACATTGCAAAATTACTTTTATTGTTTTTTTAATTTCTTTGCACACCGGCAGACTCGTCTTGCCAAGGTACACTTCCAGCACTTCCGTTTAAATATTCTTTTAAGGTTGAACTCGACATTTTCGTTTCATTTAACTTTGTTTGATTTTTTGTTTGTCAACAAACCCAGCTGATTGACAGTAAGACCGTAGTAAGCTCAGTTCGGATGAACTCTCGAAACTTTGGTCACACTGGAAAGATTAAAGTTTTTACGCTAGCATAATCGTTTGTCGATCAGGATACTAGGCTTTAACAATTAGTGGATCCACCTATCTCTCAGAATGTAGCATCTCCACCACAAGGGACTACTGAGTCCGGACAACCGGCTCAAGTTGGTTTGGCAGAAGCAATGTCTGCTCCACCAAAATCGCTTTCAGTGGTTCCACTCAAGAAACAAATTTTCGTTTCTCGGCTTTCCCCTGATCAAACATCTTCTGATGTATTGTCTTATATACAAGACAAAACTAAAGCCGATTGTAATAGTGTAAAGGTGGAAAAGTTTAAGTTTTCTTATGCTAGAGACATTTCATCTTTCAAGATAACTGTCCCTAACGAGCTTTTTGAAGCCATATGCTCGGGCGACTTTTGTCCGGATAATATGGTTGTAAAAGAGTTCGAGACTAAGATAAAGAAGAAGGGGCCCGTGGGAGTAAAACTTCTTAGTCGAGGCCAAACCAGTGTACCAATTTCAAAAAACTAACTTCTAACCTCCTACTTTCCTATCAGAATGCAAGAGGTTTGCGCAGCAAACTTACTAAATTGTATTCCGATAGCCTTTCCTTTGCATCTCATATTATTGTGTTCACAGAAACCTGGTTAAAGACGGAGATCTTTAGCTGCGAAGTTTTTCCAGGTAAGTACACAATATATAGGTATGACCGTCCCACTAGACGGGGAGGTGGAGTCTTAATTAGAGTTGATTCAACCCTCCCTCCTTCAATACCATTGAATTTATTTGTGTAAAGTTATCGCTTCCTGGTAACTTTATATACATAACTTGCTTATATATTCCGCCGTTGTCTGAACTTCCTGTTTATTTAAATCACCTATCCGTTACTAAGTCCGTTGCAAATAAGCTTTCCGATAGGGATCAGTTAATAGTTCTAGGTGATTTTAATATACCTGGAGTTACTTGGTCCACTGAGGATGGATCGAATGTCTTACTACCTATAGCACAGCATGATTTTTTTGATGGCCTGCTTGACATATCTCTATCTCAAGTAAACCATGTTCGAAATTCATTAGGTCGCCTACTTGATTTGTGTTTTGTATCAAATCCTGAAGGTGTGTTTCTGTCCAGAGTAGCACCACTCACGCAACCTGAAGATCCATATCACCCAACATTCGAACTTTCATTTGATACGGGTAGAGTTATAGAAGAAAAATCAGAAAAATCCAAACGAATACATTGTTTTCGCAAGGCAGACTTTCTGAGGCTAAATAATTTTATTTCTTGCTTTAATTGGTCTGATCCTTACCTATGCATTAATATGTCCGATGCAGTTAATGTTTTTTACACTGCAATAAACTCATTTTTTAATTCCTGTGTTCCGTGGTACTATCCATCAACTTCCAATAAATCACCTTGGTTTAGCAAAGAGTTGACACACTTAAAAAATGTAAAGTCCAGACTTTTTAGGAAATATAAAAATACCGGTTCTCAATCTGTTTTTACTAGATATTTAAGTGCTCGGTCAAGATTTACCGTGCTTAATGCTCAGTGTTATAACAGTTACTTAAACCGTTGTAAGGTCCAGTTCTCTCAGCACCCGAAACAGTTTTATAATTTTGTTAACACCAAGCGTAAATCTAAATTCTTTCCTTCCTCGCTATCGTTCGAAAACATGACGGCAACCACAGATCAGGCAATAGCCGATTTATTTGCCCACTCTACTTTAGATTATTCATCACAGCCTTATTCTTACAACATATCCAAGTCAAACCTCATATTCTGTCCCACTTTAACAGAAAGCTCTCTTCTTTTGGATCTTCTTCGTATTAAACCTGTTTATTCGCCAGGGCCCGATGGTATTCCTGGGTGCGTGCTTAGGTATTGCGCTAAGGCCCTGTGCAAACCTCTTCACAAGTTGTTTACCTTATCTATAGAAACCTCCCAATTCCCAAATATTTGGAAGGAATCATTTGTTATTCCTCTTTTCAAAAAAGGTAACAAGTTAGAAGCCAGTAACTACAGAGGTATTTCTAAGTTGTCAGCTATTCCTAAGCTTTTTGAAAAATTATTACTCCTCATTTGCAGCACCTTTGCAGATCAATCATTTCTCCGTGTCAACACGGATTTATTAAACGTAGATCCACAATCACAAACCTTCTAGAGCTCACTTCATTAGTGATAAATGGCTTCAATAGTAGTTTTCAAACAGACGTCATTTACACTGACTTTAGTAAAGCATTTGACTCTGTAAATCACTTACTTCTCATTCAAAAACTTGACCTTTTAGGTTTTCCAGTTGATCTGCTTAAATGGATTTCAAGTTATCTGAATGGCAGGTCACAAAGGGTCCTTTTTAAAAATTCAATTTCTGAAATTCTCCGTGTTACCTCCGGTGTCCCACAAGGGAGCCATCTGGGTCCGTTACTTTTTACATTATTTATTAATGATCTTCCCTCAATTATAAGTCATTCTCGCGTACTTATGTACGCAGATGATGTTAAGTTGTGCCTGCAGTACAAGGACATTTCCTGCCATTTAGACTTGCAATCCGATCTAGATAATTTTCAAAACTGGTGCCGAGATAATTTACTAAATTTAAACGGTTCCAAGTGCAAGCTGATGACTTTTTATCGGGCCAATCCGATATACGCGACCTACACGTTAAGTGGCAGCTCTTTGGATAGAATAACTCTTGTAAACGATCTTGGCGTTCTCTTGGACCCCAAACTAAAATTTTCTAATCACATTTCGTCCATGGTTGATAAAGCCAGAGGAGTGCTTGGATTTATTAAAAGGTGGTCAAAAGAATTCGATGATCCTTATTTGACTAAAACGTTATATATTTCGCTAGTCCGTCCGATTCTGGAGTATGGGTCTCCCGTCTGGAGTCCACAATACGGAATATATATTGGTCGTATTGAATCTGTACAAAAAACTTCCTTCTTTTTGCTTTACGGCGCCTAAACTGGGATGCAAATCTTATCTTACCTTCTTATTCTAGTAGACTTCTTTTGATTAATTTACCATCCCTAGCCAACCGTAGAACGATGCTTGGTACTATCTTTATTTATAGCCTTATACATGGTGATATTGACTGCCCCAACTTGTTAAGTCGGCTAAACTTTTCTGTGCCAAGTAGATTAACCAGAAATTATATTCCCCTAACTTTAAATCATTGTAGATCTAACTATGCCTTGCATGAGCCTTTCAGAGTATTATGTTCTGACTATAATAGACTTTTTCCTGTAATATCAAATCTTGACTCTCTGCCGCTCCTAAAACGATTAATACTTGCTTCATTGGCACAAGATTGATCTAACTATTACTTTTTTCCCCGGACCTTTACCTTTATTTTCCTATCTCGCGTCTATCTTATCGCGAATCGTGCCGTACGATACACGGCTGCGCCCCTCGGTCGGTTGGGCGGGTAAGTGGGCCGTGGGCCTCCGCGCGAAAAAAAAAAAATAAATAAATAATTTATAATAATTTATAATATTTATAATAATTTATAATAATTTATAATAATTTATAATAATTTATAATAATTTATAATAATTTATAATAATTTATAATAATTTATAATAATTTATAATAATTTATAATAATTTATAATAATTTATAATAATTTATAATAATTTATAATAATTTATAATAATTTATAATAATTTATAATAATTTATAATAATTTATAATAATTTATAATATTTATAATAATTTATAATAATTTATAATAATTTATAATAATTTATAATAATTTATAATAATTTATAATAATTTATAATAATTTATAATAATTTATAATAATTTATAATAATTTATAATAATTTATAATAATTTATAATAATTTATAATAATTTATAATAATTTATAATAATTTATAATAATTTATAATAATTTATAATAATTTATAATAATTTATAATAATTTATAATAATTTATAATAATTTATAATAATTTATAATAATTTATAATAATTTATAATAATTTATAATAATTTATAATAATTTATAATAATTTATAATAATTTAGAATAATTTAGAATAATTTATAATAATTTATAATAATTTATAATAATTTATAATAATTTATAATAATTTATAATAATTTATAATACTTTATATTAATTTACAATAATTTATAATAATTTATAATAATTTGTAATAAATTATAATAATTTATAATAATTTATAATATTTTATAATAATTTATAATAATTTATAATATTTTATAAAAATTTATAATATTTTTTAATAATTTATAATAATTTATAATAGTTTATAATAATTTATAATAATTAATAATAATTAATAATAAGTTATAATAATTTATAATAATTTATAATAATTTATAATAATTTATAATAATTTATAATAATTTATAATAATTTATAATAATTTATAATAATTTATAATAATTTATAATAAATTATAATAATTTATAATAATTGATAATAATTTATAATTTGTTCACTCCCCAGGGAGTGTAAGTGTGATGAAAGTTAAATGGCATAAAACGTTGTGTTATAGAAGAAATTAAAATATATAAAAAGTATGACCTCGAGTAATTCAATAACACTACAATTATTGTTTAACAGGTCGATACAAAACCAATATTAACAAAAAGGATCCACTCGCCCAAAAATTCAGCAATTAAAAACAATCTTCAACTATTTGTTGTATTTACCAGTCTGCATATAGAAGATACCAATAAACTTTGGCAACTCACAATTGCCAAAAGCTTCTCTGATCGTAACATTGGGGAGTTTCTGACGCTCTGCTTCCATCCCCGTAGATAGCTGATGAGTCTGAGGTGACGTGCAGACGAAACTAGCTAGTCCTATCATAGTCGGGTGTAAGTGTGATGAAAGTTAAGTGGAATAAAACGCTGTGTTATAGAAGAAATTAAAATATAACCATCGTATGACCTCGAGTAATTCAATAACACTACAATTATTGTTTAACAGGTCGATACAAAACCAACATAAACAAAAGGGATCCTCTCGTCTAAAAATTCAGCAATTAAAAACAATCTTCAACTATTTGTTGTGTTTACCAGTCTGCATATCGAAAAAACCGACGGTTTTTCAACAGACAAAACACTGAAAACATTCACACACTGTAGAAGCTTTAACAACAGAACTCCACCTATGTTAAAACCAATGAACTTTGGCAAATCACAATTGCCAAAAGCTTCTCTGATCGTAACATTGGGGAGTTTCTGACGCTCTGCTTCCATCCCCGTAGATAGCTGATGAGTCTGAGGTGACGTGCAGACGAAAGTAGCTAGTCCTATCATAGTCGGGTTCACTCCCCAGGGAGTGTAAGTGAGATGAAAGTTAAGTGGAATAAAACGTTGTGTTATAGAAGAAATTAAAATATAACCAACGTATGACCTCTAGTAATTCAATAACACTACAATTATTGTTTAACAGGTCGATACAAAACCAACATAAACAAAAGGGATCCTCTCGTCTAAAAATTCAGCAATTAAAAACAATCTTCAACTAGTTGTTGTGTTTACCAGTCTGCATATCGAAAAAACCGACGGTTTTTCAACAGACAAAACACTGAAAACATTCACACACTGTAGAAGCTTTAATGACAGAACTCCACCTATGTTAAAACCAATGAACTTTGGCAAATCACAATTGCCAAAAGCTTCTCTGATCGTAACATTGGGGAGTTTATGACGCTCTGCTTCCATCCCCGTAGATAGCTGATGAGTCTGAGGTGACGTGCAGACGAAACGAGCTAGTCCTATCATAGTAAACCCGTTCACTCCCCAGGGAGTGTAAGTGTGATGAAAGTTAAGTGAAATAAAACGTTGTGTTATAGAAGAAACAAGAGAGAACGCTATAGTCGAGTGCCTCGACTATTAGATACCCGTTACTCAGCTAAACAACTTAATATAAATATGCCTTCTTGTATGTTTTTCGCCGCTCGAATTAGCTCCCGATTTTTATGTTAAAATCGGTACCCAGGGAACACCTCCAATTTGGCTAACTTGATTTGATTGGCATAGTTCTTGGGATATAGTTCGGTATTGACAAATGAAAACCATCACAATTTCCTTTAATAGAAATCCATCGATAATTAACGTTGACTCTGTTGAGCACCTTGGGCAGCTGTTCCAAAGTCATCCGTTAGATGGCGCTATTGTTAGGCGGAAATGTAGGCGCTATCCAGGCTTAAGCGTTTAATGGGTTTTTGGGCGTTAGAAAGGGCGTGGCAAACTTTTATTTGGCCAATCGATAGGTATTGACGAAACAAATAATAAAAATAATAAAAAAATTTTCATAATAGCATCAAAACTGTGGCCACAGCTTGTGGCTTGTGGGCGTCAGAGGGGGCGTGGCACCATTTTGAAACAAACTTGCGCTGCGTAGGAACTCCTAAAATCTACATTCAAAATGCCAATCTTCTAGCTTTTATAGTTTCCGAGATCTCAGCGTTCATACGGACAGACAGACGGACTGACGGACATGGCTAGATCGACTCGGCTTGTGATCCTGAACAAGAATATATATACTTTATAGGGTCGGAAACGCTTCCTTCTACCTGTTACATACTTTTGCACGAATACAATATACCCTTTTACTCTACGAGTAACGGGTATAATTAAAATATAACCAACGTATGACCTCGAGTAATTCAATAACACTACAATTATTGTTTAACAGGTCGATGCAAAACCAATATAAACAAAAGGGATCCACTCGCCCAAAAATTCAGCAATTAAAAACAATCTTCAATTATTTGTTGTGTTTACCAGTCTGCATATCGAAAAAACCGAGGGTTTTTCAACAGACAAAACACTGAAAACCTTCACACACTGATAGAAGCTTTAACGACAGAACTCCACCTATGTTAAAACCAATGAACTTTGGCAAATCACAATTGCCAAAAGCTTCTCTGATCGTAACATTGGGGAGTTTCTGACGCTCTGCTTCCATCCCCGTAGATAGCTGATGAGTCTGAGGTGACGTGCAGACGAAACTAGCTAGTCCTATTATAGTCGGGTTCACTCCCCAGGCAGTGCAAGTGTGACGAAAGTGAAGTGGAATAAAACGTTGTGTTATAGAAGAAATTAAAATATAACCAACGTATGACCTCGAGTAATTCAATAACACTACAATTATTGTTTAACAGGTCGATGCAAAACCAACATAAACAAAAAGGATCCTCTCGCCCGAAAATTCAGCAATTAAAAACAATCTTCAACTATTTGTTGTGTTTACTAGTCTGCATATCGAAAAAACCGACGGTTTTTCAACAGACAAAACACTGAAAACATTCACACACTGATAGAAGCTTTAACAACAGCATTCCACCTATGTTAAAACCAATGAACTTTGGCAACTCACAATTGCCAAAAGCTTCTCTGATCGTAACATTGGGGAGTTTCTGAGGCTCTGCTTCCATCCCCGTAGATAGCTGATGAGTCTGAGGTGACGTGCAGACGAAACTAGCTAGTCCTATCATAGTCGGATTCACTCCCCAGGGAGTGTAAGTGTGATGAAAGTTAAGTGGAATAAAACGTTGTGTTAAAGAAGAAATTAAAATATAACCAACGTATGACCTCGAGTAATTCAATAACACTACAATTATTGTTTAACAGGTCGATACAAAACCAACATAAACAAAAGGGATCCACTCGTCTAAAAATTCAGCAATTAAAAACAATCTTCAACTATTTGTTGTGTTTACCAGTCTGCATATTGAAAAAACCGACGGTTTTTCAACAGACAAAACACTGAAAACATTCACACACTGTAGAAGCTTTAACGACAGAACTCCACCTATGTTAAAACCAATGAACTTTGGCAAATCACAATTGCCAAAAGCTTCTCTGATCGTAACATTGGGGAGTTTCTGACGCTCTGCTTCCATCCCCGTAGATAGCTGATGAGTCTGAGGTGACGTGCAGACGAAACTAGCTAGTCCTATCATAGTAAACCCCTTCACTCCCCAGGGAGTGTAAGTGTGATGAAAGTTAAGTGAAATAAAACGTTGTGTTATAGAAGAAACAAGAGAGAACGCTATAGTCGAGTGCCTCGACTATTAGATACCCGTTACTCAGCTAAACAACTTAATATAAATATGCCTTCTTCTATGTTTTTCGCCGCTCGAATTTGCTCCCGATTTTTATGTTAAAATCGGTACCCAGGGAACACCTCCAATTTGGCTAACTTGATTTGATTGGCATAGTTCTTGGGATATAGTTCGGTATTGACAAATGAAAACCATCACAATTTCCTTTAATAGAAATCCATCGATAATTAACGTTGACTCTGTTGAGCACCTTGGCCAGCTGTTCCAAAGTCATCCGTTAGATGGCGCTATTGTTAGGCGGAAATGTAGGCGCTAGCCAGGCTTAAGCGTTTAATGGGTTTTTGGGCGTTAGAAAGGGCGTGGCAAACTTTTATTTGGCCAATCGATAGGTATTGACGAAACAAATAATAAAAATAATAAAAAAATTTTCATAATAGCATCAAAACTGTGGCCACAGCTTGTGGCTTGTGGGCGTCAGAGGGGCGTGGCACCATTTTGAAACAAACTTGCGCTGCGTAGGAACTCCTAAAATCTACATGCAAAATGCCAATCTTCTAGCTTTTATAGTTTCCGAGATCTCAGCGTTCATACGGACAGACAGACGGACAGACGGACATGGCTAGATCGACTCGGCTTGTGATCCTGAACAAGAATATATATACTTTATAGGGTCGGAAACGCTTCCTTCTACCTGTTACATACTTTTGCACGAATACAATATACCCTTTTACTCTACGAGTAACGGGTATAATTAAAATATAACCAACATATGACCTTGAGTAATTCAATAACAGTACAATTATTGTTTAACAGGTAGATACAAAACCAACATAAACAAAAGGGATCCTCTCGCCCAAAAATTCAGCAATTAAAAACAATCTTCAACTATTTGTTGTGTTTACCAGTCTGCATATCGAAAAAACCGACGGTTTTTCAACAGACAAAACGCTGAAAACCTACACACTGATAGAAGCTTTAACGACAGAACTCCACCTATGTTAAAACCAATGAACTTTGGCAAATCACAATTGTCAAAAGCTTCTCTGATCGTAACATTGGGGAGTTTCTGACGCTCTGCTTTTATCCCCGTAGATAGCTGATGAGTCTGAGGTGACGTGCAGACGAAACTAGCTAGTCCTATCATAGTCGGGTTCACTCCCCAGGCAGTGCAAGTGTGATGAAAGTTTAGTGGAATAAAACGTTGTGTTATAGAAGAAATTAAAATATAACCAACGTATGACCTTGAGTAATTCAATAACAGTACAATTATTGTTTAACAGGTAGATACAAAACCAACATAAACAAAAGGGATCCTCTCGCCCAAAAATTCAGCAATTAAAAACAATCTTCAACTATTTGTTGTGTTTACCAGTCTGCATATCGAAAAAACCGACGGTTTTTCAACAGACAAAACACTGAAAACATTCACACACTGTAGAAGCTTTAACGACAGAACTCCACCTATGTTAAAACCAATGAACTTTGGCAAATCACAATTGCCAAAAGCTTCTCTGATCGTAACATTGGGGAGTTTCTGACGCTCTGCTTCCATACCCGTAGATAGCTGATGAGTCTGAGGTGACGTGCAGACGAAACTAGCTAGTCCTATCATAGTAAACCCCTTCACTCCCCAGGGAGTGTAAGTGTGATGAAAGTTAAGTGAAATAAAACGTTGTGTTATTGAAGAAACAAGAGAGAACGCTATAGTCGAGTGCCTCGACTATTATATACCCGTTACTCAGCTAAACAACTTAATATAAATATGCCTTCTTGTATGTTTTTCGCCGCTCGAATTAGCTCCCGATTTTTATGTTAAAATCGGTACCCAGGGAGCACCTCCAATTTGGCTAACTTGATTTGATTGGCATAGTTCTTGGGATATAGTTCGGTATTGTGAAATGAAAACCATCGCAATTTCCTTTAATAGAAATCCCTCGATAATTAACGTTGACTCTGTTGAGCACCTTGGCCAGCTGTTCCAAAGTCATCCGTTAGATGGCGCTATTGTAAGGCGGAAATGTAGGCGCTAGCCAGGCTTAAGCGTTTAATGGGTTTTTGGGCGTTAGAAAGGGCGTGGCAAACTTTTATTTGGTATTGACGTAATAAAAACATATCAAAAAAAATTTTCATAATAGCATCAAAACTGTGGCCACAGCTTGTGGCTTGTGGGCGTCAGAGGGGGCGTGGCACCATTTTGAAACAAACTTGCGCTGCGTAGGAACTCCTAAAATCTACATGCAATGCCAATCTTCTAGCTTTTATAGTTTCCGAGATCTCAGCGTTCATACGGACAGACAGACGGACATGGCTAGATCGACTCCGCTTGTGATCCTGAAAAAGAATATATATACTTTATAGGGTCGGAAACGCTTCCTTCTATATGTTACATACTTTTGCACGAATACAATATACCCTTTTACTCTACAAGTAACGGGTATAATTAAAATATAACCAACGTATGACCTCGAGTAATTCAATAACACTACAATTATTGTTTAACAGGTCGATGCAAAACCAACATAAACAAAAGGGATCCACTCGCCCAAAAATTCAGCAATTAAAAACAATCTTCAACTATTTGTTGTGTTTACTAGTCTGCATATCGAAAAAACCGACGGTTTTTTAACAGACAAAACACTGAAAACATTCACACACTGATAGAAGCTTTAACAACAGCACTCCACCTATGTTAAAACCAATGAACTTTGGCAACTCACAATTGCCAAAAGCTTCTCTGATCGTAACATTGGGGAGTTTCTGACGCTCTGCTTCCATCCCCGTAGATAGCTGAAGAGTCTGAGGTGACGTGCAGACGAAACTAGCTAGTCCTATCATAGTCGGATTCACTCCCCAGGGAGTGTAAGTGTGATGAAAGTTAAGTGAAATAAAACGTTGTTTTAAAGAAGAAATTAAAATATAACCAACGTATGACCTCGAGTAATTCAATAACACTACAATTATTGTTTAACAGGTCGATACAAAACCAACATAAACAAAAGGGATCAACTCGTCTAAAAATTCAGCAATTAAAAACAATCTTCAACTATTTGTTGTGTTTACCAGTCTGCATATTGAAAAAACCGACGGTTTTTCAACAGACAAAACGCTGAAAACCTACACACTGATAGAAGCTTTAACGACAGTACTCCACCAATGTTAAAACCAATGAACTTTGGCAAATCACAATTGTCAAAAGCTTCTCTGATCGTAACATTGGGGAGTTTCTGACGCTCTGCTTTCATCCCCGTAGATAGCTGATGAGTCTGAGGTGACGTGCAGACGAAACTAGCTAGCCCTTCATAGTCGGGTTCACTCCCCAGGGAGTGTAAGTGAGATGAAAGTTAAGTGGAATAAAACGTTGTGTTATAGAAGAAACAAGAGAGAACGTTTTAGTCGAGTGCCTCGACTATTAGATACCCGTTACTCAGCTAAACAACTTAATATAAATATGCCTTCTTGTATGTTTTTCGCCGCTCGAATTAGCTCCCGAATTTTATGTTAAAATCGGTACCCAGGGAACACCTCCAATTTGGCTAACTTGATTTGATTGGCATAGTTCTTGGGATATAGTTCGGTATTGACAAATGAAAACCATCGCAATTTCCTTTAATAGAAATCCCTCGATAATTAACGTTGACTCTGTTGAGCACCTTGGCCAGCTGTTCCAAAGTCATCCGTTAGATGGCGCTATTGTAAGGCGGAAATGTAGGCGCTAGCCAGGCTTAAGCGTTTAATGGGTTTTTGGGCGTTAGAAAGGGCGTGGCAAACTTTTATTTGGTATTGACGAAATAAAAACATATCAAAAAAAATTTTCATAATAGCATCAAAACTGTGGCCACAGCTTGTGGCTTGTGGGCGTCAGAGGGGGCGTGGCACCATTTTGAAACAAACTTGCGCTGCGTAGGAACTCCTAAAATCTACATGCAAAATGCCAATCTTCTAGCTTTTATAGTTTCCGAGATCTCAGCGTTCATACGGACAGACAGACGGACATGGCTAGATCGACTCGGCTTGTGATCCTGAAAAAGAATATATATACTTTATAGGGTCGGAAACGCTTCCTTCTATATGTTACATACTTTTGCACGAATACAATATACCCTTTTACTCTACAAGTAACGGGTATAATTAAAATATAACCAACGTATGACCTCGAGTAATTCAATAACACTACAATTACAACATAAACAAAAGGGATCCACTCGCCCAAAAATTCAGCAATTAAAAACAATCTTCAACTATTTGTTGTGTTTACTAGTCTGCATATCGAAAAAACCGACGGTTTTTTAACAGACAAAACACTGAAAACATTCACACACTGATAGAAGCTTTAACAACAGCACTCCACCTATGTTAAAACCAATGAACTTTGGCAACTCACAATTGCCAAAAGCTTCTCTGATCGTAACATTGGGGAGTTTCTGACGCTCTGCTTCCATCCCCGTAGATAGCTGAAGAGTCTGAGGTGACGTGCAGACGAAACTAGCTAGTCCTATCATAGTCGGATTCACTCCCCAGGGAGTGTAAGTGTGATGAAAGTTAAGTGAAATAAAACGTTGTGTTAAAGAAGAAATTAAAATATAACCAACGTATGACCTCGAGTAATTCAATAACACTACAATTACAACATAAACAAAAGGGATCCACTCGCCCAAAAATTCAGCAATTAAAAACAATCTTCAACTATTTGTTGTGTTTACCAGTCTGCATATTGAAAAAACCGACGGTTTTTCAACAGACAAAACGCTGAAAACCTACACACTGATAGAAGCTTTAACGACAGTACTCCACCTATGTTAAAACCAATGAACTTTGGCAAATCACAATTGTCAAAAGCTTCTCTGATCGTAACATTGGGGAGTTTCTGACGCTCTGCTTTCATCCCCGTAGATAGCTGATGAGTCTGAGGTGACGTGCAGACGAAACTAGCTAGCCCTTCATAGTCGGGTTCACTCCCCAGGGAGTGTAAGTGAGATGAAAGTTAAGTGGAATAAAACGTTGTGTTATAGAAGAAACAAGAGAGAACGTTTTAGTCGAGTGCCTCGACTATTAGATACCCGTTACTCAGCTAAACAACTTAATATAAATATGCCTTCTTGTATGTTTTTCGCCGCTCGAATTAGCTCCCGAATTTTATGTTAAAATCGGTACCCAGGGAACACCTCCAATTTGGCTAACTTGATTTGATTGGCATAGTTCTTGGGATATAGTTCGGTATTGACAAATGAAAACCATCGCAATTTCCTTTAATAGAAATCCCTCGATAATTAACGTTGACTCTGTTGAGCACCTTGGCCAGCTGTTCCAAAGTCATCCGTTAGATGGCGCTATTGTAAGGCGGAAATGTAGGCGCTAGCCAGGCTTAAGCGTTTAATGGGTTTTTGGGCGTTAGAAAGGGCGTGGCAAACTTTTATTTGGTATTGACGTAATAAAAACATATCAAAAAAAATTTTCATAATAGCATCAAAACTGTGGCCACAGCTTGTGGCTTGTGGGCGTCAGAGGGGGCGTGGCACCATTTTGAAACAAACTTGCGCTGCGTAGGAACTCCTAAAATCTACATGCAAAATGCCAATCTTCTAGCTTTTATAGTTTCCGAGATCTCAGCGTTCATACGCACAGACAGACGGACAGACGGACATGGCTAGATCGACTCGGCTTGTGATCCTGAACAAGAATATATATACTTTATAGGGTCGGAAACGCTTCCTTCTACCTGGTACATACTTTAGCACGAATACAATATACCCTTTTACTCTACGAGTAACAGGTATAATTAAAATATAACCAACGTATGACCTCGAGCAATTCAATAACACTACAATTATTGTTTAACAGGTCGATGCAAAACCAACATAAACAAAAGGGATCCACTCGCCCAAAAATTCAGCAATTAAAAACAATCTTCAACTATTTGTTGTGTTTACCAGTCTGGATATCGAAAAAACCGAGGGTTTTTCAACAGACAAAACACTGAAAACCTTCACACACTGATAGAAGCTTTAACGACAGAACTAATCCTATGTTAAAACCAATGAACTTTGGCAAATCACAATTGCCAAAAGCTTCTCTGATCGTAACATTGGGGAGTTTCTGACGCTCTGCTTCCATCAACGTAGATAGCTGATGAGTCTGAGGTGACGGGCAGACGAAACTACCTAGTCCTATCATAGTCGGGTTCAATCCCCAGGCAGTGCAAGTGTGATGAAAGTTAAGTGGAATAAAACGTTGTGTTATAGAAGAAACAAGAGAGAACGTTATAGTCGAGTGCCTCGACTATTAGATACCCGTTACTCAGCTAAACAACTTAATATAAATATGCCTTCTTGTATGTTTTTCGCCGCTCGAATTAGCTCCCGAATTTTATGTTAAAATCGGTATCCAGGGAACACCTCCAATTTGGCTAACTTGATTTGATTGGCATAGTTTTTGGGATATAGTTCGGTATTGACAAATGAAAACCATCGCAATTTCCTTTAATAGAAATCCCTCGATAATTAACGTTGACTCTGTTGAGCACCTTGGCCAGCTGTTCCAAAGTCATCTGTTAGATGGCGCTATTGTAAACTTAAATTTGGCCAATCGATAGGTATTGACGAAATAAAAACATATCAAAAAAAAATTTCATAATAGCATCAAAACTGTGGCCACAGCTTGTGGCTTGTGGGCGTCAGAGGGGGCGTGGCACCATTTTAAAACAAACTTGCGCTGCGTAGGAACTCCTAAAATCTACATGCAAAATGCCAATCTTCTAGCTTTTATAGTTTCCGAGATCTCAGCGTTCATACGGACAGACAGACGGACAGACGGACATGGCTAGATCGACTCGGCTTGTGATCCTGAACAAGAATATATATACTTTATAGGGTCGGAAACGCTTCCTTCTACCTGTTACATACTTTTGCACGAATACAATATACCCTTTTACTCTACGAGTAACAGGTATAATTAAAATATAACCAACGTATGACCTCGAGCAATTCAATAACACTACAATTATTGTTTAACAGGTCGATGCAAAACCAACATAAACAAAAGGGATCCACTCGCCCAAAAATTCAGCAATTAAAAACAATCTTCAACTATTTGTTGTGTTTACCAGTCTGGATATCGAAAAAACCGAGGGTTTTTCAACAGACAAAACACTGAAAACTTTCACACACTGATAGAAGCTTTAACGACAGAACTCATCCTATGTTAAAACCAATGAACTTTGGCTAATCACAATTGCCAAAAGCTTCTCTGATCGTAACATTGGGGAGTTTCTGACGCTCTGCTTCCATCCCCGTAGATAGCTGATGAGTCTGAGGTGACGGGCAGACGAAACTAGCTAGTCCTATCATAGTCGGGTTCAATCCCCAGGCAGTGCAAGTGTGATGAAAGTTAAGTGGAATAAAACGTTGTGTTATAGAAGAAACAAGAGAGAACGTTATAGTCGAGTGCCTCGACTATTAGATACCCGTTACTCAGCTAAACAACTTAATATAAATATGCCTTCTTGTATGTTTTTCGCCGCTCGAATTAGCTCCCGAATTTTATGTTAAAATCGGTATCCAGGGAACACCTCCAATTTGGCTAACTTGATTTGATTGGCATAGTTTTTGGGATATAGTTCGGTATTGACAAATGAAAACCATCGCAATTTCCTTTAATAGAAATCCCTCGATAATTAACGTTGACTCTGTTGAGCACCTTGGCCAGCTGTTCCAAAGTCATCTGTTAGATGGCGCTATTGTAAGGCGGAAATGTAGGCGCTAGCCAGGCTTAAGCGTTTAATGGGTTTTTGGGCGTTAGAAAGGGCTTGGCAAACTTAAATTTGGCCAATTGATAGGTATTGACGAAATAAAAACATATCAAAAAAAAATTTCATAATAGCATCAAAACTGTGGCCACAGCTTGTGGCTTGTGGGCGTCAGAGGGGGCGTGGCACCATTTTGAAACAAACTTGCGCTGCGTAGGAACTCCTAAAATCTACATGCAAAATGCCAATCTTCTAGCTTTTATAGTTTCCGAGATCTCAGCGTTCATACGGACAGACAGACGGACAGACGGACATGGCTAGATCGACTCGGCTTGTGATCCTGAACAAGAATATATATACTTTATAGGGTCGGAAACGCTTCCTTCTACCTGTTACATACTTTTGCACGAATACAATATACCCTTTTTACTCTACGAGTAACGGGTATAATTAAAATATAACCAACGTATGACCTCAAGTAATTCAATAACACTACAATTATTGTTTAACAGGTCGATGCAAAACCAACATAAACAAAAGGGATCAACTCGCCCAAAAATTCAGCAATTAAAAACAATCTTCAACTATTTGTTGTGTTTACCAGTCTGCATATCGAAAAAAACGAGGGTTTTTCAACAGACAAAACACTGGAAACCTTCACACACTGATAGAAGCTTTAACGACAGAACTCATCCTATGTTAAAACCAATGAACTTTGGCAAATCACAATTGCCAAAAGCTTCTCTGATCGTAACATTGGGGAGTTTCTGACGCTCTGCTTCCATCCCCGTAGATAGCTGATGAGTCTGAGGTGACGTGCAGACGAAACTAGCTAGTCCTATCATAGTCGGGTTCACTCCCCAGGCAGTGCAAGTGTGACGAAAGTTAAGTGGAATAAAACGTTGTGTTATAGAAGAAACAAGAGAGAACGTTATAGTCGAGTGCCTCGACTATTAGATACCCGTTACTCAGCTAAACAACTTAATATAAATATGCCTTCTTGTATGTTTTTCGCCGCTCGAATTAGCTCCCGAATTTTATGTTAAAATCGGTATCCAGGGAACACCTCCAATTTGGCTAACTTGATTTGATTGGCATAGTTCTTGGGATATAGTTCGGTATTGACAAATGAAAACCATCGCAATTTCCTTTAATAGAAATCCCTCGATATTTAACGTTGACTCTGTTGAGCACCTTGGCCAGCTGTTCCAAAGTCATCTGTTAGATGGCGCTATTGTAAAAACTTAAATTTGGCCAATCGATAGGTATTGACGAAATAAAAACATATCAAAAAAAATTTTCATAATAGCATCAAAACTGTGGCCACAGCTTGTGGCTTGTGGGCGTCAGAGGGGGCGTGGCACCATTTTAAAACAAACTTGCGCTGCGTAGGAACTCCTAAAATCTACATGCAAAATGCCAATCTTCTAGCTTTTATAGTTTCCGAGATCTCAGCGTTCATACGGACAGACAGACGGACAGACGGACATGGCTAGATCGACTCGGCTTGTGATCCTGAACAAGAATATATATACTTTATAGGGTCGGAAACGCTTCCTTCTACCTGTTACATACTTTTGCACGAATACAATATACCCTTTTACTCTACGAGTAACAGGTATAATTAAAATATAACCAACGTATGACCTCGAGCAATTCAATAACACTACAATTATTGTTTAACAGGTCGATGCAAAACCAACATAAACAAAAGGGATCCACTCGCCCAAAAATTCAGCAATTAAAAACAATCTTCAACTATTTGTTGTGTTTACAAAAAAATCAGACAAACAAACGTGACCTCGAGTAATTCAATAACACAAAAATATTTTTTTAAAAAGTGCTTCAAAAAAAAAAAAAAAAAAAAAAAATATTCTTAAAAAAAAAAAAAAAAAAAAAAAAAAAAATATTTTTTATTTTTTTTTTTTCTGGATATCGAAAAAAACCGAGGGTTTTTCAACAGACAAAACACTGAAAACTTTCACACACTGATAGAAGCTTTAACGACAGAACTCATCCTATGTTAAAACCAATGAACTTTGGCTAATCACAATTGCCAAAAGCTTCTCTGATCGTAACATTGGGGAGTTTCTGACGCTCTGCTTCCATCCCCGTAGATAGCTGATGAGTCTGAGGTGACGGGCAGACGAAACTAGCTAGTCCTATCATAGTCGGGTTCAATCCCCAGGCAGTGCAAGTGTGATGAAAGTTAAGTGGAATAAAACGTTGTGTTATAGAAGAAACAAGAGAGAACGTTATAGTCGAGTGCCTCGACTATTAGATACCCGTTACTCAGCTAAACAACTTAATATAAATATGCCTTCTTGTATGTTTTTCGCCGCTCGAATTAGCTCCCGAATTTTATGTTAAAATCGGTATCCAGGGAACACCTCCAATTTGGCTAACTTGATTTGATTGGCATAGTTTTTGGGATATAGTTCGGTATTGACAAATGAAAACCATCGCAATTTCCTTTAATAGAAATCCCTCGATAATTAACGTTGACTCTGTTGAGCACCTTGGCCAGCTGTTCCAAAGTCATCTGTTAGATGGCGCTATTGTAAGGCGGAAATGTAGGCGCTAGCCAGGCTTAAGCGTTTAATGGGTTTTTGGGCGTTAGAAAGGGCTTGGCAAACTTAAATTTGGCCAATCGATAGGTATTGACGAAATAAAAACATATCAAAAAAAAATTTCATAATAGCATCAAAACTGTGGCCACAGCTTGTGGCTTGTGGGCGTCAGAGGGGGCGTGGCACCATTTTGAAACAAACTTGCGCTGCGTAGGAACTCCTAAAATCTACATGCAAAATGCCAATCTTCTAGCTTTTATAGTTTCCGAGATCTCAGCGTTCATACGGACAGACAGACGGACAGACGGACATGGCTAGATCGACTCGGCTTGTGATCCTGAACAAGAATATATATACTTTATAGGGTCGGAAACGCTTCCTTCTACCTGTTACATACTTTTGCACGAATACAATATACCCTTTTACTCTACGAGTAACGGGTATAATTAAAATATAACCAACGTATGACCTCAAGTAATTCAATAACACTACAATTATTGTTTAACAGGTCGATGCAAAACCAACATAAACAAAAGGGATCAACTCGCCCAAAAATTCAGCAATTAAAAACAATCTTCAACTATTTGTTGTGTTTACCAGTCTGCATATCGAAAAAAACGAGGGTTTTTCAACAGACAAAACACTGGAAACCTTCACACACTGATAGAAGCTTTAACGACAGAACTCATCCTATGTTAAAACCAATGAACTTTGGCAAATCACAATTGCCAAAAGCTTCTCTGATCGTAACATTGGGGAGTTTCTGACGCTCTGCTTCCATCCCCGTAGATAGCTGATGAGTCTGAGGTGACGTGCAGACGAAACTAGCTAGTCCTATCATAGTCGGGTTCACTCCCCAGGCAGTGCAAGTGTGACGAAAGTTAAGTGGAATAAAACGTTGTGTTATAGAAGAAACAAGAGAGAACGTTATAGTCGAGTGCCTCGACTATTAGATACCCGTTACTCAGCTAAACAACTTAATATAAATATGCCTTCTTGTATGTTTTTCGCCGCTCGAATTAGCTCCCGAATTTTATGTTAAAATCGGTATCCAGGGAACACCTCCAATTTGGCTAACTTGATTTGATTGGCATAGTTCTTGGGATATAGTTCGGTATTGACAAATGAAAACCATCGCAATTTCCTTTAATAGAAATCCCTCGATATTTAACGTTGACTCTGTTGAGCACCTTGGCCAGCTGTTCCAAAGTCACCTGTTAGATGGCGCTATTGTAAGGCGGAAATGTAGGCGCTAGCCAGGCTTAAGCGTTTAATGGGTTTTTGGGCGTTAGAAAGGGTTTGGCAAACTTTTATTTGGCCAATCGATAGGTATTGACGAAACAAATACATATCAAAAAAATTTTTCATAATAGCATCAAAACTGTGGCCACAGCTTGTGGCTTGTGGGCGTCAGAGGGGGCGTGGCACCATTTTGAAACAAACTTGCGCTGCGTAGGAACTCCTAAAATCTACATGCAAAATGTCAATCTTCTAGCTTTTATAGTTTCCGAGATCTCAGCGTTCATACGGACAGACAGACGGACATGGCTAGATCGACTCGGCTTGTGATCCTGAACAAGAATATATATACTTTATAGGGTCGGAAACGCTTCCTTCTACCTGTTACATACTTTTGCACGAATACAATATACCCTTTTACTCTACGAGTAACAGGTATAATTAAAATATAACCAACGTATGACCTCGAGCAATTCAATAACACTACAATTATTGTTTAACAGGTCGATGCAAAACCAACATAAACAAAAGGGATCCACTCGCCCAAAAATTCAGCAATTAAAAACAATCTTCAACTATTTGTTGTGTTTACCAGTCTGCATATCGAAAAAACCGAGGGTTTTTTAACAGACAAAACACTGAAAACGTATGACCTCGAGTAATTCAATAACACTACAATTATTGTTTAACAGGTCGCTGCAAAACCAACATAAACAAAAGGGATCCTCTCGCCCGAAAATTCAGCAATTAAAAACAATCTTTAACTATTTGTTGTGTTTACTAGTCTGCATATCGAAAAAACCGACGGTTTTTCAACAGACAAAACGCTGAAAACCTACACACTGATAGAATATTTAACGACAGAACTCCACCTATGTTAAAACCAATGAACTTTGGCAACTCACAATTGCCAAAAGCTTCTCTGATCGTAACATTGGGGAGTTTCTGACGCTCTGCTTCCATCCCGTAGATAGCTGATGAGTCTGAGGTGACGTGCAGACGAAACTAGCTAGTCCTATCATAGTCGGGTTCACTCCCCAGGGAGTGTAAGTGTGATGAAAGTTTAGTGGAATAAAACGTTGTGTTATAGAAGAAATTAAAATATAACCAACGTATGACCTCGAGTAATTCAATAACACTACAATTATTGTTTAACACTCGTCTAAAAATTCAGCAATTAAAAACAATCTTCAACTATTTGTTGTGTTTACAAGTCTGCATATCGGAAAAACCGACGGTTTTTTAACAGACAAAACGCTGAAAACCTTCACACACTGATAGAAGCTTTAACGACAGAACACCACCTATGTTAAAACCAATGAACTTTGGCAACTCACAATTGCCAAAAGCTTCTCTGATCGTAACATTGGGGAGTTTCTGACGCTCTGCTTCCATCCCCGTAGATAGCTGATGAGTCTGAGGTGACGTGCAGACGAAACTAGCTAGTCCTATCATAGTCGGGTTCACTCACCAGGGAGTGTAAGTGTGATGAAAGTTAAGTGAAATAAATCGTTGTGTTATAGAAGAAATTAAAATATAACCAACGTATGACCTCGAGTAATTCAATAACACTACAATTATTGTTTAACAGGTCGATACAAAAACAACATAAACAAAAGGGATCCACTCGCCCAAAAATTCAGCAATTAAAAACAATCTTCAACTATTTGTTGTATTTACTAGTCTGCATATCGAAAAAACCGAGGGTTTTTCATCAGACAAAACACTGAAAACCTTCACACACTGATAGAAGCTTTAACGACAGAACTCCACCTATGTTAAAACCAATGAACTTTGGCAACTCACAATTGCCAAAAGCTTCTCTGATCGTAACATTGGGGAGTTTCTGACGCTCTGCTTCCATCCCCGTAGATAGCTGATGAGTCTGAGGTGACGTGCAGACGAAACCAGCTAGTCCTATCATAGTCGGGTTCACTCCCCAGGGAGTGTAAGTGTGATGAAAGTTTAGTGGAATAAAACGTTGTGTTATAGAAGAAATTAAAATATAACCAACGTATGACCTCGAGTAATTCAATAACACTACAATTATTGTTTAACAGGTCGATACAAAACCAACATAAACAAAAGGGATCCACTCGTCTAAAAATTCAGCAATTAAAAACAATCTTCAACTATTTGTTGTGTTTACCAGTCTGCATATCGAAAAAACCGACTGTTTTTCAACAGACAAAACGCAGAAAACCTTCACACAATGATAGAAGCTTCAACGACAGAACACCACCTATGTTAAAACCAATGAACTTTGGCAACTCACAATTGCCAAAAGCTTCTCTGATCGTAACATTGGGGAGTTTCTGACGCTCTGCTTCCATTCCCGTAGATAGCTGATGAGTCTGAGGTGACGTGCAGACGAAACTAGCTAGTCCTATCATATCCGGGTTCACTCCCCAGGGAGTGTAAGTGTAATGAAAGTTAAGTGGAATAAATCGTTGTGTTATAGAAGAAATTAAAATATAACCAACGTATGACCTCGAGTAATTCAATAACACTACAATTATTGTTTAACAGGTCGATACAAAACCAACATAAACAAAAGGGATCCACTCGCCCAAAAATTCAGCAATTAAAAACAATCTTCAACTATTTGTTGTATTTACTAGTCTGCATATCGAAAAAACCGACGGTTTTTCAACAGACAAAACATTGAAAACCTTCACACACTGATAGAAGCTTTAATGACAGAACTCCACCTATGTTAAAACCAATTAACTTTGGCAACTCACAATTGCCAAAAGCTTCTCTGATCGTAACATTGGGGAGTTTCTGACGCTCTGCTTCCATCCCGTAGATAGCTGATGAGTCTGAGGTGACGTGCAGACGAAACTAGCTAGTCCTATCATAGTCGGGTTCACTCCCCAGGGAGTGTAAGTGTGATGAAAGTTTAGTGGAATAAAACGTTGTGTTATAGAAGAAATTAAAATATAACCAACGTATGACCTCGAGTAATTCAATAACACTACAATTATTGTTTAACAGGTCGATACAAAACCAACATAAACAAAAGGGATCCACTCGTCTAAAAATTCAGCAATTAAAAACAATCTTCAACTATTTGTTGTGTTTACAAGTCTGCATATCGGAAAAACCGACGGTTTTTTAACAGACAAAACGCTGAAAACCTTCACACACTGATAGAAGCTTTAACGACAGAACACCACCTATGTTAAAACCAATGAACTTTGGCAACTCACAATTGCCAAAAGCTTCTCTGATCGTAACATTGGGGAGTTTCTGACGCTCTGCTTCCATCCCGTAGATAGCTGATGAGTCTGAGGTGACGTGCAGACGAAACTAGCTAGTCCTATCATAGTCGGGTTCACTCACCAGGGAGTGTAAGTGTGATGAAAGTTAAGTGAAATAAATCGTTGTGTTATAGAAGAAATTAAAATATAACCAACGTATGACCTCGAGTAATTCAATAACACTACAATTATTGTTTAACAGGTCGATACAAAAACAACATAAACAAAAGGGATCCACTCGCCCAAAAATTCAGCAATTAAAAACAATCTTCAACTATTTGTTGTATTTACTAGTCTGCATATCGAAAAAACCGACGGTTTTTCAACAGACAAAACACTGAAAACCTTCACACACTGATAGAAGCTTTAACGACAGAACTCCACCTATGTTAAAACCAATGAACTTTGGCAACTCACAATTGCCAAAAGCTTCTCTGATCGTAACATTGGGGAGTTTCTGACGCTCTGCTTCCATCCCCGTAGATAGCTGATGAGTCTGAGGTGACGTGCAGACGAAACCAGCTAGTCCTATCATAGTCGGGTTCACTCCCCAGGGAGTGTAAGTGTGATGAAAGTTTAGTGGAATAAAACGTTGTGTTATAGAAGAAATTAAAATATAACCAACGTATGACCTCGAGTAATTCAATAACACTACAATTATTGTTTAACAGGTCGATACAAAACCAACATAAACAAAAGGGATCCACTCGTCTAAAAATTCAGCAATTAAAAACAATCTTCAACTATTTGTTGTGTTTACCAGTCTGCATATCGAAAAAACCGACTGTTTTTCAACAGACAAAACGCTGAAAACCTTCACACAATGATAGAAGCTTCAACGACAGAACACCACCTATGTTAAAACCAATGAACTTTGGCAACTCACAATTGCCAAAAGCTTCTCTGATCGTAACATTGGGGAGTTTCTGACGCTCTGCTTCCATTCCCGTAGATAGCTGATGAGTCTGAGGTGACGTGCAGACGAAACTAGCTAGTCCTATCATAGCCGGGTTCACTCCCCAGGGAGTGTAAGTGTAATGAAAGTTAAGTGGAATAAAACGTTGTGTTATAGAAGAAATTGTGAGGAGTTAAATAACTCCTCACAAATAAATGAGAGTTTGGAGAAATACAGCTGGTGAGAGTTTGGAGAAATTACAGCTGGTGAGAGTTTGGAGAAATACAGCTGGTGAGAGTTTGGAGAAGTTACAGCTGGTGAGAGTGTGGAGAATACAGCTGGTGAGAGTTTGGAGGAATACAGCTGGTGAGAGTTTGGAGAGTTCGGCCGGAGAGAGTTTGGAGAGAACGTGTAACGGTTGAAGGCGACGGACTTTGGACCGAGTGTGGGGCCGTGCGCAAAACCGAAAAAGGAGGAGCCGAGAATTAACGGGATACGCCGGCCTATATAAGCGGGCCGAGCGCAGGAAGCGGGATCAGTGGATCACAAGGAGTCAATCCAGCAAGATCAGTAGACAAGCAGCACATCAGTGAACAACACGAGTCAAGTCAACATCAGGAGGAAGCAGAGCCGCGCCGAGTCAACAGGAGCAAGATCGCTACATCAAGACGTTCGGGACTTAGAGTTGAAGTCGCCGAGCTGAGAAACAGGTAGCTGAGGTCCTTGAGGCATCACGCGGCTAAGTCTCGGCGCTTTGTTCTAATTCCTGTCGCGACGTGAGCTTGGCGTATTGCTCGGCGAGTCCGACGGAAGTGAATAGAAAGAGTCCTTCGACAAAGAACCGTGAGCTCGAAAGGGAAGTTGTCCAGAACTAGCGGCCGTGCGAAAGCAATTGCCTTGTCGATTTCTGGCGTACGCCTGAATCGACAGACGAGAATTGTGCAGGCCCTGGTGCGACTAGCCACGAAGGACGCGCGTCTGAATCACGGGTGTCTCGAGAGGCGTATGCGTCGAGAGCACGGTAATTCACCGCCAGAGTCCTAGACAGGCAACTGACCGAATCTCGAGAGCCAAAGACCGTTGCACCTAGTCTCACGAGAGCACGCAGACCACGCCGTGAGCAGAGCAAGGGCATCGAGGACACGAGGAGCGACGAGCAGTCATCGCTGGCCCAGCGGCAACCAAGCCATTCTACAACACATCCGGTCCACGGCTAAGAGGCGAGGGCGGAAGCGTTCGTCTTGAACCTAGCGCCCTGCCACAGGGACTGCATTGGCGGCCTTCCGGCGTATGCTTGAACCGTCAGGTGGAAACTGTGCAGGCGTCTGGTGCGACCGGCCGGGACAGATCCAGGGACAGGAGGCTGTGGCTGCGAAAGGCGTACGCTTTGAGAGCCCGGTGCCTGTTCACCCTAGTCTGGGAACGGTGACGCATCCCTAGACCCTCAGAAGCCCCGAGGCCAAAGACAGCGGAGGCGTTACGGAGCAGCGAGCAGCGAGCAGCGAGGCAGCGGAGAGCGACGGTGGAGCTACAACAATTCTTCAAGGGAGGCGTTGAGATACCCAACTGTCACCATTAGTCCCAGGCCGAGGGACAAGTCGGCGAATAAAGATCTTTGTAAATATCCTAACTTTCTGTGCGTTCTCACTAGACAATCGGGCGGTCACGTTTATATAAATTTGGTGGGACGAACAACACACATCTTCTGAGCTAGCCGCACGATACTCGTAGCGAGCAGACCAAAACAAAATTAGTTCGTTACATCTGGCGCCCAAAACGTGATTGTCCGGTCGGTGAGAATCAGCAAACAAACAGAAAATGGGGAAAGGATGGATTTATCTCCTCAAGAAAGAGGATTTCGCCAAAATAGGAGCCAAGTTAGGCATCACTTTGGAGGGAAGAACGGATGACATGAGGAAAGCCCTCTCAGAGTACCTCACAAGGAAACAGGATGACCCAAGAGTAGCAGAGATCTGGGCTGAGCTGGAGGCGAAATACGACGATAAGCCAGGCCCAACAATCAAATTGCTGAACCCTGACGCCGAGGAGCTCATAGCAAGTCTTGGAGTGGATAGCATGAGGGAAGCTGGCAGGAGTCGAAACCCAAGCCAAGAAAGACAAACAGGGCAGCAAAGACCTAGCACACCAGATTACGCCAAAGTCGCAAAACAAGTGAGGGAATGGTCGTTCAAATTCGATGGCACAGAGAAGCCACTGGAATTTCTAGAGCAGGTGGAATGGTCCGCAAACACGTACGGGCTGAACCTGAACATGATCCCACGTGTAATGCCAGAGCTATTGCAAGGCAAAGCACTGAAATGGTTCATTTCAAACAACAAACAGTGGATAACATGGGGAGAGTTCAGCGAAAGTTTCCAGACGTACTTTCTGCCGAGAGGGTTCTTCTCGAAATTGGCAGACAAGGTGAAACAACGGAAACAGGGTTTCAGGGAACCGTTCAAAGATTACATGGTGGACATGCAGACTTTGATGAGGCCACTCGGGTATCCGCCAAAGAAGACCCTAGAAATAATCAAGGACAACTGCACACCAGACCTGAGAATCTCACTAAGAACGTACAAAGTGGATGATCTGGACACATTAATGATCCTGGCTGACGAGTACGAAGAACTGGACAAAGAGCGAGAAGAGTTCATTCACGAACACAAGTTCTCTCGAAACAAAATCGCAGCACCACCACAAACTACATGCAGGAGGTGTGAAGACAGCACGTTAAACCAATCACCGTCCTTTGGCCAGTGGACACCGGGCAATACAACACAACAAAGGCAACCAACGAACACATTATGGAGGCCACCAAACACCACTCAGGTGGCACGCAACCCAATGCCAAGAGCCACCAATACACAGACCCACGTGATGAACCAACAGGAGGCATGTCGCCGGTGTGGAGGACAAGAACACTGGGCACGAGGATGCAGAAACCAACGACTACTGTTCTGCTGGGTGTGCGGCAAAATTGGCATCAGGAGTATAGAGTGCTGCCAAAAGGCGGGAAATGGGCAGCGATCCCAGTCGCAGAGAGGCGCACAGGGGTCGCAAAGTGTCTCCTCTCCAAACTAACTGGCAAGTTGATCGAGGAAGAGCAGCAGTTATCCGCGTACGTTGAAATTGGAGGCGTCGCATACAAGGCCACAATTGACACTGGCGCAACGTCAAGTTTCATCAATAAGGAGCTAGCGGGTAGACTGACTGACACGGGAATGATCACAAGGACAAGACGGCAAGTTAGGTTGGCAGACGGCAGATGCAGCCGGATAAGCTCACAGCTCGAAATCACGGTGAAATTTGGAAACAAACAATTGGAGATGAATCTGTTAATACTTCCAGGAGTAGTGGACGAACTAGTGCTGGGATGGAATTTCCTCACAGGAGTCGGGGCAGAAATAAAATGTGCCGGGCATGAATTGCAAATACCGGCAAGAAAACGGCACAATGGATGTCTGGAAGAAAGGCTGTCGGTGGCTGTAGATTCAGACTTAAGTGATGAAGAGGACATTGAGAAATTCCTCGCCAAACAGTTAGCAGATTTCAGCACCATGTCAGGAACATCTACAGAGGCCGAGCACCAAATCACCATGAAAGACGAAAAGCCAATCAAGCAGAGGTATTATCCCAAGAACCCAAGAGTCCAAGGTGAGATCAACGCAAAAGTGGACGAGCTGTTACAAATGGGTTTCATAGAACATTCAAGAAGTCCATACAGCTCGCCCATCGTGATGGTGAAAAAGAAGACCGGCAAGTGGAGGCTATGCGTGGATTTCAGACAAATAAACGCGAAGTCCATAAAAGATGCCTACCCGATGCCGCGAATCAACTATATCCTGGACCAACTCAGAGAGGCGAAATATATAAGCAGTCTAGATCTGAAAGACGGATATTGGCAAATCCCTTTGGAAGCAAATAGTCGGCAATATACGGCATTTACAGTACCCGGCAAAGGTTTATTCCAATGGAAAGTAATGCCTTTCGGACTACATTCAGCATCGGCTACGTTCCAAAGGGCTCTGGATCAAGTAATCGGCCCGGAGATGTCACCATACGCGTTTGCATACCAAGATGACATCATTGTGATCGGACGCACACTGAAAGAACACGTGGAGAACCTAAAGGAAGTGTTCAGGCGCCTAAAGGAAGCAAATTTGAGAATAAACGCCGATAAATGCAAATTCTTCAAGCAAGAATTGCTTTACTTAGGACACCGCGTTACGAGCGAAGGGATAGGCACAGATCCCGAGAAGGTAGCAGCCATAGCCGAACTAGAGCCACCGTCGACAGTACGCGAACTACGGCAATACCTAGGCGTAGCCTCATGGTATCGACGATTTGTGCCAGACTTTGCGCGTATAGTTAGACCACTGAACGAGCTTCTACGGAAAGGCACAAAGTGGTCATGGACGCCGGAACACCAACAGGCCTTCGAAGAGGTAAAGGCACGATTAGTAGCCGATCCAGTGCTGGCGTGCCCGGATTTTGAGAAAAGATTCATCCTTCAGACGGACGCCAGCGACTATGGTTTAGGTGCAATTCTGACTCAAGAGACAGAGGACGGCGAAAGGCTCATTTCTTATTCAAGCCGGACACTGAACGGTGCGGAGAAAAATTACTCAACTACTGAAAAAGAGTGTTTGGCAATCGTGTGGGCAATCAGGAAGCTGAAGCCGTACTTGGAGGGCTACCATTTTAAAGTGGTTACAGACCACATGGCTTTAAAGTGGTTAAACACCATAGAAAGCCCGTCCGGAAGGATAGCAAGATGGGCCTTGGAATTACAGCAGTACGACTTCGAGGTAGCGTACAGGAAAGGACAACTGAACATAGTAGCAGACGCCTTATCCCGACAACCGTTGCCGGAGACACTGAGGGCCATAAAAGGCGCATCAGAACCTACCAATAGCTGCAGCTGGATCAGGAGTATGTTGGAGAAAATAAGAGCACAACCACAAAAATATCCGGATTATGTAATGGAAGGCGAGTCACTATATAGGCACATTCCTCACAGAGCGGGCTATGAAGATGTCGTGGCTTGGAAGCTGTGCGTTCCGCAGGGTCTAAGACAAGCCGTCCTAGAAGAAAACCATGACTCCCCATCCGCTGGCCATGTTGGGAGTAGAAGAACAATAGCACGCCTGGCAGCCCGATACTACTGGCCAGGAATGCACAGAGACGCCAGGATCCACGTACGCAAGTGTGAAATTTGCCTAAAATACAAGCCCAATCAGCTGCAGGCTGCAGGGAAAATGCTAACTCAGGTACCACAGGAACCATGGGCAACAGTATGTGCGGACTTCGTCGGGCCACTGCCTAGATCAAAGCATGGAAATCAAATGATATTGGTGTTAGTTGATCGGTTTTCTAAATGGACGGAAATTGTACCACTACGAACAGCAACGGCAGAGACCCTACAGAAGGCGTTCAGAGAACGCATAATAGCAAGGTTCGGGGCTCCAAAGATAGTGATAACCGACAACGGAGTACAGTTCACCAGTCGATCATTTAAAAGATTTCTCAGCGAAATGGGAATAAAGCAGCAATTCACGGCGCCCTACACACCGCAGGAAAACCCAACAGAACGGGCCAACCGTACGGTGAAGACGATGATAGCTCAATTCGCAGGAAAAGATCACAGAACTTGGGACGAGAACTGGCCAGAGATTATGCTAGCAGTGAACTCAAGCATATCTGAATCAACTGGATACTCCCCAGCGTTTCTCACACAAGGCCGGGAACCCCGTCTGCCAAACGCATTATATGACAAAGAAACGTTAGGCTCTGGGAGAAACACAGAGACGCCAGATGAGAATGCCGTCAAGTTGAAAGAAATCTTCGAAATAGTAAGGCGAAATATGGAAAAAGCATCCCAGGACCAAGCCAGACATTACAATCTGAGGAGGAGGCAGTGGACACCAGAGGTAGGCAGCATAGTGTGGGCCAAATAACACCATCTATCCAAAGCAGCCGAAGGGTTTGCGGCGAAACTAGCCCCGAGGTACGATGGTCCTTACCAGGTTGTAGACTTCGTCTCGCCGGTAATCTGCAAAATACGCCACACAAATTCGAAGAAAGAGCGGAAGATTCACATTGGCGAGCTTAAGCAGCAACAAACAGAAACGGCACAAGAACAGGCGGAAAGGACACATAAAGGGACGGCACAAGGACACGTTGAACATGTAAGACACCCAAAGGACACTTACAGGATTCAGCGTCGGGCAGTCGCCAGAGTCATCCTTGATTACAACACGCGGAAAGGACACTCATAAGGGATCCAGACCACAAGGCAACAGGATTCAGCGTCGGGCATTCGCCAGAGACATCCATGATCACGCCAGGCGGAAAGGACACTTACGGGTACAGCACAAGGACACGATCAACATGCAAGGAACCCAGACCACAAGGCAACAGGATTCAGCGTCGAGCATTCGCCAGAGTCATCCATTATCACGCCAGGCGGAAAGGACACTTACGGGTACAGCACAAGGACACGATCAACATGCAAGGAACCCAGACCGCAAGGCATCAGGATTCAACTTTGGGCAGTCGCCAAATCATCCGTGATCACGCCAGGCGAAAAGGACACTTACGGGTACAGCACAAGGACACGATTAACATGCAAGGAACCCAGACCGCAAGGCATCAGGACTCAACTTTGGGCAGTCGCCAAATCATCCGTGATCACGACAGGCGGTAAAGGGACGGCACAAGGACACGTTGAACATGTAAGACACCCAAACCGCGAGGCATCAGGATTCAACTTTGGGCATTCGCCAAATCATCCGTGATTACGCCAGGCGGACACTGAATCGGAAAACACAAGGATACCCCAAGGATACACGTAAGGACATCACGAGGATACCCCAAAGGCACCCCAAAGGATACCCTAGGGATCCCCTAAGGATAATCGAAGGATACCCGTAAGGACACCACAAAGACGCCCTAAAGGCACGCAAAGGATACACTAAGGATCCCTAAGGATAAAACAAGGATACCTCAAGGATACACGTAAGGACATCACAAGGATACCCCAAAGGCACCCCAAAGGATACCCTAAGGATCCCCTAAGGATAACACAATGATAAACCAAGGATACCCGTAAGGATACCACAAGGATGTCCTAAAGGCACCTAAAGGATGCACTAAGGATCCGCAAGGATAACACAAGGATAGTCCAAGGTTACTGCACGGACACCACAAGGATACACTAAAGGATATGCAAAGGATCCCTTAAGGGAACCCCAAGGATACCTCTAGGATAAACCATGGATACCCAAGATATATACCAAAGCTACCTGGACAATATTTGTTTAGGCACGTTGAGAAGCGGCGAACCGCTGCGTCCAAAGTGCCTTGTGGGTCTGTCAAGCTAAAAGGCTTACGAGTTTTACAAAGAAAGGGGGAAGACGGCACAGCAAAGAGAACTGTGCCGTACGAGAGCAAAGGATAACGGTAACAAATAAAGAAGAGGGCACGAAACCGAGGTTTCATTCGAGGAAAGCCCTGCGACGATTAGGCATTAGGAAAACTTCTGTCAAGATGAGCAGTGTAATTACTCGAGCCGAAGCACGTAGGAGGATGGCGGCCCAGCAGGGACCCAACCCGGGGCAAGGATGGTCGGCAGCCCGGCCTACCCGAACTCCGTGGCGGTCTCTGAAACGGGCTCGCGCCGAAGAGTCTTCGCCGGAGCCCATTATCAGCTCGGACAGCGATGTCGAGATGGTGGACGACCCCATCACCGAGCAGAGGGAGTGGCGGCTCCGCAAGGCGACGAGGGATGGTCGCATCCCACCCGGGACGTCGGCTGTTGGGGGCCAAACCCCCGAGACCAGAGACGAGGAGGCAGCGCCATCAAGTGGCCACATCGAGGCGGTCAGCCGGGCCATGGCTAAGAAGCAGGCGGGGCCTGAGGTCCGAGATCCGGCGGAGCAGGAGCGGGAGCAGGTGTTCGAAAGGAGGGCCAAACTGCACCGCCACCACGTAGAGGCGGCCATTCGGTGGCACGCCAAATTGAAGGAGGCTGAGGAGGAGGAACGGCGGATGTGGGAGGTCCCGCCAACGCCCCGATATTTGGCGGAGGAGCACGTGGCGGAAGAGAAGGACGAGGAGGAAGAGCGGGCACCATCTCCGCCGGTATGGTTGCCAGAGGTGCCGCCGACGCCCCGGTACGAACCGAAGTGGCACTACGGCGAAGAACCGGTGAGCGAGGAAGAGGCGCCGATGGCCACGCCTCCATGGCGGCCGGAGGTGCCGCTGACGCCCCAGGGCGACCCGGAGGGGCATCGCGGCGAAGACCCGGGGAACGGAGAAGAAGTGCCGAGGGCTACACCCCCATGGCGGCCAGCACGGCCACCTACCCCGCGGTACCCCCAGCCCGAGCCCAATACGCCGGATACTCCATTCCCCACAACAGAGGGGTCGACGACGGTGAGGACCGACGTACCGGCGGCCCACGTTAGCCACAGCACGCGGGCATTTATAGCCGAGGGTGTGCGGTGGCGGCAGCAGTCGGTGGTGTGGACATGGCCGGAGGGACCAGCGACGGAGGCAGACGGGGATAAGCCACAGATATGGGAGGAAGAGGCCCCCCACATGAACCCGAGTGATCCCCGGAAAAGAGGCCGGCCGGACGCATGGGCCCCACCGACGCCGAGTACGGGGCCGTACGACGCGAAAGAGGCAACACACCCGGAGGAGCCATTAGAGAAAGGACCCTGGGTGTGGCCAGAACCCAAGGTCGACCACCGACCTCCTCTGCAGCGCCAGCAGTCTGAGCCAGAGGTAGCGCGCGCGCGGCCACGGCCGCTATTCGAGCGGCAGGTGTCGGCTCCGGAGCCAGGCGGTTGGCGAGAGGTCGCCCGCAAGGAATGGCCGGAAGGGATTACCGAGGCACCGGCGGTCGCGACGGCGCGAAGGAAGGGCGGAAGGAGGTGCGTCCTGGTAACCCAGAGCGGACGGAGGTTCCGGGTGAGGATAGGGGCAGCCGGCATCCGTGTATACGCCCAATAAATTAAAAGAAAAAAACACAAACACACAAGTAAACACAAACTTATTAATCTAAAGTCGGGGAAGTAGCTGGAAAGATGAAGGAGGGATGCATCGTTGGCAGCAGTAATCTAAAAAAAAAACAAGAGAGAACGCTATAGTCGGGTGCCCCGACTATCAGATACCCGTTACTCAGGTAAAAGGAGTGCGAGGGAGATGGAGATAGAAACTTTGATCACGCATAACTTTTAAACGAATGGTCTGATTTGAAAAATTTCTTCTACATTTCGATAGGTATTGATAAACACAATAAAACTGCATTTTTACTTTTCCGAAATATTTAAATTTAAATTTAAATAAAATCGTATATAAGCGATTGTGGGCGTTAAAGGGGGCGTGGCACCTTTTTGAAACAAACTTGCACTGCGTAGGAACTCCTAGAATCTGCATGCAAAATGCCAATCTTCTAGCTTTTATAGTTTCCGAGATCTCAGCGTTCATACGGACGGACAGACGGACAGACGGACAGACGGACAGACAGACAGACGGACAGACGGACATGGCTAGATCGACTCGGCTAGTGATCCTGAACAAGAATATATATACTTTATAGGGTCGGAAACGCTTCCTTCTAGCTGTTACATACTTTTGCACGAATACAATATACCCTTTTACTCTACGAGTAACGGGTATAATAATAAGGAAATATATAAGTAAACGCAGGAAAGATAAACGTTTAAAACTTATTACACTTACCTGAAGCCGGGGAGAATAACAATGCCCAGCAATGAGTTTAGCTTCCTCTTTGCACTCTTCCTGTCAGGTCGCCATCTCAGCAAGAGAGAGGTTGAGCCGGGAAAGGGCATCTGAAGGGCAAAGGGAGAAAATAAAACAAAAGGGAAAACAAAAGAAAGCATGAATACTCACCAAAGTGCAAAGAATTATGCTACATCACTTCAATACAGGGATGGGGGCGCTTCGATTTATAAGCGGTCGATTGGCACTAGACGATAGTGTCGATCGATAGGCACAGAACACTGGAGATGACGGCACATGAAGGGTCACACTAAAAACTATCGCCACCACCGAATGGCAACGCTGCACTATTGCAAATCATCGAGATCGGCTGGAAAACCGATCGGGAATGCGGTAGTGTGACCAGACAACGAAGGAATGGAGATGCTTAGAACGCGAAGCATATGGGGGAAACATCGTGGGCGGGACATTCAAAGGAGATATGAAGGAGAACACGAGACGTCTATGGGGAAACATCTTGGGCGGGAGAAGGAATGGAGCATCGGCGCTGTGGAACTCAAAATGCGAGATGTGAGTGTCGAGGGAACCATTTGGAGGAGCAAGAAGACTCGAAGGCTACAAGGATTTACAAGGAAGACAGCCGGAGAGAAGGAAGTCAAGTCTATGGGGGAAACATCTTGGGCGGGACATTCAAAGGAGATGCGAAGGAGAACACGAGACGTCTATGGGGAAAACATCTTGGGCGGGAAAAGGAACGGAACATCGGCGCTGTGGAACTCAGGTACGAGCTGTGAGCGTCGAGGGAACCGTTTGAAGGAGCAAGAGGACTCGAAGGCTACAAGAATTTACAAGGAAGACAGCCGGAGAGAAGAAAACAAGTCTATGGGGGAAACATCTTGGGGCGGGAACTACATGGAACGAGAAGGAGCGACGTCGAGGGAAGGAGGACCGACATCAGCGATCCAGAACAGCGGATCCAAGGAAAACTCCAAGACAACAGCCGGAGAAGAGGTGCAAGCCTCATTTCGTTCCCGAAGAAAGGGGAGAATGTGAGGAGTTAAATAACTCCTCACAAATAAATGAGAGTTTGGAGAAATTACAGCTGGTGAGAGTTTGGAGAAATACAGCTGGTGAGAGTTTGGAGAGTTCGGCCGGAGAGAGTTTGGAGAGAACGTGTAACGGTTGAAGGCGACGGACTTTGGACCGAGTGTGGGGCCGTGCGCCAAACCGAAAAAGGAGGAGCCGAGAATTAACGGGATACGCCGGCCTATATAAGCGGGCCGAGCGCAGGAAGCGGGATCAGTGGATCACAAGGAGTCAATCCAGCAAGATCAGTAGACAAGCAGCACATCAGTGAACAACACGAGTCAAGTCAACATCAGGAGGAAGCAGAGCCGCGCCGAGTCAACAGGAGCAAGATCGCTACATCAAGACGTTCGGGACTTAGAGTTGAAGTCGCCGAGCTGAGAAACAGGTAGCTGAGGTCCTTGAGGCATCACGCGGCTAAGTCTCGGCGCTTTGTTCTAATTCCTGTCGCGACGTGAGCTTGGCGTATTGCTCGGCGAGTCCGACGGAAGTGAATAGAAAGAGTCCTTCGACAAAGAACCGTGAGCTCGAAAGGGAAGTTGTCCAGAACTAGCGGCCGTGCGAAAGCAATTGCCTTGTCGATTTCTGGCGTACGCCTGAATCGACAGACGAGAATTGTGCAGGCCCTGGTGCGACTAGCCACGAAGGACGCGCGTCTGAATCACGGGTGTCTCGAGAGGCGTATGCGTCGAGAGCACGGTAATTCACCGCCAGAGTCCTAGACAGGCAACTGACCGAATCTCGAGAGCCAAAGACCGTTGCACCTAGTCTCACGAGAGCACGCAGACCACGCCGTGAGCAGAGCAAGGGCATCGAGGACACGAGGAGCGACGAGCAGTCATCGCTGGCCCAGCGGCAACCAAGCCATTCTACAACACATCCGGTCCACGGCTAAGAGGCGAGGGCGGAAGCGTTCGTCTTGAACCTAGCGCCCTGCCACAGGGACTGCATTGGCGGCCTTCCGGCGTATGCTTGAACCGTCAGGTGGAAACTGTGCAGGCGTCTGGTGCGACCGGCCGGGACAGATCCAGGGACAGGAGGCTGTGGCTGCGAAAGGCGTACGCTTTGAGAGCCCGGTGCCTGTTCACCCTAGTCTGGGAACGGTGACGCATCCCTAGACCCTCAGAAGCCCCGAGGCCAAAGACAGCGGAGGCGTTACGGAGCAGCGAGGCAGCGGAGAGCGACGGTGGAGCTACAACAATTCTTTAAGGGAGGCGTTGAGATACCCAACTGTCACCATTAGTCCCAGGCCGAGGGACAAGTCGGCGAATAAAGATCTTTGTAAATATCCTAACTTTCTGTGCGTTCTCACTAGACAATCGGGCGGTCACGTTTATATAAATTTGGTGGGACGAACAACACACATCTTCTGAGCTAGCCGCACGATACTCGTAGCGAACAGACCAAAACAAAATTAGTTCGTTACAAAATTAAAATATAACCAACGTATGACCTCGAGTAATTCAATAACACTACAATTATTGTTTAACAGGTCGATACAAAACCAACATAAACAAAAGGGATCCACTCGCCCAAAAATTCAGCAATTAAAAACAATCTTCGACTATTTGTTGTGTTTACTAGTCTGCATATCGAAAAAACTGACGGTTTTTCAACAGACAAAACACTTTAACGACATTGTTAAACAGGTCGATACAAAACCAACATAAACAAAAGTGGATCCCTCGCCCAAATATGTAGTGTAATAATAATTTATAATATTTTATAATAATTTATAATACTTTATAATAATTTATAATAATTTATAATAATTTATAATAATTTATAATAATTTATAATAATTAATAATAATTTATAATATTTATAATAATGTACAATAATTTATAATAATTTATAATAATTTATAATAATTTATAATAATTTATAATAATTTATAATAATTTATAATAATTTATAATAATTTATAATAATTTATAATAATTTATAATAATTTATAATAATTTATAATAATTTATAATAATTTATAATAATTTATAATAATTTATAATAATTTATAATAATTTATAATAATTTATAATAATTTATAATAATTTATAATAATTTATAATAATTTATAATAATTTATAATAATTTATAATAATTTATAATAATTTATAATAATTTATAATAATTTATAATAATTTATAATAATTTATAATAATTTATAATAATTTATAATAATTTATAATAATTTCTAATTATTTATAATAATTTCTAATAATTTATAATAATTTCTAATTATTTATAATAATTTATAATAATTTATAATAATTTATAATAATTTATAATAATTTATAATAATTTATAATAATTTATAATAATTTATAATAATTTATAATAATTTATAATAATTTATAATAATTTATAATAATTTATAATAATTTATAATAATTTATAATAATTTATAATAATTTATAATAATTTATAATAATTTATAATAATTTATAATAATTTATAATAATTTATAATAATTTATAATAATTTATAATAATTTATAATAATTTATAATAATTTATAATAATTTATAATAATTTATAATAATTTATAATAATTTATAATAATTTATAATAATTTATAATAATTTATAATAATTTATAATAATTTATAATAATTTATAATAATTTATAATAATTTATAATAATTTATAATAATTTATAATAATTTATAATAATTTATAATAATTTATAATAATTTATAATAATTTATAATAATTTATAATAATTTATAATAATTTATAATAATTTATAATAATTTATAATAATTTATAATAATTTATAATAATTTATAATAATTTATAATAATTTATAATAATTTATAATAATTTATAATAATTTATAATAATTTATAATAATTTATAATAATTTATAATAATTTATAATAATTTATAATAATTTATAATAATTTATAATAATTTATAATAATTTATAATAATTTATAATAATTTATAATAATTTATAATAATTTATAATAATTTATAATAATTTATAATAATTTATAATAATTTATAATAATTTATAATAATTTATAATAATTTATAATAATTTATAATAATTTATAATAATTTATAATAATTTATAATAATTTATAATAATTTATAATAATTTATAATAATTTATAATAATTTATAATAATTTATAATAATTTATAATAATTTATAATAATTTATAATAATTTATAATAATTTATAATAATTTATAATAATTTATAATAATTTATAATAATTTATAATAATTTATAATAATTTATAATAATTTATAATAATTTATAATAATTTATAATAATTTATAATAATTTATAATAATTTATAATAATTTATAATAATTTATAATAATTTATAATAATTTATAATAATTTATAATAATTTATAATAATTTATAATAATTTATAATAATTTATAATAATTTATAATAATTTATAATAATTTATAATAATTTATAATAATTTATAATAATTTATAATAATTTATAATAATTTATAATAATTTATAATAATTTATAATAATTTATAATAATTTATAATAATTTATAATAATTTATAATAATTTATAATAATTTATAATAATTTATAATAATTTATAATAATTTATAATAATTTATAATAATTTATAATAATTTATAATAATTTATAATAATTTATAATAATTTATAATAATTTATAATAATTTATAATAATTTATAATAATTTATAATAATTTATAATAATTTATAATAATTTATAATAATTTATAATAATTTATAATAATTTATAATAATTTATAATAATTTATAATAATTTATAATAATTTATAATAATTTATAATAATTTATAATAATTTATAATAATTTATAATAATTTATAATAATTTATAATAATTTATAATAATTTATAATAATTTATAATAATTTATAATAATTTATAATAATTTATAATAATTTATAATAATTTATAATAATTTATAATAATTTATAATAATTTATAATAATTTATAATAATTTATAATAATTTATAATAATTTATAATAATTTATAATAATTTATAATAATTTATAATAATTTATAATAATTTATAATAATTTATAATAATTTATAATAATTTATAATAATTTATAATAATTTATAATAATTTATAATAATTTATAATAATTTATAATAATTTATAATAATTTATAATAATTTATAATAATTTATAATAATTTATAATAATTTATAATAATTTATAATAATTTATAATAATTTATAATAATTTATAATAATTTATAATAATTTATAATAATTTATAATAATTTATAATAATTTATAATAATTTATAATAATTTATAATAATTTATAATAATTTATAATAATTTATAATAATTTATAATAATTTATAATAATTTATAATAATTTATAATAATTTATAATAATTTATAATAATTTATAATAATTTATAATAATTTATAATAATTTATAATAATTTATAATAATTTATAATAATTTATAATAATTTATAATAATTTATAATAATTTATAATAATTTATAATAATTTATAATAATTTATAATAATTTATAATAATTTATAATAATTTATAATAATTTATAATAATTTATAATAATTTATAATAATTTATAATAATTTATAATAATTTATAATAATTTATAATAATTTATAATAATTTATAATAATTTATAATAATTTATAATAATTTATAATAATTTATAATAATTTATAATAATTTATAATAATTTATAATAATTTATAATAATTTATAATAATTTATAATAATTTATAATAATTTATAATAATTTATAATAATTTATTGTGAGAATAACTTTCTACTACAATAGTAACTCCAGTGTAACCGCGTGATGATAACTTATCCCGAATAAGAGAACAACGTCTGTTCAGGTTAGAGTCATTTAATACAGTGAGTCAGATCTCGCTTAAAGAACTATGACAAAGTATAACAAGGAAAAAGCTCAATCAGCTGTTATATATTCAAGTTGCTCTAAAACTAAACATGGGATGTTCTTACAAACTCCGGCTCAACTTGGATGTATAACTTCAAAAATACAAATTCATTAATTTACAGCACTGTAAATGCTTCTCCTTGGATAAGGCTTTAGTAAAGACATCTGCTGCGTTATCCGTTGTGGGAACATAGTCAATCGTGATCTCCTTTTTCTCTATTTGCTCCCGGACGTAATGAAAACGAATGTCGATGTGTTTACTTCGCTTATGCACCATCGGATTACTAGCTATGGCAATAGCAGCCTGGTTGTCCGATCTCAAGGTAGTCGCCTCTCTGACAAGATCCAGGAAACCCATTTCCTTAAGAAGACTTCTTTGGAAGGCAATCTCTTTTGCCCCCTGGCACATGGCGATGTACTCAGCTTCCATCGAGCTAAGAGCTACCACGTTCTGCTTTTTAGCTTCCCAAGCCACAGGGCCTCCTGCTACAATGAGTATGTAGCCGCTGTATGACTTCCGATCAGATGATTCTGATCCCCAGTCCGCATCTGTATAACAAATAAGATTCTTTAAATTAGTTCCAAATTTAGTTATACCTTTAGGAACGCCTTTTAAATATCTAAGCACTCGCTTAGCAGCTGTAACGTGTTCCTTATGCGGATGGTTATTAAACTGTGACAATCTTGATACCGTTTGGGTAATGTCCGGCCTCGATACCATTGACAAATAGTTGAGAGCTCCCATTAACGACTGATATTTGGTGATATCCTCTTGCTGACTACAATTTTCGTTCGTGCATTTTTTCCAAAATCGTCCCCATTGCAAACGGTGTGGGTGCTGGCTTGCACTGCTCCATTTCCCATTCCACTAATAAATTTAGTACATATCGATGCTGATGAATGGATATGTCTCCTTGTAGTCCGACTCGGTTAATTTCTAGTCCCAAATAATAATTTACAGGTCCTCGGTCAACTACCTCAATATGATCCTTCAATCCCTTTATAATCGCCGCCATTCTCTTGTGATTCGAACATGCCACAAGCATATCATCGACATATAGGGCAATTATATTGATATCGCCATCTGTTTTTCGATCAATGTATACACAGCTATCTGTCAAGCACTGCTGGAACCCAATATCGGCCAAAATCTCAGATATTTTTATATTCCACTCGTGTCCTGCCTGCTTAAGACCATATATCGATTTCTTCAGCTTACATATAGCATTCGGTCTTGCTTCATCGACAAATATCTCCGGCTGTCGCATGTATACATCTTCTTGTAGGCTTCCATTCAAATACGCCGCCACGATATCAATGTGATTCACATATAGATTCAAATTCGCTGCCATTGCGAGTATTAATCGTATGGTCGGATATCTGACTACAGGTGCGTAAGTGTTTGTGTAATCAATATTTCTCCGTTGACCACATCCTTGCGCTACAAGTCTGGCTTTGTGTTTTTCAATACTGCCATCGGGATTGTGTTTCGTTGAAAACACCCATTTGCATCCTAAAGCATTGAATTTCTTATTCATGTCCACAAGCTCCCAAGTTCCATTTCTTAAAAGACTTTGATATTCAATGTCCATTGCCTTTCGCCATTCATTTTTGTACTTGCCATTTAAGGCCTCTGAAACCGTCCTTGGATCCGAACTGTTGATCTCCAGTAGATTTGCGGTGGCTGGAACAATGTAAACTTTCCGTGGCCTTCCTGGCTCACCTGTACGCAGAATTCGAGGTCGCCCTCGTTTTCTCGTTCTTGGTAAAACTACTTCTTCCTCGCTCTGTACTTGTGGATTCGGGTCCTCCTCCTGAGTTGTTCTATTCTGCGGATTTCGATCTTCCTGCGGACTTCCATCATCCTGCGGACTTCGATCTTCCTGCGGATTTCCATTATCCTGCGGACTTCGATCTTCCTGCGGATTTCCATTATCCTGCGGACTTCGATCTTCCTGCGGACTTCCATCATCCTGCGGATTTCTGCCTGTGTTGTCGCGGTTATTGACCTCCGTATTTGGCTCTTGTCTGGTGTCAACTCCGCCTTCTGAAGTACTGCTCATATCGAAGAAGTAGGGACCATCTAAATTGGTACCTTGTCCTCTCGCGTCATCCTCCCGACCAATGGAAAACGATTTCTCCAGGAAGACAACATCTCTGGACACGATGATACGTCTTTTGTGGACATCGTAGAGCCTGTATGCCTTGGACTGCTCTGAATATCCTGGCTGCTTGTTTAGGCTGATACTGTCACACCCAAACGTTTTGAAATGTTTGACACATGGTTTCCGATTGAACCAACATTCATATGGAGTCCTGTCTTCCAGCTTCTTGGTACTAGTTCGATTACGTACATAAGTAGACGTATTAATGGCCTCGGCCCACAGGAATTGTGGTAGATTCGCCGCTTCCAGCATACACCTCGCCATCTCGACTAAAGTTCGGTTGGCCCTTTCAGCTACTCCATTCTGCTGGGGTGTATAGCTCACTGTAGTTTGATGAATTATTCCTCTTTTACGTAGAAACTCTTTAAATTCCGTATTCACGTATTCCCGGCCGTTATCGCTACGCATACGTTTCACTTTGCATCCGGTTTGTCGCTCCGTCTGAGCCAAAAAATCCTTGAAAGCACTGAACGCTTCCAATTTCCTTCGCAAAAAATAAGTCCACACATATCTCGTATAATCGTCAATAAACGTTATTAGATAGATCGCTCCAGATATTGAAGACACACGCATAGGACCGCAAATATCCGTATGTATTAGTTCGAGTTTATTTGTTGTGTATATATCTTCTAACCGATCGAATGGTTTTCTAGTTATTTTACATGTCGCACATGTTACACAATCAAAATCTCTTGGATTAGTCAATACCAGTCCTCGAACTATATTTTTGCTTGAAAGTTCTCGTAAAGCTCCCACGTTCAGGTGTCCAAATCTGCCATGCCATATTTTCAGCTTGGATTGTGCCGCTCCTTGCGCACTGTAAAGCGTTTGCTTACATTTACTCGAAACTTTGGCTATAAAGATTCCAACATCTAAGTTCGCTTCGAACAACTTCCGATTATTCTTGTTAACCACGCAAGCAACTTTATTTGTAAATTTTACTGAATATCCAAAGCTAATTATTTTACCAACTGATAAAAAATTGTGGTTCAGTTCCGGGACAAATAATACTTCGCGTAGCAAGATCTCACAGCAGAACTGTGATTTTATTTGTACATCTCCTACGCCTCGCGCTTTAACAATATCGCCTGATGCCATCGTAATACTCTCATTGCTCTCTCTCAGATTCAGGAAATACGATTTTCTCTGCACATGTGAGATGAAGCACCGCTGTCCAATATCCAACAGTTATCGTCGTTCCTAGACTTTCCGTTGTACGCACTCATCGCTGTGTTTGCTTCACGTTTCTCAATTTTACATTGTGCTCTCATGTGACCACGTTTACCACAAGCAAAACACTTTATGCTTCGTTTTCGATCGTATTCTGTTTTCGGAAACCTTTTTGTTCCCTTCGCTGAAAGTACTTGTTCCGTTCCGTTATCTTTTTCAATCCCTCTATCGTCTCTTCTGGATTCCTCTTCCAATATTTTGACCTTCAATTGACTTAGGGTCGGTAGCTGGTCCCTGCATTCCATTGCAACAACAAAATTATCCATGTCGTCCGGCAAACTACACAGCAGCAAAATTGAAAGTAACTCATCTGGAACTTGTACGTCAATCTCGTTCAAATTCTGCGCAATCGTACAAAATTTAGTAACTTGGGGGTGATTCTTTCAAAGCTTTTGATTTGAAACTTAATCAATTGCTTAAACAAACTGACTTTCCTGGCGGGTCCATGTGCAAAATATATATCTTTTAACCTATTCCATGCTTCCCGTGAGGTTGCACAGGTTCTGATATGAATCAGCTCACTTGGCTTCACACACATGATTATTGTGGCAAGGGCCTTCTCATCATTTCTTGGCCATAGCAGTTGATCAGTCGCGCTCATTGTCGGCTCTATTTTTCCAATTACATACTTCCACATATCGGATGTAACCAATAGACTTTTCATTTGAAGAGACCAACTTTCGTAGTTGTCGCCTGACAATTTTTCAATGTTCATCATTCCGTGAGACATTCCGGCGTTGTGACTGTACACTCTTTCTCTGAATGGATTTTCGACCAACGAAAAAACAATTAAAGACACTACCGCAATCCAGGGTACCGTGCCGACGTAACACTCAATTAAAAACGATTATAAGTTAACAGGGTTCTGGGCCCATAACCTTTGTGAGAATAACTTTCTACTACAATAGTAACTCCAGTGTAACCGCGTGATGATAACTTATCCCGAATAAGAGAACAACGTCTGTTCAGGTTAGAGTCATTTAATACAGTGAGTCAGATCTCGCTTAAAGAACTATGACAAAGTATAACAAGGAAAAAAGCTCAATCAGCTGTTATATATTCAAGTTGCTCTAAAACTAAACATGGGATGTTCTTACATTTATAATAATTTATAATAATTTATAATAATTTATAATAATTTATAATAATTTATAATAATTTATAATAATTTATAATAATTTATAATAATTTATAATAATTTATAATAATTTATAATAATTTATAATAATTTATAATAACTTATAATAATTTATAATAATTTATAATAATTTATAATAATTTATAATAATTTATAATAATTTATAATAATTTATAATAATTTATAATAATTTATAATAATTTATAATAATTTATAATAATTTATAATAATTTATAATAATTTATAATAATTTATAATAATTTATAATAATTTATAATAATTTATAATAATTTATAATAATTTATAATAATTTATAATAATTTATAATAATTTATAATAATTTATAATAATTTATAATAATTTATAATAATTTATAATAATTTATAATAATTTATAATAATTTATAATAATTTATAATAATTTATAATAATTTATAATAATTTATAATAATTTATAATAATTTATAATAATTTATAATAATTTATAATAATTTATAATAATTTATAATAATTTATAATAATTTATAATAATTTATAATAATTTATAATAATTTATAATAATTTATAATAATTTATAATAATTTATAATAATTTATAATAATTTATAATAATTTATAATAATTTATAATAATTTATAATAATTTATAATAATTTATAATAATTTATAATAATTTATAATAATTTATAATAATTTATAATAATTTATAATAATTTATAATAATTTATAATAATTTATAATAATTTATAATAATTTATAATAATTTATAATAATTTATAATAATTTATAATAATTTATAATAATTTATAATAATTTATAATAATTTATAATAATTTATAATAATTTATAATAATTTATAATAATTTATAATAATTTATAATAATTTATAATAATTTATAATAATTTATAATAATTTATAATAATTTATAATAATTTATAATAATTTATAATAATTTATAATAATTTATAATAATTTATAATAATTTATAATAATTTATAATAATTTATAATAATTTATAATAATTTATAATAATTTATAATAATTTATAATAATTTATAATAATTTATAATAATTTATAATAATTTATAATAATTTATAATAATTTATAATAATTTATAATAATTTATAATAATTTATAATAATTTATAATAATTTATAATAATTTATAATAATTTATAATAATTTATAATAATTTATAATAATTTATAATAATTTATAATAATTTATAATAATTTATAATAATTTATAATAATTTATAATAATTTATAATAATTTATAATAATTTATAATAATTTATAATAATTTATAATAATTTATAATAATTTATAATAATAATTTATAATAATTTATAATAATTTATAATAATTTATAATAATTTATAATAATTTATAATAATTTATAATAATTTATAATAGTTTATAATAATTTATAATAATTTATAATAATTTATAATAATTTATAATAATTTATAATAGTTTATAATAATTTATAATAATTTATAATAATTTATAATAATTTATAATAATATATAATAATTTATAATAATTTATAATAATTTATAATAATTTATAATAATTTATAATAATTTATAATAATTTATAATAATTTATAATAATTTATAATAATTTATAATAATTTATAATAATTTATAATTATTTATAATAATTTATAATATTTAATAATAATTTATAATAATTTATAATAATTTATAATAATATAAAATAATTTATAATAATTTTAAATAATTTATAATAATTTATATTAATTTATAATAATTTATAATAATTTATAATAATTTATAATAATTTATAATAATTTATAATAATTTATAATAATTTATAATAATTTATATTAATTTATAATAATTTATAATAGTTTATAATAATTTATAATAATTTATAATAATTTATAATAATTTATAATAATTTATAATAATTTATAATAATTTATAATAATTTATAATAATTTATAATAATTTATAATAATTTTAAATAATTTATAATAATTTATAATAATTTATAATAATTTATAATAATTTTAAATAATTTATAATAATTTATATTAATTTATAATAATTTATAATAATTTATAATAATTTATAATAATTTATAATAATTTATAATAATTTATAATAATTTATAATAATTTATAATAATTTTTAAAAATTTATAATAATTTATAATAATTTATAATAATTTATAATAATTTATAATAATTTATAATAATTTATAATAATTTATAATAATTTATAATAATTTATAATAATTTATAATAATTTATAATTATTTATAATAATTTATAATATTTAATAATAATTTATAATAATTTATAATAATTTATAATAATATAAAATAATTTATAATAATTTATAATAATTTTAAATAATTTATAATAATTTATATTAATTTATAATAATTTATAATAATTTATAATAATTTATAATAATTTATAATAATTTATAATAATTTATAATAATTTATAATAATTTATAATAATTTATAATAACTTATAATAATTTATAATAATTTATAATAATTTATAATAATTTATAATAATTTATAATAATTTATAATAATTTATATTAATTTATAATAATTTATAATAATTTATAATGATTTATAATAATTTATAAAAATTTATAATAATTTATAATAATTTATAATAATTTATAATAATTTATAATAATTTATAATAATTTATAATAATTTATAATAATTTATAAATTTATAATAATTTATAATAATTTATAATAATTTATAATAATTTATAATAATTTATAATAATTTATAATAATTTATAATAATTTATAATAATTTATAATAATTTATAATAATTTATAATAATTTATAATAATTTATAATAATTTATAATAATATAAAATAATTTATAATAATTTATAATAATTTATAATTGTTGAAAATGTTATTCACCCGAAGCAA
>JAECXW010000651.1:0-93294 GCA_018153365.1 Drosophila fuyamai
ACTTTGAAGGCATTTCTGCCGATATACAAAGAAATAAGGAGCCAATATAATTTAAACTAATAGTTTTTAATTACTGATATTTATTTGGTAATTATACCCGTTAGTCGTGGACTAAAAGGGTATATTGTGTTCAAGCTAAAAGTATGTAACAGGTAGAAGGAAGCGTTTCCGACCATATAAGTATATATATCTTGTTCAGGATCATCAGCCGAGCGATCTAGCCATGTCCGTCTGTCCGCCATCTGGGTTCGGTCCGTCTGTCCGTCTGTCTGTCTGCTGTCTGGTCCGTCCGTATGAACGCTGAGATCTCGGAAACTATAAGCTGGAAGATTGGCATTTGCATGTAGTGATTTTAGGAGTTCCTACGCAGCGCAAGCTTGTTTCAAAATGGTGCCACGCCCCTCTGACGCCCATAAGCCACAAGCTGTGGCCACAGTTTTGATGCTATTATGAAATTTTGACCGATATGTAGTTGTTTCGTCAATACCTATCGATTGGCCTACACAAGTTTGCCACGCCCATTCTAACGCCCAAAAACCCATTAAACGCTTAAGCCCGGGCTAGCGCCTACACATTTACGCCTTCATGGCCCGTGGTACCAATAGCGCCATCTAATGGATGACTTTGGAACAGCTGGCCAAGGTGCTCAACAGAGTCAACATTAATTCTCAATAAGGATTTCTGTTAAAGGAAATTGCGATGGCTTTCATTTGTCAATACCGAACTATATCCCAAGAACAATTGGAGGTGTTCCTGTGTACCGATTTTAACATAAAAATCGGTCCCTGTGTACCGATTTTTAATATAAAAATTGGTCCCTGTGTACCGATCTTAACATAAAAATCGGGAGCCAATTCGAGCGGCGAAAAACATACAAGAAGGCATATTTATATTAAGTTGTTTAGCTGAGTAACTGGTATTTAATAGTCGAGGCACTCGACTATAGCGTTCTCTGTTTGACCTAAGAAACACTGTAGAAGCTTACTTCCTTCTTCCCGATACTTTCCCCATCTTTTAAATCCTTTGTTCACTTACTCATGGGCGCCAGATGTAATGAACTGATTTTTAATATTCTGTTGTAAATGTGCGGCCAGCTCAGGGGGGTTGTGAATCTGTTCCACCCAATTTATATTGGGTGATTGCCCATGACCAGGCAGGCTCCTGGAGCTCCGTTTGGATTCCGTCGGAGATGAAAATCAGTGTTCATGTAAAATTTGTTATCAACCTGATGCATGTTTCACGGCTACCGCGAAAAGCATTCTTATCTTTTCAGGCTCGAATAACAGGAAGTATGTTGCCAAAAATTTATACCATGTTGTCCGCAAACTTTACATGATTAGAAGTTTAACTCCGTAAATTTCGGCATTGCTTAAATCGTTTAGGCCCAAATTCTATTTTTCTCACTGGTACTTGCCAGATCGTTGATCTGGATGATATCAGAAGATTATATTCAAGGCAATGATTGATAATGACAGTTTGATTTTTTAAAGTTATTACTTTCTTAAAAAACTAACCGTCAACAAATTTGATATCTCGTTCAGCTTTTGAGAGTTTCCCACGAAAGAGTAATTTCTCTCTTTGAAAGTCTTTCTTCGTAACGTCTTGTCCAGGGCAAAAGTATGTAAGTCGAACATTCTATTATGTTTCTCTCTTAAGGTTTTTATGGTTTCACATATGGAATGGTAATTTGTCGTCTAGTGATTTGGTCGGGTTACTGACAAAAAAAATGATTATTAACGTTGGGACAAACAGCACTCCTCCAATTGTATGTTTACATTTTCAGCGGCAAACATAATTGGTGCTAGTAACAGAAGACTTATGTTCTTTAGGTAGCTAATGTGAGACATCATCCCTTACGAGATCGACGGCATCTTCGGTGGAGCTTTACAAGGCAATCCAATGCGAACGTCGACTTTGCGATCTCTTAATCCTTGGGCACTTATGCATGACTTAATCGTTTATTAGTTTTTCGCGTACAATGCATACGCCTGATTTTCGCACTTTTAATCGTGGCGACGTCCAATTCCTTTTGAAAAATTTGTTTTTAACCATGTACGATAATACTCAGAGATAAGATAATTTTATACTATTTTTTATTTTAGCTCTTAAATAATTTTCATTGGTGGGCATCAGGCAATATTCTATCAAGCCCATCTCGCGGATTAATAACTATGTCATCGCAATGAATTGGTGTCTTAAGAAATTATCCTTTCTAATGCTTCTTCCCAGTACAGAGATCCAGCCATTCATCCACCATCCGTTGAACGGATGGTCCTTAAGGTTTGCCGTTCCGAAAATTCCCATTTAGTTCTATCCAAATTTGACGGACTTTTTTTATGCGATATTTAGGCGATGTTTTTTCGGCGTAACTCTGAGTTCTTCTTCTTGACAGTGAAAAATTGAACATTCACTACGAAAATTAAAAAAATAATGGCGGGTAATTCTTATACTTGTAATACTTAATTAACTACCGATCAATCCATGTGGCAGCATTAAGAGTTGCTTCACTCTTTCCTAGCATACCGTACTCACAACCTGGAGCACCATATGGAGAACGAGAGAACAAAACATGTTATTTATTTACAATGAACTTGATTTATTACCATTTAGACAATATTGGGCAAAAGTGGTTCATTTTTTCAGCAGGTTGGCAAAAATTTGGTTGTTCGCGTAGATCACTAAGTCTGTCACCAAGCATAGAGTAAGAAACTATATAGAGGTTTCATTTGCTCTGCCGGGCCTCTGCCAAAGCTCTGCTGAGAGCCATGTTCGAAGCTAACTTCATCTAACCTCGGTTCCTCACCACTTCTAACATGTGCGAAGCACAAGCAATAGTATGGGGAATTCTCGCACCTATCCTTAGGAATAAGAGCGACCAGTCCAGCTGCAGAATCTCACCATGGGCATGGAATGAAGCTCGATTCGAACATTTGCAAAACTCTCTTTTTTTCCGTGTTTCCCCTACGTGGCATCACTGGCAAAGTCACTCGAGAGCGCGGGCAGAGCAAATGACGCCTCTATACATTATTACTCTATGTAGCGGGCATAGAGTAAGAAACTATATAGAGGTTTCATTTGCTCTGCCCGGGCCTCTGCCAATGCTTCCTTGTTGGCTTGAGCATAGAGTAAGAAACTATATAGAGGTTTCATTTGCTCTGCCCGCGCTTTCGAGTGACTTTGCCAGTGATGCCACGTAGGGGAAAAACGGAAAAAAAGAGAGTTTTTCTTTGTTCGAATCGAGCTTAAATCCAGCCCATGGTGAATTCTTTGTTGCACTGCTCGCTCTTCTTCCTAAGGATATGTGCGAAAACTCCCATACTATGCTTGTACTTCGCACATGTTAGAAGTGGTGAGAAACCGAAGTTAAAGTTAGCTTCGAACATGGCTCAGCAGAGCTTTGAGAGGCCCGAGCAGAGCAAATGAAACCTCTATATAGTTCTACCTATGCCCGCATCTCGAGTGCCTTTGCCAGTGATGCCAGGTAGGGGAAAAACGGAAAAAAAGAGAGTTTTTCATTTGTTCGAATCGAGCTTGAATCCATGCCCATGGTGAATTCTTATTGCTGCACTGCTCGCTCTTATTCCTAAGGATAGTTGCGAAAACTTAGAGCTGGCAGCTTTACAGCACGAGCATCAGCACGAGCGCTTCTTTAGCGAAGGCAGCTTTTGTCCTGCACCAACAGCTGTGTTTATGTTTATGTTTGTGAGTGCAATGCTTACATATGTACATACACACATACGCCATTGTTTGACTCAGACCTCCAATTTGGCTAACTTGATTTGATTTGCATAGTTCTTGGGATATAGTTCGGTATCGACAAATGAAAACCATCGCAATTTCCTTTAATTTATCGAGAATTAACGTTGACTATGTTGAGCACCTTGGCCAGTTGTTCCAAAGTCATCCGTTAGATGGCGCTATTGGTACCACGGGCCATGAAAGGCGGAAATGTAGGCGCTAGCCAGGCTTAAGCATTTAATGGGTTTTTGGCCGTTAAAGTGGGCGTGGCAAACTTTTATTAGGTCAATCGATAGGTATTGACGAAACAAATACATATCAATTAAAATTTTCAAAATAGCATCAAAACTGTGGCCACAGCTTGTGGCTTGTGGGCGTCAGAGGGGGCGTGGCACCATTTTGAAACAAACTTGCGCTGCGTAGGAACTCCTAAAATCTACATGCAGAATGCCAATCTTCTAGCTTTTACAGTTTCCGAGATCTCAGCGTTCATACGGACAGACAGACAGACAGACGGACAGACAGACGGACAGACGGACAGACGGACAGACAGACAGACAGACAGACGGACATGGCTAGATTGACTCGGCTAGTGATCCTGAACAAGAATATATATACTTTATACGGTCGGAAACGCTTCCTTTTACCTGTTATGTTCTACCCTCATACTCTACGAGTAACGGGTATAAAAAGATGTGTAATTACAGAAGACGACCGTGTCTGTCACGACCGAGAATCCATAAGTCTGCCGGGTGTCTTCTGCGGAGACGCTGTCGACCCAGTGGTGTGGCAAGATGTCTTGCCAGACAGTTTACATGTGTGAGCAAACGTTCCCGGTATCGACTTGAGGATTTACAAATCGTCTCCGTTACCGTCGGCACTCCCGTGTCCTGGAACAAAACTCTGTTTTCTACATAATGGTGCCACTTTAACCCCAGCATCCTCCTGAGAGCCTTTGTAATGCACGTTTGCACCCTTTTTAGTGACGAAACACAGGCCGTGCCCCAGCAAGTGATTCCCCAGTTTAAGTTGGAATGACAATGTCCTTAAAAAAGCCGCACCTTGGCTTCAAGGGATAGGCCGCTACCTGGACGAAGGTCCGTTTTGTCAAGTTTTGTTCTTGCTGATTCACAAACTCGATCAATTTGTCCCTTCCAACAAAGGCGACGGTCTAAGGTAACTCTGAGGTACGTCACCTTATCTTCGTGCTTGAGCCTATTCCCATCAATGTAAAGGCTACGCGAACGGCCAGGGCCGAGAGCAAAGTGGCATGCTGCGTTTTGTCAACATTTAGGCAATGTTCCATCGAGAGGCCCAGCACTCAAATTCGTTTAAGAATGTCTGGACACGTCGGGACGCAGACGTAGTGGTGCTACCAGCTGCAAGAAATGCAGTGTCATCTGCATATGTGGCCAGGAGTGTACCACGAGTAACTGGGTTTGGAAGATCCGAAGTGTAAATTGTATACATGACCGGACCAAGGACGCTTCCCTGGGGGACACCAGCACGAATTGGGCGAAGTCCAGAACGGTGTCCACGAATATCAACAGCAAACTCCCTATTATCTAAGAACGATACTATGAGATTCCAGAGCCTTTCAGGCAAAAGCGGCATTAGTTTATAGAACAGTCCTTCATGACAAACCCTGTCAAAGGCCTGTCGAACGTCAAGAAAAACGGCTGAGCAGTATTTGTGGTCTTCGAAAGCCCCCAGAACATGGTTAATTACTCTGTGTACTTGCTCGATAGCACTATGGCGACTACAGAATCCAAACTGGTGATTCGGAAGTGCGTCTTCAAAGGTGTTAATAGCTAGAAGTCTACCAAGAAAAAGAGGACAGCAAACTAATCGGCCTATAAGATTCCGGGCAACATGGGTCTTTTCCTTTTTTTGCCACCATTGTGACTAATGCTCGTTTCCAAGGTGATGGAAAATAACCAAGGTCCAGGCAAGCATTAACTAGGAGACAGAGCTGTGCAATGACAGAGCTAGGCAGAGCCTTTGCAACTTCGCCATCAATCGCGTCCATGCCAGGAGCTTTAGTAGTAACCAGTCGCTTTATATGACCACGTACCTCATCTTCGTCTACTGGACGGACAGTAACAGGTGGGCCAAATGAAAGACCTAACCTAGAGATTGTAGTCTGGACTTCTTCGATTGTTGCAAATTCAAATGGAGTAAAGCGATTTTCAAGATCATCAGCAAATACTTCAGCAATCTCGGAATCACTGTGGGCCCAAGTCCCATCATCACGTTTAAGGAAAACCTCTGAAGCGGCTGTCTTTTAAGGTTGCGGGTGCATTTCCAGAGCGCAAATCCGTGATTCTGGTTAGGATCAATTGCTCTGAGCTTGTCTATGAAAAATTCTGACTTGGCCGAACGGAGGACTTTCCTTAGCTCTGATACAGTAGCCTTCCACCTTCCACATCGATGGTATGCCTCGTCCTCATCCAGACACGGCGAAGTGCCCAAGATGGAGGAGGAATAGGTATACTTCTAAGAGGAGGGGCAGCTTGATGGATCTGTTCAACTAAGACCTCAGCAAAGGAATCTACGTCTTGCACAGAAGAAGAAAAGGTTGCTCCTGAGTCAGAGCAGCCACGCAAAAATATATTAGGAGCGGAATATCAGAGGAAAGTCCCGGGCACTCTGAGATTGTAAGGTGGTTGCACGGGATGCCTTTGTACACAGCAAAATCAATGGCCGTCGGGAGGTGGACATTTATCTAAGGAAAATGAGTGGGTCCGCCAGTAGCAAAAATCTGCATATTTGAGTCAGCAATAACTGACATCAGGGTGTTTCCCCGAGGGCATGATCGCCTGCCCCCCAGAAATTGTGGTGCGCATTCCAATCCCCCTCCAATGAGAAAGCGGCTACCCACAGAGCCAAACAGACGCAGATATTCATCAGTCGTCCAAGAAAGGCGGTGACCAGGTAGACAGTAGACAGCACCAAATGAAATTCTGCCGAACCCAGTGACCAAACTTATGGCAACTGCTTGCAGGTGAGGCTCCGATATGGTGGCACTTAGGTGATAATCTAAACAGGATTTGATGATGACAGCAGCACCACCACGACCACCACCACGACAACAGCATATCCATTAATATGGAAGAATGAACGGCTGGTAAAATGTGTCTCTGAGATCAATAAAATGTCAATGTTGCGTTCCTGGAGGAGGTGCTCAATCTCGAGTGATTTGCCAACTAATATAACGATATTTATACCGTAATTAGTCATCGCAATGCGTTGATCCTGATAAAATGGCGTGCTTAGAAATCACGCACTGCAACATTTGTAGTGTGGTCGTCATGACTGACATCATGTATCAAAGCGTAACAACAACTTATCAATTGCAGCCGCTTGGGCTGTCGCAGCAGCCTCTTGTTGCTTCCTTAATCCATTAATAAATTCCAGAAGCCTGTCCTGAGAAGGTTGTACAATCAAAGAGGTCTTTTCACTTGGATGTGACTTAGACGCTGGCGAAGTCTGACTTGAGGATGCAGAAAGACGCGTAGTAAACCAAGCATTTTGAGCCGGGGGCGTGGCAGGCTTAAAAGTACGTTTTTTTTTAACAAACACCAAAGTTATAGCATTTCCGATCAATCAGTTATATGCCAGCTATAGGATATAGTCGGCCGATCCCGGCCGTTCCGACTTATATACTGCGTGCAAAGGAAAGAAGGGTGTGTGCAAAGCTTCAATTCGATATCTTAAAAATTGAGAGACTAGTTCGCGTAGAAACAGACAGACGGACAGACAGGCGGACAGACGGACATGCTTATATCAACTCAGGAGGTGATCCTGATCAAGAATATATATACTTTATAGGGTGGGAGATGTCTCCTTCACTGCGTTGCACACTTTTGACTAAAATTATAATACCCTCTCCAAGGGTATAACAACTGTTTAATTTAAATTGTATTGTTTTTAATTTCTTTCTACAGCGGCTTGTCTTGCCAAGATACTTGATACTACTTGTCTTGCCAAGATAGTTGATAATTTCCATTAAAAGCTCTTTCCCGCAAATACGATATTTGAACTTTTACTGCTTGCCAACAAACATAGCTGATTATCAGTACGACCGTAGCACGCTTAAATCTAATGAACTCTCGATATTTTGGTCACACTGGAAAGATTAAAGTTTTTGCGCTAGCGTACTCAAGGATTGGTCCGAAAACTCCCCGCTCATGTTGGGTGTGGTGAGAAACCGAAGTTGGCTTCGAACACGACTCTCAGCAGAGCTTTGGCAGAGGTGCGGGAAGAGCCAAAGAAACCTATATATAGATTCTTACTCTATGATATTGCTGAAAATATTGTGTTCAAAGTAAGGGTCTTGTCTATGATCACGGAGGTAACAATAGAAAATGATGTGACTAAGGAGAAGCCTTACTTAAGTTTCAATAATAAACAATGTTATACATATGTTTTATGACATTCCACATCTTTTCAAATCTATAAGGAATAATTTCCTGAAATTTCCTGATTTAAAACCCCTGACAGACTACACTAGTCGACATAATTATTTTGACGAAACATCATTTTGCCTATTGAACTTAGCGTTACTTAAAATCGTCAAAAAAGGTTTATAAAGTAAGTGCAAAGCAAAGAATATATTTTTAGCTATGTGCATTCCCAATTTTGTTTCGTTTACCCTTTGCATTCTCTTTTTGCTGATAAGAAGGCAGACAGACAACGGCTTTATGTATGGCAAAAGTATTTTGACAGCATCTTTATGGAAATATTTTCACATATTTGATTACGCGAGAATCAAACAGCTTTTGTGCTTAGCCTTTATCAAAATTATATGTGGTTATTAAAATACAAAAAGTATTAAATAATATTAAACAACATGGGTTAAACGTCGTTAAGGAGTTAAGTTTGGTTACCAGATCTTCAATGGTAGCGATGTTTAAGGCTGGAATTGCAGTCAAAGACATTGCAAAGGAGTTTTATGTGTCGCGGCAGCCAAAATTAAGAAGTTTGAAAAGCATATCGACTAGCGTAATTTAAGAAGATCAGGTGCCAAGCGCAAAACAAAACCCAGTGAAGACCGAGTCCTCATACGGGAATTAAAAAAAAATGTTTTTCTGAAGCCTCAGTCTGCAGCCGATCAAATTAATTTAACAGCGAATACACCAATTAGTGAGCGCACATTCCGTCGACGACTAAAATAAAGTGATTTTAAGACCTACAAAGCCAAGGACGTGGCACACATATCAAAAACAAACAAGCTTAAAAGACTGTCCTTTGCAAAAAAAATATATCAATAAGCCAAAGGATTTTATTTATTTATTTATTTATTATAGATGATAGTAGAGTTTACAAAACTAAGACTAACATATGGTGGTGTAGTGCTAGCTGCGTGGCCTTCGACTACTTATTATTGTAGGTTAATTTAAATTAACAATATTTCTTAGTTTTAATTTTCGGATTTAGATTTCGTTGTATAAATTGGTTTTTTTTAGGAAAGATATAATTGTTTTGATATTTTCTGATGTAGGGTTCTTTAAGTAGTCGGTGGCTAGTAGGTTTTTAAAGATATATTGCTTGTCCTGTGTAATTGCTGGGCATGAGTCTATGGTGTGTTCCATGTTTATGGGGGTTGATGATTGGCAGAGGGGGCAGTTTCGTGTAGTATTGAGATCAAGGAGGTGTTTGTGTGTTATGTTTGTGTGTCCTAACCGAAGTCTTATAAATTTAATTTGGTCAATTCGGCTAATTATACCCGTTACTCGTAGAGTAAAAGGGTATATTGTATTCGTGCAAAAGTATGTAACAGGTAGAAGGAAGCGTTTCCGACCCTATAAAGTATATATATTCTTGTTCAGGATCACTAGCCGAGTCGATCTAGCCATGTCCGTCTGTCCGTCCGTATGAACGCTGAGATCTCGGAAACTATAAAAGCTAGAAGATTGGCATTTTGCATGCAGATTTTAGGAGTTCCTACGCAGCGCAAGTTTGTTTCAAAAAGGTGCCACGCCCCCTTTAACGCCCACAATCGCTTATATACGATTTTAAAAATTTAAATATTTCGGAAAAGTAAAAATGCAGTTTTATTGTGTTTATCAATACCTATCGAAATGTAGAAGAAATTTTTCAAATCGGACCATTCGTTTAAAAGTTATGCGTGATCAAAGTTTCTATCTCCATCTCCCTCGCACTCCTTTTACCTGAGTAACGGGTATCTGATAGTCGGGGCACCCGACTATAGCGTTCTCTCTTGTTATACCCTTGCAGAGGGTATTATAATTTTGGTCAAAAGTGTGCAACGCAGTGAAGGAGACATCTCCGACCCTATAAAGTATATATATTCTTGATCAGGATCACCTCCTGAGTTGATATAGCCATGTCCGTCTGTCCGTCTGTCCGTCTGTCCGTCTGTCTGTTTCTACGCGAACTAGTCTCTCAGTTTTAAAGCTATCGAATTGAAACTTCGCACACACCCTTCTTTCCTTTGCACGCAGTATATAAGTCGGAACGGCCGGGATCGGCCGACTATATCCTATAGCTGCCATATAACTGAACGATAGGAAATGCCATAACTCTGCTGTTTGTAAAGTTAGGAAGTTGGGATTTTCTATGGCTTCTTTATTTGGCCAATCAATTCGACCTACCAAATTTCATAAGGATCGGCCGACTATATCCTATAGCTCCCATATAACGATAGGAAATAGCATAACTTTGGTGTTTTTAGAGTTAGGAAGTTGGGATTTTCTATGGGTTTTATATTTGGCCAATCAATCCGACCTACCAAATTTTATAGGGATCGGCCGACTATATCCTATAGCTGCCATATAACTGAACGATTGAAAATGCCATAACTTTGGTGTTTTTAAAGTTAGAAAGTTGGGATTTTTTATGAGTGTTAAGAATGCATCATATGAATAATTTTGGAGAATATTATTTACAGAATATTCTGCAAGGGTATATCAACTTCGACTCCGCCCGAAGTTAGCTTTCCTTTCTTGTTTTTTCCTGAGTTATCTTAGAGAGTGTTGATGTGTGGATGTTGTTAGTGTTAATGTTTTTGAACCATGAGATGCATTTATTTATTAAGGTTTCATTTTCTAGCTTTAGTTGATTTTTGAGGAATTTATTAATGTCTTTTAAATTTTCGTTGAGAGTATATATTAGTGGCATTTTCGTTGCCTCTTTTGCTATTTTGTCTGCGAGTTCGTTTCCTATAATGTTAGAGTGTCCTGGGGTCCATAGAATTTTTATTTTGCGTTGTTTTAATTAAAGTAGTCTTCTGATGTATGCGGGGTATTTGTTGAGGTTTGATGAGTTGCGGATTGCTTCGATCGCTCCTAGAGAGTCAGAGCAGATAACAAATTGTCCTCTCATGCTTGTTGCAAGTTTTGTGGCTTCGAGGATTCCGATTATTTCTGCTGTTAGGATCGATGAGTAAGGAGGTAGGTTCCCGTAGTGCAATGTTTCAGTTTCAGTGGTTATAGCAAAGGTTGTAATTGAGTTTTGTTTAGATCCGTCCGTGTAGATAAAGGTATGGTTTTTGTAGGTTTCTTTAGTTTCGTAGAAAAGTTTTTGGAATGTTTCAGGTGATGTGTTGGTTTTTTTGTAGTTGTGTAGTGAGGTGTTAATTAGGTTTGAAGGGTATGTTAAGAAGTTGACAATTTTCAATAGTGCGTTCTAGTGTTGAGGTCCATTTTTTTGTTCTGGTTTGTGGTTTGATGTATTTGTGTATTGGCGTATCCTTGGACCGAATGAGGTTTTTGAAGAGTTTGGTTGTAAGGTGGTCTCGTCGTTGTTCAATTGTTGGAATGCCAGATTCGAATAGTAGGTTGCATGTTGGTGTGGTGCGAAAGGCGCCCAGAACTGATCTAAGAGCTGCGTTTAATGAGGTTTTTAATTTATTTAGTGAATTTTTTGGGGTGTAACCGTATGTGTGGAGTGCGTAATCAATTTTGGATATGTGTGTTTGTATTGCAGTTAAATTTGGGGCTGGCCAGACATTTTATGATATTAAGTTTGTTTGAGAGAGATGGTAAGAGAGAGTTAATGTGTGAGTTCCAGTTGTATTTATTATTAATGGTTAGACCGAGTACTTTAAGTGATGTTACGTTATTTATGTTTGAGTTCTGTGTAATAATAGTGCAGCTGCATCTGTGTTTTCTACATATGTGTAGATGTTGGCATTTTGTTTCGGACAGAGTTGCGCCTGAATATTTTCCCCAGTCATTTATTTTTTTAAAAAGGTGGCTCAGGTTTATTGTTGTGTTTTCCGGTTTTTTAAATTGACCAATAAGAGGAAATCGTCTGCATATGCGCTAAACTTTATTTGTTTCTGCCTTGTAAGGATGTTGGCCAGTTTATTGTAGGCAATTAAAAATAGTACAACGGATATGGGAGATCCTTGTGGAATTCCGTTCTCCAAGGGGTAAATGTTTGAATTGTGTGTTCCTATTTGGACTGTTATTTTCCTGTTTTTTGTGAAGTTTATAATATAGTTTATTATTTTGTGACCACATTTCCATTGTATCAGTTGGTCAACTATTGTGTTGGTACCTACTCGATCAAAAGCTCTTGAAAAGTCAAGAGAGATGAGTGAGGTATGTTTCCTGTTGTTAAGGGACTTCGTGATGATGTGATCTGCATACAGCAGATTATCCGAAGTTGATTTTCCTTTTTTGAAGCCGAATTTATGTGGGTGTAAAAGTTTGTCATTGGTAAGGAACCACCAAAGTCTGTTTGCTATTATTTTGTCCAGTGTTTTTCCCAGGCAGCAGTTGAGTGAGATGGGTCGGTATGATGTGATGTCGGTTTTATCTTTTATGGGTTTTATTATTGGAATTATAAGGCTAGTTTTGTAGGATTGAGGAATGTGGTTGTTAAATATGTGGTTGAAATGATTAAGTATTCTATTTTGTACGGAAGCTGAACTATTTTTTATCATTGGGTAAGATATCCTGCTGATTCCTGGTGTTGTACCTTTGAGGGATTGGAGAGCAATGGTAAGTTCCATTTTGGTTATGGGCTTGTCAATTTCTATGGCTGATGTGGATGGAGTGTGATTGAGTGTTGATCTATTGTATTTATGGAAGGAGAATTCTTGGCTGAAGTTGGTATCTTTAGAGAGCTGTGACCAGTGGTGTGCAAGCAGATTGGCTATTTTGTTTTTGTCGTTGGTAGTTTCGTTGTTGTTGGTTGTTATGCAATGTATTTGCTTTGTTGGGTTTAGACCGCAAAAACGACGAATGTTATTCCATAATTTTGTTGTTGGTGTGTTTGATTTGATGGTTGATGTAAATTTGGTTGTGGATTCCTTTTTCCTTATTTTAATTTACCTTTTCAATATTGCGTTTGCCTTTCTTTTTTTTATAGTTTATTGAACACGCCACACAAGGATGGACCTTGTTTTCGTGTACTGACGAATTATTTCTAAAGATCCCAAAAAATGCGGGTAACCGGTGCTCCATTCTTGAGCAAATCAGGTGTGGTCATAGCCGGTCAAAAGTTAATCAAGACCGTGTCTGTCACGGCCGAGAATCCATAAGTCTGCCGGGTGTCGTCTGCGGAGACGCCGTCGACCCAGTGGTGTTGCAAGATGTCTTGCCAGACAGTTTGCATGTGTGAGCAAACGTTCCCGGTATCGACTTGGGGATTTGCAAATCGTCTCTGTTACCGTCGGCACTCCCGTGTCCTGGAACATAACTCGGTTTTCTACATAATGGTGCCACTTCACCCCTAGCATTCTCCTGAGAGCCTTTGTAATGCATGTTTGCACCTTTTTGACGAATCACAGGCCGTGCCCCAGCAAGTGATTCCCCAGTTTAAAGTTGGAATGACAATGTCCTTAAAAAGCCGCACCTTGGCTTCAAGGGATAGGCCGCTACCTGGACGAAGGTCCGTTTTGTCAAGTTTTGTTCTTGCTGATTCACAAACTCGATCAATTTGTCCCTTCCAACAAAGGCGACGGTCTAAGGTAACTCCGAGGTACGTCACCTTATCTTCGTGCTTGAGCCTATTCCCATCAATGTAAAGGCTACGCGAACGGCCAGGGCCGAGAGCAAAAGTGGCATGCTGCGTTTTGTCAACATTTAGCGCAATGTTCCATCGAGAGGCCCAGCACTCAAATTCGTTTAAGAATGTCTGGACACGTCGGGACGCAGACGTAGTGGTGCTACCAGCTGCAAGAAATGCAGTGTCATCTGCATATGTGGCCAGGAGTGTACCACGAGCAACTGGGTTTGGAAGATCCGAAGTATAAATTGTATACAGGACCGGGCCAAGGACGCTTCCCTGGGGGACACCAGCACGAATTGGGCGAAGTCCAGAACGGTGTCCACGAATGTCTACAGAAAACTCCCTTTTATCTAAAAACGATACAACGAGATTCCAGAGCCTTTCAGGCAAAAGCGGCATTAGCTTGTAGAACAGTCCTTCATGCCAAACCCTGTCAAAGGCCTGTCGAACATCGAGAAAAATGGCTGAGCAGTATTTGTGGTCTTCGAAAGCCCCCAGGACATGGTTAATTACTCTGTGCACTTGCTCGATAGCACTATGGCGACTACGGAAACCAAACTGGTGGTTCGGAAGTGCGTCTTCAAAGGCGTTAATAGCTAGAAGTCTACCAAGCATGATCCGCTCAAAAATCTTGGAGAAAGTGGACAGCAAACTAATTGGCCTATAAGATTCCGGGCAACATGGGTCTTTTCCTTTTTTTGCCACCATTGTAACTAATGCTCGTTTCCAAGGTGATGGAAAATAACCAAGGTCCAGGCAAGCATTAAAGAGGAGACAGAGCTGTGCAATGACAGAGCTAGGCAGAGCCTTTGCTACTTTTCCATCAATCGCGTCCATGCTTTAGTAGTAACCAGTCGCTTTATATGACCACGTACTTCAACTTCGTCTACTGGACGGACAGTAACAGGAGGACCAAATGAGGGCAATGTGGGTAAATGTGTTGTGTGTAGTAAAATGAGTTGGTGATTTATCATTTAGAAGGATACAGTTTGACTGTTCAATGAACTTAGCTACGGTTTTACCCCTTGAGTTCGAGCGTGTCGATCCCCAGTTTTGATGCCAGCTATTAAAGTCTCCTGTTACCATGACAGTTTCATTGTTGGTGTTAATTAAGTTGTTCAGGTTATTGCGTGAAAAGGGTTTGTTGGGTGGAATGTAAATGGAGTATAATTTAAAATTTTGTTTTGATTTTATTTCTGCTGCTATTGCTTCTACGTTATCATTGATGTTGGTTTGAGTATATTGAATTGAATTGTGGATTAGTAAGGCTACTCCTCCAAATCGGTTCGATGCAATGTTTGTTAGTATATTGTAGTTTGTTGGTGTAGGTAGCCTGTGAAAGTATTGTATGTGTGTTTCTTGGAGTGATATAATATGTGGAGAATGTTTTTTGATGAGTAGTAGTAGTTGGTTGTAGTTGTTTGTATATCCCTTTATATTCCATTGTATTATTTTTAAAGTCATAATTTAATTATTTTTTTGTGCTTGTTTTATAATATTTGTGTTGGGAAGGCTCGGTTTTTGCTCTTTAGCTTTTAGAGATTTGGAGAGGATGGATTTTTCTTTTGTTTGGCTTCTAAGTACGCGATCGTTTGTTGATGTCGAAGGTTTTTGGGTGTCGTTAAATGGGTCCATATCCATATCTTCATCGTATATGTTGTACGTTATTGGTGTTCTGTTTGATGGTTTGGCTACCTCTGCAATTTTCTTGTCTATCTCCCTAAGCATTTCTTCCATTCCGTTGCTTACTTTTTTGTCCTGTGTTGGAGTTTCTGTTGCTTTGGTGAGGTTTTCTGTGGGTGCTGCATTTTTTAGGGTTTGGGAGTAAGAGGTTTCTTGGCTGGGATTGTGGCGTGCGAAGTATATGGAACGGGCAGTTTTGTGGTCTACTTTTTCGGTTATTTTAATGGCTATAAGCTCCAGTTCTTTAAGAAATATTGGGCATTTTCTGTCAATAGAGGTGTGGCGGTTCTTGCAGTTAATGCATTTGGGTGTTTGGATACATTCTTGATTGTCGTTTGTGTGTGAGGTCTCCGAACAGTTTTTGCATGTGGGGTTTTCCTGTTTGCAGTAAGATTGGGTGTGGTTAAAGCGGAGGCATTTCTTGCACTGCATTGGTCGTGGTATGTATGGACGTGTGAACACTACCTCATAGCCGATCATTACTTTTTCGGGAAGGTTTGTGGAAGCAAAGGTTAATGTAATGAGACCTGTTGGAGTTCTTTTTTGGTCAACCATTTTTGTCCACTTGTAGACTTCACTAACCTTTTGTGATTTAAGCTCCACTAGGATTTCTTCTTCCGAGACATTCCTAAGTAGGTTGCAATAAATCACGCCTTTTGTCACATTAAGGGTTTTGTGTTCGTATGTTTCAACGTCTATTTCTCCAATTTTTTTAATTTTCAGTAATTTTAGGGCTTGTCGGGTGTTTTTTGTTTCGATAAGAAGGGTTCCCGCTCTAGTTGGTTTGCAACTACCCACTTCACCTCCACAAATATAGTCTATAGACTTTTTAACGATAAATGGGTTTGTGAGTTCTAAGGAAAGGTTGTCTTTTCTTTTAATCACAATGTAATTATTTTTATTTATTGAGTTTTTAGAGAAGAGTTTGTTTTTGTCCGGTGGCAACATTATGGTTATGTGTGGTTGTTGTATCACGTGATTATTAGTTATTGTATTTTGTTTTTGCTTTTTTTGTGTCTCTTTTGTTCACCTGTTTGTTTATGCAAATTTTGCTGATAAGCACTTGTCGCTGGTGGTCTATGATCGCCGTAGTTGCACGTCTTTACTCTATGAGGTCTGGAGTGAAACTGAAGCCAAAGGAATTCTGGAGAAGCGTTTTATGCACTCATACCAAAATTAACCCTAAAGACAAGAAATTCGCCTTATATTTGTCTTCAAAGGCATCGCACCTTAAATTTTAGGGTAAATTTTTCTAAAATTAAGGGCGTTCCTTTCTAAAATCTAAGGCGAAGGGCCCTAAAAACAAGAAAAACTTTTCTAAAAATAGAAAAATATTTCTTAAAAGTAGGGCATCTAACCATAAATTTTAGGGTATTTTTCTAAAAATTAGAAAAATGTGCCTACATTCATCATGATGTAATTTTTCATTCCGGATTTATGGACTTATGTATATATATTCATGTATGTGTGTGTGTATATATGTATATGAATTTCATTCAGAAAAGTCTCAACGTTTGTATTAATATTGCACTAATTTGTCAAGATCGATTGTAGCTAGATTTCTATGGGGAAAGAGAGAGAGAGAGAAATTGTGTACAATTATGATTTATTTCAGTTCTTAAGCCAGTATCCAGATCGACATTACGACGATTACGCTAGCGTAAAAACTTTAATCTTTGCAGTGTGACAAAAGTTTGAGAGTTCATCAGATTTAAGCGTGCTACGGTCGTACTGTCAATCAGCTGGGTTTGTTGACAAGCAGTTAAAATTCAAATATCGTATTTGCGGGAAAGAGCCTTTAAAAGATATTATCAAATACCTTGGCAAGACAAGACAATAAAATTTAAATTGAACAGTTGTTTTTATGTTTTTTTAATTTACTGATATTTATTTGCTAATTTAAAGTTCATAGCTGCACTTTTATTGTGTTTTTTCGTACATTCTGGACCTAAAAAACATTTTGCTCCGACAAGAGGCACCCGAGATAGTATTAATGTTATTTTGTCCTCACATGTAAACACCTGCAATCGACTTTTGTGAGTTTTTCCCTCCATTTCTTATAATGTTCAGTGAGAAGCGCACGCCAAAAGATTACATTTTTTAATCTTTTCGCTAGGGTTCACCCAAAGTTCATTTCCGCATACTGGCATTTCCGCGATCAGGAGACCGACGTGAAAAAAGGCCCGACGAAAAGTGAACGTTGTTTGCCTCTCGCTCTCTCTCATGACTGGCGGTACGTTTTTCGTCGATCTGGATACTAGGCTTTACATGTTAACTCCGATAAGTATCTATCTATTCGAAAAAACTTAAATTTTATTCATCCGTCGGTAGGATTCGAACCCAGGTCCTCCCGCGCGCGAGTTCAAAGACATCGAATGATGCCACGGTCGCGCGCAATGAACACACGGCAAAACCAACGACTATATGATGGGACGTTAGCGAAGAATATTAGTTTAAAATATTTTTTAGAACTCGTGAAGTCGCAACTGTGAAAGTCGAAATATTTTAAATAAATTTTCTAAGATGATATTTTATATGAAAAAAATATTTTAATTACTTTTCAATAAATGGTAACAAATTTAGTCGTTCTAAGCATTACTTCTCATGTCTGTTTATAACACAAGAGAAAAAAAGAAAAACAGAAAAATGTATGGCTCGACGAAAGTTGAAATTGAACTTGTGGTGCTTATATTTCTGGTCAGACGTTCTAACCCCTGGGACGCGGACAGGGTTAGATAAATTTTATGGTCAGAGTGTGATATTTTAGAAAATATTTTCTATGTTATAGAAAATATTTCTATATTTTGGAATTAATTTTTTATTTTAGAAAATATTCCTATAATGAAGAAAATATTTCTATATTTAAGAAAGCATTTCTATTTTATAGGGTTATCGAATTTTTAAGGTTAATTTGAGAAAATTGTTCTATTTTTTAGGGTAAATAATTTTTTAGGGGAGAATTCCTAATTTTTTCCTAATTTTTCTATCATCTGTTTTTTTTCCGAAGGATCTAAAATTCGCCATTTTTTAAGCTCCATCTTATAGCCGGCATGCAAGACGAACTCAAAAAATCGTAGCCAGCAACGCAGTGGGCTTACTCCATATTTTAAATTTTGCCTTACTGGCACGAATTGAAGGCACTTGAAATTCTTATTTCCAAGGAAATCTTTTTGGGTTGCTTGGCATATTGGGCATTGCTGAAATGACTTCGTTTCTGTCAAAGCGTTCAGTACCTTACCGTCGATGGCAGTAAGATATGGGATAAATCTCACATACACACTTTGTCTGTCATTTAGTGGTATTTTAATTGGTAGTAGCTCTTCAATTTCTTTTTCGATGACCTTTTTTTCTTGTAATATTGATTCTTTAGTTTCTTTCAGAAACTCCAGCTTTAAGGGACGACAGAACCTAATAGACTGCGGAGTGCGATTGTTCCACAACAAATTTCCCGATGAGTCGATCATTCGAAGAGGCATTATGGTGGTGGCAAAAAGGAATGAGTCTGCATCATACGATTTTTTATCTGTGTATGCCTGGTTATAATTTGCCTGTCCAGTACTGCCATCGAAACCGTAGCTTACGATGAACTCAGCAGATAGAAAATCACATTCTGAATGACACCCTCTTGTAGTGTCACAATTCGAGAAGCCGTATGTACTAAAAGGTTTTGTAAAGAGACTTTAGCTACCGTCTCCGAAACATCAATGTTCACTGGTCTGCATTGTTTCTTTTGCCTTGCTACATCTTTGTAGAGGGGGTAAATATCCACTTTTCTTTTGCGAACGTCGTCCCGGAACGCACAATACTGGTCTTTGGTTAACCCTTGATCCAATATTAACGCTAATGCATCATCCTTGGACGCACGTATGGGTTGCTCAATGGGCTTTCTTAAAAATTCCCTGACTTCGATGGCTTTCTCCGGGGTACTTGCAAGTATTTTGAGAACAGCAGCAATATCATGAAGTCCTTGCTTTCGGGCGGCTGCGCTTGCTGCTTGGAGTAACAAGAGTACTTCATTACTCTGTGATATAGACAGTTCAGCTGCTTGCAGTCTTTGAGCCCTTTCGCCTTTTGACACAAATGGAATAAGTGGTCGTCCCAAATTACGCTTTTTTAAAGGTAAAGTTGTTGTGCTGCTTATCCAATTAATGTGTTTACTTGCAAAGTAGTTGTAATTCCTTTTACAACTTTGCCATTTATAATGCATTATTTTGCAAAACTGGTGGCTTTTTTCTTTTAAAATTTTATCCTCCACATTGTTGTTAGCATGCCGTTCGAAAAAACATTGTATAGCCTTTTCTTGCTCAAGCCGGCCCTTCTCGCTATTCCAAACAGCAACCAAGTCGGCGTTGGAGAAAGTGAGGTTATCTAAGAAAAATTTAAATTGCACCAATAGTGCGGAAAAGTGCACAATAAGACTAACAGCTTTTTGCTCGGAATTGACAACGCTACAACATACACTTGGACGCATTGAAAACTAATGCAAACTTCTATTTCAAAACTCTTCCCAAAGTTGAAATTTGTTCCTCAAAATTTAGCTGAAGGTGCATTTATAAAATGACAAAATGTTAGTATAAACACGCACAATTTAAACAATTAATACATTTAACATATAGTACAAACCTGTGGGATCAGTTTCCATTTGTTTTTTTCTTTTCAAATGGTGTTTTACACTAATAAATTAATTCCACAGAAACGCTTCGTAAAAATTGCAAACTTAGCGCAGGGGCTTTCGGATGCAACAGCTGACTTTACAGCTGTTCTGCTAACATATGCTGTTAAGTATTAACATTTTGAGTATGAGGCATAACAGTTTGATGTTCTGTTAATGCATTCCCATTTTTTTTTTTAATTAGAGCATTTAAAAAAAAAAGACTAAATGCCACATAAAGTGGTCAAAAACCCCATAGTGCACTGGCCCAATGAACCAACACAAATATTTGTCGGTTCTAAACGAAAACGCCTTTACTTTTGGAGACCGTCTTATTGGGCAATCCTTTATCCTGCAACAGGATAACGCCCCATGTCACAAAGCCAAGATGATAACAACATTTTTGAAGGACGTTGGCGTTACAACCTTGTATTGGCCACCTCAAAGTCGAGACTTAAATATTATTGAAAACGTCTGGTCCCTTATTAAACGCAAAAGAATAGTGTCGTTAAACAAAACCAGAGAGGAGGTAATTTCTGAGATCACTTCCCTTTGGGAAGAGATATCTCCAGAGATTCTCCAAAGTTTGGTCGATTCTGTTCCACGACGCCTGGAAAAAGTTGTAGAAACTAAAGGAAATTATATATTTTACTAAATTCATTTATTTCCTTTACTTTTTTTGAGCTTAGGCTGTCTTGTTAATATTAAAATGTACTTGTCAAAATACTTATGCCACAACATGAAATTCACTTTAGTTTATAAATTTCTAAGTTCATATGAAAAATGTTGATTTCATTATTTTTATACCCGTTACTCGTAGAGTAAAAGGGTATATTGTATTCGTGCAAAAGTATGTAACAGGTAGAAGGAAGCGTTTCCGACCCTATAAAGTATATATATTCTTGTTCAGGATCACTAGCCGAGTCGATCTAGCCATGTCTGTCTGTCTGTCCGTCTGTCCGTCTGTCCGTCTGTCCGTCTGTCTGTCCGTCTGTCTGTCTGTCTGTCCGTATGAACGCTGAGATCTCGGAAACTGTAAAAGCTAGAAGATTGGCATTCTGCATGTAGATTTTAGGAGTTCCTACGCAGTGCAAGTTTGTTTCAAAATGGTGCCACGCCCCCTCTGACGCCCACAAGCCACAAGCTGTGGCCACAGTTTTGATGCTATTTTGAAAATTTTAATTGATATGTATTTGTTTCATCAATACCTATCGATTGACCTAATAAAAGTTTGCCACGCCCACTTTAACGGCCAAAAACCCATTAAATGCTTAAGCCTGGCTAGCGCCTACATTTCCGCCTTTCATGGCCCGTGGTACCAATAGCGCCATCTAACGGATGACTTTGGAACAGCTGGCCAAGGTGCTCAACATAGTCAACGTTAATTCTCGATAAATTAAAGGAAATTGCGATGGTTTTCATTTGTCGATACCGAACTATATCCCAAGAACTATGCAAATCAAATCAAGTTAGCCAAATTGGAGGTCTGAGTCAAACAATGGCGTATGTGTGTATGTATGTAAGCATGTACATCTGTATTTACATTGTACACAGTTGCAATTGCCCGGCAAAGATAATACAAGAAGACATATTTATAATAAGTTGTTTAGATGAGTAACGGCTATCTAATAGTCCAGGCACTCGACTATAGCGTTCTCTCTTGTTTTGATATTTTTTTTTAGTTGAATTTCAAAATTTTAGTTGCGTAAATAAGCTAACAACAAGGAAACAAGACTTTTGCCCTAAAATTAAAGTAAAAGCACTAGAAAAGTATAAAAAATAAAATACATTTCGTTACTTTTGTTATTTTATTAGATCCATAAGTCTTTGCATATGGATTGTAAGACTCTGAAATAGAAAAAATTCCTTTATTGTCGACTGGTCTGTAGATTGCTTGGTCTTGCTGTGGTCATCATCGTCTTTTGCTTGATTCTTTAAAGAACATATGCAACTAGATGTCTATGTATGTATGTACATATATGCAAGCATATATTATATAGCTGCCATATAACTGAACGATAAGAAATGCCATAACTCTGCTGTTTGTAAAGTTATGAAGTTGGGATTTTCTATGGCTTTTTTATTTGGCCAATCAATTCGACCTGCCAAATTTCATAAGGATCGGCCGACTATATCCTATAGCTCCCATATAACGATAGGAAATACCATAACTTTGATATTTTTAAAGTTATGAAGTTGGGATTTTCTATGGGTTTTATATTTGACCAATCAATCCGACCTACGAAATTTAATAGGGATCGGCCGACTATATCCTATAGCTGCCATATAACTGAACGACTGAAAATGCCATAACTTTGGTGTTTCTAAAGTTAGGAAGTTGGAATTTTTATGAGTATTAAGAATGCATCATATGAATAATTTTGGAGAATATTATTTACAGAATATTCTGAAAGGGTATATCAACTTCGGCTTCGCCCGAAGTTATCTTTCCTCATAGAGTAAGGAACTATATAGAGGTTTCATTTGCTCTGCCCGGGCCTCTGCCAAAGCTCTGCTGAGAGCCATGTTCGAAGCTAACTTCTTCTAACTTCGGTTTCTCACCACTTCCTAACATGTGCGAAGCACAAGCAATAGTATGGGGAGTATTCGCACCTATCCTTAGGAATAAGAGCGAGTAGTGCAGCAATAAGAATTCACCATGGGCATGGATTCAAGCTCGATTCGAACAAATGAAAAACTCTCTTTTTTCCGTTTTTCCCTTCGTGGCATCACTGGCAAAGGCACTCGAGAGCGCGGGCAGAGCAAATGAAACCTCTATATAGTTTCTTACTCTATGGTCTCTGCGACTGAACGACCGAACTCGAGCGCGAGCGTCAAAATAAGAATTAGAACGAGAGCGAAAAAACCCGAAGGCACACGAAGTGTCGGGGGCTGCCGATTCCAGCATTGGGGCCCCCCGATTGAAAAATGTTGTGACCAAATTCGTTGTATGAAATGACCAGTCTATATGTTGTATGGTTAGTGCCTCTATGTAGTTTCTTACTCTATGCTATGGTATCATGGAAACAGTTATTTTCTTATAACATTTATACAATATAATATTGATTTTTTGTATTACCCACGAAAATATAGAAGGGAACCTAAAAAAACTGCATAAAATGCTGCACAAAAATATTCGGACATTTGGAATTACTTTGGATCAGCCTTCAGTGTCGGTTTTTTTTGTTTTTCGGTTAGTTTCGCTGAGATTCTTGCTAGGATAACAAAAATTGGACGAGGTCAATATTTGACACTTGATTTGCGAAAATCCATATTAAAATTACATTTAGAGAACCGTAGCTATCGCGAAATCAGAAGAAAATCACCTTCTACAATACATAGCATAATTAACAAAATACCTTAACACTGCAATTCACGAAAATGCTGGGAGGCCTAAAAAAAAATTTGTCAAGCCATCAGAAACCACCTGCACAAGGCAATTTATTTCTGACGTCAAAAAAAGCTTTTGGAGTTTGCAAAACTGCATATAAACCAGACGGATTCGTCTTGGGAAAACGTAGTTTTTAGCGGCGAATCCAAATTTAACATATTTGGACTCTGGGCTCTCAAAAGTGTGGTGAAACCAAATGAAACCATGAAAGAGAATAACTTAATTCCAACTGTTAAAAATGGTGGCGGTAATGTAATGGTTTGGGGGTTTGTATCTACAGGAGGAGTCGGGCGAATACTCTTCATTGGTGATAAAATTAATAAAATCATGTATTAAAACATTTTGAGCGAAAATTTGATTCCCAGTGCTATAAAACTTGGGGTAGATCCGAAAACATTGTTGTTTCAACAAGACAACGACCCGAAACATTCGTCGTATTTAGTACAAGAGTGGCTTTATATCACTGCAAGCAGCTGAAAGCACCTCGACTGTCACAAGCTGTTATTGATGCTAAGGGAGGACCCACCAAATATTAAAAATATTAAAACACCAAGAAATATGTTATTCTTCTAATATTCTTTGAACTGTTCTAATAATTTTTGGGCGTAAAATTCTGACTGTTTTAGTTCATTTAAGAAATTATCTAATTTTACTGTTGAAAGTTACTTATTTTTCTTAAAATATATTCTAAGAATGTTAACCTTTACGATGAAATATACATTTTTTGTTTTCATTACGTTTTTGTTGAGTTATTAACCAATCAAGTTGAAAATCGCGGGTGAATAAATATTGTGTTGACTTTATATTTAAACACGAAGAAAGGTGACAGTGAATGAAAGCCAGTGAAATACATATAAATATATATGTAAAACGACAAAGGATGGTTTTAACGTGTAATATTTTTACCCCCACGCACCCTTTTCCCCGATGACCGGCGATCTTATTGGGAGCAGTAAAGTTATTGACACTACATATATACAGTGGCGTGCAAGTCTGAGTACATGTTTTCAACTATTGACTTTGGGCCCGCATAAAAAAGTTAATAGTACAGTAAATGAACCCAACATTTTTGTGTTTTTTCGTTGAATATTTATTAACAAATTCGTATACAAAATATAACAAAATAAACTAATTGGTCTCATTAAGAAATAAAAACAAAATAAACTCGTATGTACTCAGTTATGCTCAATTTGAATTTTTCAACAGACGCTTATTTTTTAATACTTGGTTCAAAGATCCTTATTTCTAATTACGCTATTTATTTGATTTGGCATACTTTCTAGCAAATTTTGTATGATTTCTTTTGGAATAGCTCTCCATTCTTGCTGAACTCGTTGCCACAACTCGTGCTGGTTTGCTGGTACCGATTCGTAGAGTCCCAATCGTCTTTTCACTATCGACCACAAATTTTCGATAGGATTGAGATTAGGACTCTGTGCTGGCCACTCCATTAATTTGAATTGTTTTTTTGCGATCCATTCTTTGACGATTTTGGAAGTGTGTTTTGGATCCCCATTTTGTTGGAATGTGCTGTCACTTTAAGCTGTGAGCCACTGCATTTTCTTAATTGGTCCAACGCTCCACCAAGTAAAACAGCTCCAGACCATGACACTTCCTCCTCCATGTTTCAAAGTTTCTTGTACGTGGCGTTTCTGCAACGACTCTTCAGGCTTCTTCCAACAATATTGTTTACCATCCGATTGGTATCTATTGAATTTAGATTCATCAGACCTATAACTTTTTTCCAGTCGTCCAGTTTCCAATTTTTATGCGTCCTCGCAAATTTTAGTCGCGCTTTTATATTTTTGTTGGACAAGGCCGGCTTCTTCTTTTTCACTTCTGAGACGTATCCAATGCGCCTGAGTGCTCGAAACGCTGTCCACTGGTTGACGGGCTTACCTATGGCTGCGGATGCATCCTTGGGTCTACAATTTTTCTCATTTTTAATTTTTTGGATCATAAGCCTTGCATCTGCATCAGTCAAAATTCGACGTGGACCACTTCTCTGTACCTTGGGTACCGCGTCGCGCCTTTTTTGCACACGAATGACTGCTGATTGGCTGATTTTTAACTTTTGGATATTATTCGTGTCGAACATCCATTTTCTGTTAGGTTTACTACCGAATCTTCAACGTCTTTTGACAATTTTTTCATTATTTTATTTTTTATGCAAAACAGCAAAAACACGTGTATGTTTTAGTTAAATTCTTTCATAAAGAACTTTAAAATAGAAGCTTCTCAAAAACAAACGATAAAATTCGGTAATTGGGCTTTCAATTGAATCAGCTGTGCAACTTTTGTTGATGAATTCAAATTGAGCATAACTGAGTACATACCAGTTTATTTTGTTTTTATTTCTTAATGAGACCAATTAGTTTATTTTGTTATGTTTTGTATACGAATTTGTTAATAAATATTCAACGAAAAAACACAAAAATTTTGGGTTCATTTACTTTACTATTACAATAGTTGCAAACATGTACTCAGACTTGCACGCCACTGTATACATATATTCTCACAGCTTTCTGGCCTTCATCCATTCCATAGAGTAAGAAACTATAGTTTCTTATTTATAAAACTTTTTTTAATCATAATATAATATATTTGATCAACTTCTGCAGATTGTTGCGATTCCTCCTCTGATCTTCCCACCTCGCTAATACCCACGATACTGGTGCCCTATTTTTATAATAAATATTTAAGTCGATAATTATTAATTAAAATAGCATACGGTATGATCGTTTTGAAAGAAATGGATTCATTTATTAGGTAAATTTAAATAATGTAATTATTTTGAACTAGTCGGACATGCTTTTATATACCCTGCTTTGACGCGAAGCGAAAAATGTAAAGACAAATTAGGCAAAGGATTAACGGTGCCCTTGTTTTCAACCGAAGTTGTTTCCATTTTTCTTTGATTCAGGTTCCGAATGTTCCTTAGTAAAGGAAACAATCAGCAAGAAGCTAGCCGACAAAAGACGCAATAATCTGGTAGTTTTAAGAGGCGACAATATTTTCAAAAGCAATTTGCAAATTCTGTCCACCATAAAAATTGCTGAATTTAACTTTGATTGGCCAAATATAAAACCCATAGAAAATTCCAGCTTCCTAACTTTACCAACACAAAAAGTTAGGGCATTTTCGATCAATCAGTTTTATGGGAGCTATAGGATATAGTCGGTCGATCCCGGCCGTTCCGACTTATCTACTGCGTGCAAGGGAACGAAGTGTGTGTGCACAGTTTCAATTCGAAATCTTTAAAACTGAGAGACTAATTCGCGTAGAAACAGACAGAAGGACAGTCGGACATGCTTATATCAATTCAGGACGCGATCCTGATCAAGAATATACAGTGGAGGACTAAAGTCTACATACGACCCCTATTTTTAAAGTTTAGCCAGCTCTATAGCGTTTCCAGTAATACAACGAGGACGGAAGCTAACTTCGGCAAGCCGAAGTTTTAATACCCTGCAGACTTATCCGGAATTTTGTGTAATTATATATAAAAAATGATTAGCTATACGTAATCAATTTCATTTTTAAATAGCGGTTGTAGTATGTCGTTGTCTGATTGGCCACAACCTTTACCCTGTGCAAGGTATACATAAATAAATTAGATAAATTGCATAGTTTCTTGTCAATAGCTTTTATACTGCAAAAATGTAATAAGATATATAAGATTTAAACAAGAAAGGAAAGCTAACTTCGGGCGGAGCCGAAGTTGAAATACCCTTGCAGAATATTCCGATTTATATTCTCCAAACTTATTCATTTGATGCATTCTTAATACTCATAAAAATCCAAACTTCCTAACTTTAAAAACACCAAAGTTATGGCATTTTCAATCGTTCAGTTATATGGCAGCTATAAGATATAGTCGGCCGATCCTTATGAAATTTGGTATGTCGGATTGATTGGCCAAAAATAAAACCCATAGAAAATCCCAACTTCTTAACTTTACAAACACCAAAGTTATGGCACTTCCGATCAATCAGTTATATGGCAGCTATAAGTAATAGTCGGCCGATCCTTATGAAATTCGGTATGTCGGATTGATTGGCCAAAAATAAAACCCATAGAAAATCCCAACTTCTTATCTTTAAAAACACCAAAGTTATGGCTTTTCCGATCGTTCAGTTATATGGCAGCTATATGATATAGTCGCCCGATCCGGCTCGTTCCGACTTATATACTACCTGCAATAGAAAGACAAGTTTTGCGAAAGTTTCAAGCAGATAGCTTTAAAACTGAGGGACTAGTTTGCGTAGAAACGGACGGACAGACGGACAGAATATATATACTTTATAGGGTCGGAAATGTCTCCTTCTCTGCGTTGCAAACTTTTGACTGAAATTATAATACCCTCTGCAAGGGTATAAAAATGTATGTCAATAGCTTGTACACTGCGCGAAATATTCTAAAATACATGAAATTTTGACCGATTTCACCGTATTGTTCCTATGGGAGCTATAGGATATAGACGTCCGATAAGCGCGCTTTTACCTTGATGAAGGAATACATAAAAAAATACGATTTGAAAGAATTTATAGCAAGAGCTTTTACACAGCGCGAAATAATCTGAAAAACATCAAATTTGGACCGACTTTACCCTATAGTTCCTATGGGAGCTATAGGATATAGACGTCCGATCGGCACGCGCTTTTACCTTGATGAAGGAATGCATAAAAAATACGATTTGAAAAAATGTATGGCAATAGCTTTTACACTGCGCGAAATAATCTGAAAAACATCAAATTTGGACCGATTTTACCCTACACCCAAAAAAAATAGTCATAGAAACGAAACTATTGTTACATGAATTCTACACTATTCAGTATAAACAATTTCTCTATAAGATGAGTATTAAATAACTACTTCGATAGTATTAAAATACAACTTTCGATGTTATCAATTTTATACTCCCGAGTATAAAATTTCAACTCACTTGGTATACTCATTCGGAATCTCCTAGTTTATTATACCCGTTACTCGTAGAGTAAAAGGGTATATTATATTCGTGCAAAAGTATGTAACAGGTAGAAGGAAGCGTTTCCGACCCTATAAAGTATATATATTCTTGTTCAGGATCACTAGCCGAGTCGATCTAGCCATGTCCGTCTGTCTTTCTGTCTGTCTGTCCGTCTGTCCGTCTGAATTTAACTTTGATTGGCCAAATATAAAACCCATAGAAAATTCCAGCTTCCTAACTTTACCAACACAAAAAGTTAGGGCATTTTCGATCAATCAGTTTTATGGGAGCTATAGGATATAGTCGGTCGATCCCGGCCGTTCCGACTTATCTACTGCGTGCAAGGGAACGAAGTGTGTGTGCACAGTTTCAATTCGAAATCTTTAAAACTGAGAGACTAATTCGCGTAGAAACAGACAGAAGGACAGTCGGACATGCTTATATCAATTCAGGACGCGATCCTGATCAAGAATATACAGTGGAGGACTAAAGTCTACATACGACCCCTATTTTTAAAGTTTAGCCAGCTCTATAGCGTTTCCAGTAATACAACGAGGACGGAAGCTAACTTCGGCAAGCCGAAGTTTTAATACCCTTGCAGACTTATCCGGAATTTTGTGTAATTATATATAAAAAATGATTAGCTATACGTAATCAATTTCATTTTTAAATAGCGGTTGTAGTATGTCGTTGTCTGATTGGCCACAACCTTTACCCTGTGCAAGGTATACATAAATAAATTAGATAAATTGCATAGTTTCTTGTCAATAGCTTTTATACTGCAAAAATGTAATAAGATATATAAGATTTAAACAAGAAAGGAAAGCTAACTTCGGGCGGAGCCGAAGTTGAAATACCCTTGCAGAATATTCCGATTTATATTCTCCAAACTTATTCATTTGATGCATTCTTAATACTCATAAAAAATCCAAACTTCCTAACTTTAAAAACACCAAAGTTATGGCATTTTCAATCGTTCAGTTATATGGCAGCTATAAGATATAGTCGGCCGATCCTTATGAAATTTGGTATGTCGGATTGATTGGCCAAAAATAAAACCCATAGAAAATCCCAACTTCTTAACTTTACAAACACCAAAGTTATGGCACTTCCGATCAATCAGTTATATGGCAGCTATAAGTAATAGTCGGCCGATCCTTGTGAAATTCGGTATGTCGGATTGATTGGCCAAAAATAAAACCCATAGAAAATCCCAACTTCTTATCTTTAAAAACACCAAAGTTATGGCTTTTCCGATCGTTCAGTTATATGGCAGCTATATGATATAGTCGCCCGATCCGGCTCGTTCCGACTTATATACTACCTGCAATAGAAAGACAAGTTTTGCGAAAGTTTCAAGCAGATAGCTTTAAAACTGAGGGACTAGTTTGCGTAGAAACGGACGGACAGACGGACAGAATATATATACTTTATAGGGTCGGAAATGTCTCCTTCTCTGCGTTGCAAACTTTTGACTGAAATTATAATACCCTCTGCAAGGGTATAAAAATGTATGTCAATAGCTTGTACACTGCGCGAAATATTCTAAAATACATGAAATTTTGACCGATTTCACCGTATTGTTCCTATGGGAGCTATAGGATATAGACGTCCGATAAGCGCGCTTTTACCTTGATGAAGGAATACATAAAAAATACGATTTGAAAGAATTTATAGCAAGAGCTTTTACACAGCGCGAAATAATCTGAAAAACATCAAATTTGGACCGATTTTACCCTATTGTTCCTATGGGAGCTATAGGATATAGACGTCCGATCGTCACGCGCTTTTACCTTGATGAAGGAATGCATAAAAAAATACGATTTGAAAAAATGTATGGCAATAGCTTTTACACTGCGCGAAATAATCTGAAAAACATCAAATTTGGACCGATTTTACCCTACACCCAAAAAAAAATAGTCATAGAAACGAAACTATTGTTACATGAATTCTACACTATTCAGTATAAACAATTTCTCTATAAGATGAGTATTAAATAACTACTTCGATAGTATTAAAATACAACTTTCGATGTTATCAATTTTATACTCCCTGAGTATAAAATTTCAACTCACTTGGTATACTCATTCGGAATCTCCTAGTTTATTATACCCGTTACTCGTAGAGTAAAAGGGTATATTATATTCGTGCAAAAGTATGTAACAGGTAGAAGGAAGCGTTTCCGACCCTATAAAGTATATATTCCTGTTCAGGATCACTAGCCGAGTCGATCTAGCCATGTCCGTCTGTCTTTCTCTCTGTCTGTCCGTCTGTCCGTCTGTCTGTCCGTCTGTCTGTCTGTCCGTATGAACGCTGAGATCTCGGAAACTATAAAAGCTAGAAGATTGGCATTTTGCATGTAGATTTTAGGAGTTCCTACGCAGCGCAAGTTTGTTTCAAAATGGTGCCACGCCCCCTCTGACGCCCACAAGCCACAAGCTGTGGCCACAGTTTTGATGCTATTATGAAATATTTTTTTGATATGTATTTGTTTCGTCAATACCTATCGATTGGCCAAATAAAAGTTTGCCACGCCCAGTCTAACGCCCAAAAACCCATTAAACGCTAGCCTGGCTAGCGCCTACATTTCCGCCTTTCATGGCGTATACAATAGCGCCATCTAACGGATGACTTTGGAACAGCTGGCCAAGGTGCTCAACAGAGTCAACGTTAATTCTCGATAAGGATTTCTATTAAAGGAAATTGCGATGGCTTTCATTTGACAATACCGAACTATATCCCAAGAACTATGCAAATCAAATCAAGTTAGCCAAATTGGAGGTGTTCCCTGGGTGTTTAGGTCAGTGGCCCACTGCATTGGCGCTGGTCACTGAGCTCTCCGAGCTTTCGCTCTCGCCCCTCTTGCGCTCCCTCGCTCGCCTCTCACAACGTCCGCGCTCCAGAGTGCGAACTTCGGGTTTCGCATCCAAACTCCTCGGATGGCCGCTGCCGATCTCCCGCTCTCGCTTGAACGGAGTAAAGCGGGCGGGAGCGCGGTTTTAGTTTTAAGTTTTAATTAGTCTAATGTATAACGCTGAATAAACAACACGGAAATATACCACGACGCCCCCGACTTCTCATCTTCGTCTGCCCTTTGCGTTTGCGCCGTGGGAATTTTTGTGCTTCTAATTCGCTTCTTTTGTGGAAGGATCGCCCCCATACGAACATTTGGTCCATTCGAACCGGATAAGGATATCCATTCGACCAGCAGCTCCTGTGATTTCTTCCGCAAAAAAGATAAGTACGAGCATTTTCCGACTCCCTCTCGCTGCCGGTCTTTAGCAGTGGTTCGAACATTAAATTTCGTTCACACTGCAGTAAGATTTTTTTTTCGTGTCAACTCCACGTCCGAGTTTTCCCGACACAACGGCAGTCGAGAAATTTAACATTCCTTCAATTCCAAAAAATTTTCTATCCGTCTCCGCTTTGTGTGCGTCGCCATACTCCTTGCCGTTTTCCTTTCGCTCCCCGTTGTACATCAACTTGCCAACGGTCAAGGCATACATACATATGTGCATCCAGACATACACATACACGCGCGTGACAACTTGTGTACATAGTGCAGTGCAATTCTGCATCCAAAAAAATACGACAAAAAGTGAAATTGTGTGGTGGAAAATAAAAAGGCATAACTAATATCAGCCACTCGGTGTGAAGTAATTTCGGGAGTTTCCCTGTTCGCCGTACAATCCGCCGCTGTCGAGATATTTTTTTTGCCTTGTGTTTTTTTTTCTCTCCACATAATTTTATTTGTTCCGTCACTTCAAATACAGTCCACTCTTCGACGCTCTACTGTACCGATATACACTTACACATAAACGCATGCCTGCCCATACCTACATAGAACTATTTTCTGCCTCCACATACAGGAACATACACATATCCATAAACGCATGCATGCCCATATCTACATAAATATATTTTCTGCCTCCACATACAGGAACATAAAATAAAATAAATTCAAATCCACACGGGTGCGACCGTGATTGTTTTTCTCCAAATTGCCGCATTAATCGCCCCAACGGCTGTGTTATTATTGTGGCTGATTCTTTTCATCTGTTCCGTCATTTCAAATACAGTCCACTCTTCGACGCTCTACTGTACCGATACACACTTACACAAAAACGCATGCATGCCCATATCTACATAGAATTATTTTCTGCCTCCACTTACGGGAACATACACATATCCATAAACGCATGCATGCCCATATCTACATAAATATATTTTCTGCCTCCACATACAGGAACATAAAATAAAATAAATTCAAATCCACACGGGTGCGACCGTGATTGTTTTTTCGCCAAATTGCCGCATTAACCACCGCAGCGGCCGTGTTGTTATTGTTGCTGTTTTTTTTTCTTCTCTCTCTACCGCGCCCTCACGCATGCACTGCTCTGCCGACCGGCGTAACCCAGTGAACGCTTCTCCCGAACCAAAGCCAAGGTTTTTTAATTCCACCATTCCGGCTCCGAAAAAAAATAAGTATTTATAATTATAATTATTATTTAAATATACAAATTATTAATTCATAATTATAATTACTATTTAATTATAAATATTATTTAATTATTTCCGGCAAAGTAATTAATTTATTTAATGGATTAATTAATTTATTTTTTTTATTGCGGTTTTCCGGATTTTTTTTTGCAATCAAAGATCAAATCCAAAAAAAAAAAAAATAAAAACCTTAATACAATAAAATTATTTGGCAACACTAACTTAGGGAAAAATTAGAATAAAAAAAAAAACAGAAGTCAACAAAGGGAGTAACAAGATATTCAAATACATAAACAATCAATACAGTTTCATCGATTTCCAAATATTTTCTTCCGATTCTTCCCGTTGTTTATGGCACTGTGCTTTCTACTCCGCACATTAACAGTGTGACCGTTCTCTGGGGCTTTCTTTTCTTTTGCGTGCGTTCATTGGCAGCGACGACCAACTCGTTGGCGACTCAGATCGCGCCGAGAGCTTAACGGTGAATATCCTCACGTTCTAAACGAGACGCCCCTTGCTCAGGTCAGTCGACAAGAGCTGATCCGCAAAGTTCGAGTCCAAGAATGCCCACGGGAGACGACAAGAAACCGAGGTCGATCCCATCTATCCGTTTGGACAGGTCCCAATCCGCGTCTCCGCGGCCGTCTCAATTAACACCAAAGGCAGCGCATTCTATTCCGCAATTCCGATGGGGAAATCCGCGACTACGAGTTGAAAACAGTCACCTTCGGGGTCAATTGTGCCCCGTTCCTAGCGATCCGTGTCCTGCAACAGCTCGCCGACGACGAAGAGTCGAGGTATCCGCAGGCGAGTCGGATTATCCGACAGTTCATGTACGTCGACGACGTACTCGCGGGGGCAGACTCCAAAACCGAAGCGCAAGCGGCTATCCGCGAGCTCCAGGAAGCCCTGGATTCAGCAGGATTCCCCCTTAGAAAATGGACATCCAATAGCAAGGCGATTTTGGCCAACATCCAGAGTGACCATCTCCTTCGCGCGGACTTCCTTGAAATCGACGCAGAGAGCACGGCTAAAACTCTCGGAGTGCGGTGGAAGGCGACGTCTGACGAGTTTTTCTTCATTCCGCCCGAATTGACCTTGTCTTCAACGTTCACAAAGCGTCAAGTCCTATCCCAAATCGCCAAACTATTTGATCCCGCGGGTTGGCTCGCCCCCTTCATAGTCCGGGCAAAGATGTTCATGCAGGACATTTGGCTCCAAAATCTAGGATGGGACGAGGCCCTCCCTCGAGATTTTTGCCAAAGATGGGTTGACTTCCTGGAAAATTACTCCGCTCTTGATCAGATCCACATTCCCCGATGGGTCGCTTTCCGACCACATTGGAAAATTGAGCATCATGGGTTCTGCGACGCCTCGCAGAAGGCGTACGGCGCAGCCCTCTACGTCCGAGTTGAGGCTGGGTCCGCGGTAATGGTGAACTTGCTCACGGCAAAGACACGGGTGGCCCCGGTAAAAACGGTGTCACTCCCGCGGCTCGAGTTGTGCGGAGCCTTGTTATTGTCCGAAATGGCCAACGCCGTTCTTCCGAAGATGCCCGGGCAGGCGTCCGCCCTGCACTGTTGGACGGACTCTACGATTGTTCTCGCCTGGTTGCATAAGCCAGCGTGCCAATGGACAACGTTCGTGGCAAATCGTGTGACCAAGATTACCCAGCTTACCGAGGTGGAGAAATGGGCACACGTCCGCTCCGAGCATAACCCGGCAGATCTCGCTAGCCGGGGGTGGCGCTTCAAGACCTTGCGGACAGCCAGCTGTGGTGGCATGGTCCCGCCTGGCTGCAGTGGCCTCGCTGCGAGTGGCCCACTCAAGGCTATGAACCCCCTGCGACTGAACTCGAGAAGCGAGCAGTCAAGGTCCATGTTGCGAAGGCCCCCCTGAAGACATTCTGGAGCGTTTTTCCACACTCGACAAGGCGTTGCGAGTCCTCGCTTACGCTCATCGGTTCATCCAGCGTTCGCGAAAACTCATGTCCCCGTTTGAGGATCTCTTGACAGCTCCTGAAATTGCGTCGGCCGAGCGGCTCCTGATTTCCGTCACGCAACGCAGGCACTTTGCCCTTGAGATGGGCTGCTTAAGCCAGAAACGGCCAGTGCCAGCATCCAGCCTGGTCCAAAACCTGAACCCGTTCATTGATTCCCAAGGGCTCATGAGAGCATGCGGCCGAGTCACGGCTTCCGAACTTCTCCAGTATGATGAACGGCATCCTGTCATCCTTCCATACGACTGCCATCTGTCCCGACTCCTCGTCCATTTTACGCATCGTATAACGCTGCACGGTGGCAATCAGCTTATGATCCGTCTGATCCGTTCCAAATTCTGGATCCCGAGGGTAAGGAATTTGGTCAAGTCCGTCATATATTCATGCAAGGTCTGCATCATCCACAAAAAAAGGTTGCAAACGCAACTGATGGGAGACTTACCCAAAGAACGAACGTCCTTCTCGCGCCCTTTCACATATACCGGTGTGGACTATGCCGGTCCCTTTGACATCAAAAACTACACGGGACGAGCCTGTCTCATTACGAAAGGGTATGTGCTGGTGTTCGTGTGCTTCGCCACTAAGGCCATCCATTTAGAACCTACTTCCGACCTTACGACTGAGAAGTTTCTCGCCGCCTTCGCCCGTTTCGTGTCCCGAAGAGGATGCCCCCGTCAAGTTCAGTCGGACAATGGCAAGACCTTTGTGGGTGCGGCTGCCTTACTCTCCCGCGAGTTTCTCCAAGCTCTCAAGGAAGCTGTGACAGGTGCCTATAGTCACCAGCAGCTGCTCTGGCAATTCATTCCTCCGGGAGCACCCCACATGGGAGGTTTGTGGGAAGCAGGTGTTAAGAGCTTCAAGACCCTGTTCTACAAGTCTACGGCGACGCGAAAATACACATTCGAAGAGCTGTCCACGCTTCTAGCTAGGATCGAAGCATGCCTGAATTCGCGTCCGCTCGCGCCGATGTCCGAAGACCCCACTGACCTGTTGGCACTTACGCCTGGGCACTTTCTTGTTGGAGGGCCCCTCCTCGCCATGGTCGAACCCGAGATAAAGGGGGACACCACATCTATTATAAACCGCTGGCAGCATCTGAAGGCTCTTCATCAACAATTTCGTCTGCGATGGAAAGAGGAGTACCTCAAGGAACTCCATAAGCGGAATAAGTGGCGAACCCCTACAAGAAATCTCCGTGCCGGGGACATGGTGGTAGTCAAGGAAGACAACCTTCCGTCCAATGAGTGGCGATTAGGCAGAATCGCCGCGGTGTTTCCAGGAGCCGATGGCCATGTTCGTGTGGTCGACATCCGCACTGCACGGGGACTCATTAAGCGTCCCATAGCGAAGGTCGTCCTTCTTCCAATGGAAGAGTCCGTCTGCCCGCAATAAACAGTCGACCCTTCACTCCGGTGGTTCAATTCATCACTTCGATTCGTAGCGTCAATTAATAGTTCCAACCCGTAGTTCCAATTCACAGTTCTTATCACTACTGATCCAAATTTTTTTATTTTGTCCTATTCCGCCAACCAGATCTCACACGATGTCTCCACGTCCGCGCAGCGCCATCGCTTTGGAGCACAGACGAACTCGAGGTATGCAATCCTACCGTTGCCGAGTCTGTAGCGGGATCCATCCACTTCGGAAGTGTCGTCGGTTCCTCCGTCTGAGCGCCGAGAAGAGGCTCCGGGCTGTCCTTGCCAATCGGTACTGCCATCGCTGTTTGGCCCACGAGCACTCCGACGGAGCGTGTCGGCGAGGTGATCGCTGCAAAACTTGCGGCCAGGATCACCACACTCTGCTTCATCTCTCGGAACCACCGATGGCATCACGGCAGTCCCGCCCGGCAGCACGCCGGTCGCAGAGATCCGCTGCCACTCCGCAACACTCCTCAGCCGCTCCTCGGCCCTCGTCCGCCACTCCACGGCATTCTACAGCCGCTCCTCGGCACTCGTCCGCCACTCCACGGCACTCATCTGACACTCTGCGGCAATTTTCTGCTACTCGGGGTGCCACGCAGCTTGCGGTCACCGCTCCGTCCTTAACGTCCCTCCTACAGCGGCACAGCGTCAACCTCCTACCGACGGCTTTGGTGCGTTTAGAGACCGGGAGTCGAGTCTTCGACACTGCGGCGCTCATCGACCCGTGTACGCCTATGAGCTGTATCGACGCTTCGCTAGCGTCGAGTTTCCGCTTGCCGACCACCAACGTGGGAGGCGAACAGATTTGTTCGGCAACCGTGGGGTCCAAAATCGACAGCACTGTCCGGCTCGACACAATTTTTAAAATAGAGCCTCACGTGCGCATCCGCACTCCAATCCGGGAACTGAGCGACGCGGTAAAAACCCACTTTCGGGACATTACGCTGGCTGATGAGCGGTTTTATCTCCCCGCGACGATCTCCATCATCCTGGGCGCGGATATGTATCCGAGTGTGATGCGGCCGGGCTTCCTGAAAATTCAGGATGGATTGCCAGTGGCCCAGAGCACCGTGTTTGGGTGGGTCGTGTCCGGAGCCTGTCACCAGCCGTGAGAAGAGCAACCAGGCTATGTTGCAACCCGAGTAGTTGCAAGGGGGGGCGGAATGTTTAGGTCAGTGGCCCACTGCATTGGCGCTGGTCACTGAGCTCTCCGAGCTTTCGCTCTCGCCCCTCTTGCGCTCCCTCGCTCGCCTCTCACAACGTCCGCGCTCCAGAGTGCGAACTTCGGGTTTCGCATCCAAACTCCTCGGATGGCCGCTGCCGATCTCCCGCTCTCGCTTGAACGGAGTAAAGCGGGCGGGAGCGCGGTTTTAGTTTTAAGTTTTAATTAGTCTAATGTATAACGCTGAATAAACAACACGGAAATATACCACGACGCCCCCGACTTCTCATCTTCGTCTGCCCTTTGCGTTTGCGCCGTGGGAATTTTTGTGCTTCTAATTCGCTTCTTTTGTGGAAGAATCGCCCCCATACGAACACTGGGTACCGATTTTAACATAAAAATCGGGAGCTAATTCGAGCGGCGAAAAACATACAAGAAGGCATATTTATATTGAGTTGTTTAGCTGAGTAACGGGTATCTAATAGTCGAGGCACTCGACTATAGCGTTCTCTCTTGTTTTTTATACTATTTAGTATAACAACAAGAAAGGAAAGCTAACTTCGGGCGGAGCCGAAGTTGAAATACCCTTGCAGAATATTCCGATTTATATTCTCCATACTTATTCATTTGATGCATTCTTAACACTCATAAAAAATCCCAACTTTCTAACTTTAAAAACACCAAAGTTATGGCATTTCCAATCGTTCAGTTAAGTGGCGGCTATAGGATATAGTCGGCCGATCCTTATGAAATTTGGTAGGTCAGATTGATTGGCCAAATATAAAAGCCATAGAAAATCCCAACTTCCTAACTTTACAAATCCCAAAGTTATGGCATTACCGATCAATCAGTTATATAGAAGCTATAGGATATAGTCGGCCGATCCTTATGAAATTTGGTAGGTCGGATTGACTGGCCAAATAAAATACCCATAGGAAATCCCAACTTCCTAACTTAACAAACACTAAAGTTATGGCATTTCCGATCAATCAGTTATATGGCAGCTATAGGATATAGTTGTCCGATCCTGGCCCTTCCGACTTATATACTGCGTGCAAAGGATCGAAGGCTGTGTGCAAAGTTTCAATTCGATATCTTTAAAACTGAGAGACTAGTTCGCGTAGAAACAGACAGACGGACAGACGGACAGACGGACATGGCTATATCAACTCAGGAGGTGATCCTGATCAAGAATATATATACTTTATAGGGTCGGAGATGTCTCCTTCACTGCGTTGCACACTTTTGACCAAAATTATAATACCCTCTGCAAGGGTATAAAAATACTATGTAGTATACAAAATATACGGCATGTAGTATACATTTCGTACTACTTCGTATAATACTTATACTAATTTCTGACAGTTGTAGCATAAAAATTATACTATTTGGTTTCCTTGTAGTATACATATTTCTCCCAGTAAAAATGCGCTGAATTTTTTTTTTATTTATTATTTTATTATATGTTTTTAATATTATATATTATACTAAAATTTTTACAATTAAAATTAGAATTAGAATGATTTAATTCTTACATAACTAACAGTCGATTTGGAAAAATATAATTTCATTTTCCATATATTGCAGTTTTTCATAGGTATAGCCACAGTCTATAAATTCATTTTATAATTAAAATAAATTAATATTTACTATTATATTTATATTAAACTAAATTTGTTGGTTTTTGCATTATATTGCAATTTGAAAAACAAGACAAGTTTTTTGCCACTCGTACATACATATGTAAATATGTATCTATCTCAAAGCACAACAAAAAAACAAAACAACTGCGCACCTTTCCGTTTTCATGCTAACAAGTGATTTGCGCATGCGTGTATGTAAATATGTACATACATATATGTAAATATGAAAACGCGACAAAATACTTGTTACCATGGAAACTGAGGGATGAATACGGAAAAGTGCGCATTTTAAATTAAATGTACGATAATTTACTTCCGATTATGATTATTATACGAGATCAATCTGGCCACTTGCTTTTACACATTTCCACATAATTAACCAATAAGGGCAAAATATGGCTGCCTTAACTTTTTAATAATTTAGCTTTATTACCGTCTATTTCTCTTCACGAATTTCACCAGAATGCAGGAACCCGATTACAGCAATTATGCACTAACGCGACGAAAACCACTAAAATGTGGTAACGCGTTTTGAGATCGAAACTCCGGTTTAAATTTTAAACTACAGAGTATTGGCCTTATAATATGTGGTGTTGAATTACTACTACTGAGTATAGGTTTCATATTATTTGGTAATAAATTAATACTGACTTCCTGTATACTGCCTGTGGCAACCCGCTGCAAATATCGAACCCTACAGCAGCGGATCCGAAGGTGGGAACCCTGACAACGTGGCATGAGGAATGCGGGCAGTCTAATATATACCGCTTGCAAACCAACGGTGTGTGGTCTCGGAATAAAAAGAGTGAATTCAGTTTGGAATATAAACGTGTTTTTATTGCTAAGAGATATCCATTTTGTGAGTTATTACACTGCCTGTAGTTTTTTCTTGAAGCCAGGAGTATTAATTTTAAACTGAAAACATATTTGTATGTGGTATAAAAATTACACCACATATTAGAATTGTAGACTCTTCGCTATAGAATTGACACTAAAAAGTATAGGCGTTATATTCTTAGGTATTGAATTAATACGTATACTTTAATACTGTCGATAGTTTCTTTTTAATACACGTTTATTAAAATTACACTTTCGGTTTTTTTTTTGGGTGTATTGTTCCTATGGGAGCTGATCAAGGTATGCATAAAAAAATACGATTTGGAAAGATTCATGTCAATAGCTTATACACGAGAGCGCGGGCAGAGCAAATGAAACCTCTATATAGTTTCTTACTCTATGCTCGAGTGACTTTGCCAGTGATGCCACGTAGGGGAAAAACGGAAAAAAGAGAGTTTTGCATTTGTTCGAATCTAGCTTCATTCCATGCCCATGGTGAATTCTTATTGCTGCACTGCTCGCTCTTATTCCTAAGGATAGGCAATGAGTAAGAAACTATATAGAGGTTTCATTTGCTCTGCCCGCGCTCTCGAGTGCCTTTGCCAGTGATGCCACGTAGGGGAAAAACGGAAAAAAAGAGAGTTTTTCATTTGTTCGAATCGAGCTTGAATCCATGCCCATGGTGAATTCTTATTGCTGCACTGCTCGCTCTTATTCCTAAGGATAGGTGCGAAAACTCCCCATACTATTGCTTGTGCTTCGCACATGTTAGAAGTGGTGAGAAACCGAAGTTAGAAGAAGTTAGCTTCGAACATGGCTCTCAGCAGAGCTTTGGCAGAGGCCCGGGCAGAGCAAATGAAACCTCTATATAGTTTCTTACTCTATGGCATAGAGTTTCTTTTAATAGAGTAAGAAACTATATACTATAACTCTCTTTTTTTCCGTTTTTGGCATCACTGGCAAAGGCACTCGAGAGCGCGGGCAGAGCAAATGAAACCTCTATATAGTTTCTTACTCTATGTCTATGGCCTGGAATGTTCCGCTCCTGTTGAAATTCATATTGCTACTGAATAGTCGAAATGTGTAGCCATTAGTTGCCACATTCCTTTTGTCCTATTTACGCTTGCATATGTATTTGTGTGACGGTCACATGATCTGTGGCGACACAAAATGGAAAAACAAATAACCGTTTTTTGGCTTGTGCCTGTCTCATAGACGTACTAAAAATTTGTGGAGGGGGTCATTCATTCAATATTAATATTTGATCAAAGTAATATTAAAATGAAGTCAAAAAAGAATCAAAATGTGTACTAAAAAAGGTTTGTTATTCAACAAAAATTTAAACTAAAATTGTGAGTTTTGGCCTCTTTCCCTCCCCCTTTCCCTGCAGCACTACCCCTCCCCATCATTAGTTTTCTTGGCTGTTGCTCTCTCGGCCGACGCTCTCTTGGTATCCGCTCTCTGGGTTTCGCTCTATCGGCAGGCTCCCACAAAATGCATCGCAATAACTTAGAAAGTATAAATAAATTCGTTAAAAATACTTAAAAAATGTTAAAAACTTGAAAAATTAAACTTAAGCATTTGGACCATCGAATAACTATTGAGCGAAAAATCATCTTGATCGGAGCAGCGGTTTAGATTTTTTAAATTGAAAAGTTAATTTTAAATGTAGCCCCTAAATTATGGGGGATATCGAAATTTCTTTTAAATTTATAATTAGGCCTTTTCAAAACCTAAAATTCGGAAAAAACCAAATATCGAAATTCCAACCACTTTAGAAGTTAAGCTTAAATACATCAACTTTTTTTTGCTCAGAATAATGAATGTTGGAGCTGTTTAGGGCCACTGGGGGACATATCGGATCTTAGTGGGCGCCCACGCCACCAATGGAATACTGTGAAAAAATTTGGCTGCTCTTGCTCTTACGGTTTGGGCTGTGGCCGTATCCCCTTAAAAATCGGTCTTTCATTTTATAATCTTTAGGGATTGCTACCGCTTTCCTACTAAAATCTGAAACAGGATACTTTTCTAATATTGTATCCTCTTCAAAAATGCCTTCACAAATTCCCACATCAAATGAACAAATGGCTTGTCCTAAAAACTAAAAAGTTCTGAAAATCTTCTACCTAATATAAACCTTTCCTCAACTCTTTTACAAAAGAATCTATATTTATTGGGACAATTTCCTGCACAAAACAAAAATTATCGGGACTTTTCCCGCTTAATATACTATTATTTAATTATACCCTTGCAGAGGGTATTATAATTTTGGTCAAAAGTGTGCAACGCAGTGAAGGAGACATCTCCGACCGTATAAATTATATACATATATTCTTGATCAGGATCACCTCCTGAGTTGATATAAACATGTCCGTCTGTCCGACTGTCTGTTTTTACGCAAACTAGTCTCTCAGTTTTAAAGATATCGAATGATATGAAACTTTGCACACACCCTTCTTTCCTTTGCACGCAGTATATAAGTCGGAAAGGCCGGGATCGGCCGACTATATCCTATAGCTGCCATTTAACTGATTGATCGGAAATGCCATAAATTTGGTGTTTGTACAGTTAGGAAGTTGGGATTTCCTATGGGTTTTATACTTGGCCAATCAATCCGACCTACCAAATTTCATAAAGATCAGACTATATCTTATAGCTGCCATATAACTGATTGATGGGAAATGCAATAACTTTGGTGTTTGTAAAGTTAGGAAGTTGGGATTTTCTCTAGGTTTTATATTTGTCTAATTAATCCGACCTACCAAATTACATAAGGATCGCCCGACTATATCCTATAGCCGGCATATAACTGATTAATCGGAAATGCCATAACTTTGGTGTTTGTTAAGTTAGGAAGTTGGTATTTTCTATCGGTTTTATTTTTGGCCAATCAATCCGATATAGCAAATTTCATAAGGATCGGCCGAGTATATTCTATAGCTGCCATATAACTGAATGATTGGAATTGCCATAACCTTGGTGTTCTTAAAGTTAGGAAGTTGGGATTCTTATGAGTGTTAAGAATGCATCATATGAATAATTTTGAAGAATATAATTTACAGAATATTCTGCAAGGGTATTTCAACTTCGGCTCCGCCCGAAGCTAGCTTTCCTTTCTTGTATTTTTGCAGTATATAAGCTATTGACTTGAAAATATGCAAATCTAATTAATGTATTTATACCTTTTTCTTTCCGCTACTTTTTCAATTTTAGCAATTTCGGCAAAGTCTGCAAGGGTATTAAAACTTCGGCTTGCCGAAGTTAGCTTCCGTCCTCGTTTAAATTAGCATATAAATCAATTTTAAGTCCAACATCAGCCATTACACTATTTAAATCTTCCAGCGTATCAATTTGTTCTTCCTCCTCAACTGCTAATTCTATGCTATTAAATCGTTCAGGGATTTCTACATCATCCTGATCGCCTCCAACAAGTCCCATGTCTGCCTTACTTTCTACTTTAGCTAATCTTCTCATTTGTCTATCTCCTACCATATTTATTTATTTATTTTTAATGCTTTAATTATTTTTTTTTAAGATATACAATTTTTTCCCTGTATTAAAAAAAAAAAAAAAAACAAAAATTGCAGCTTAAAAATTTTTTAAATTTAATTTCTAAAAATGTTTGCAAATTACATACAAACTTATTTTATCCAAAAAAATTTCAAAATGTACTATATTTAGTACACATTTCTTGTATAATATGAATAATGAAAAAAAGAAAAAAACAAACAAAAATTGCAGCTTAAAAATTTTTTAATTTATTTTCTAAAAATGTTTGCAAATTACATACAAACTTCTTTTATCCAAGAAAAATTTCAAAATGTACTATATTTAGTACACATTTCTTGTATAATAAAATATTTAACAGTTTTTTGGGATATAAGAATTCCGTATGTAATTTACAGACTTTTGGTAGTGCATTATTATTTGTCACTTATATTAGATAAAATATTAGTTGATTTAATTTAAAAATATTTTTTATTTATTTATTGTTAAAATATTAGTTTATTTATTGTTAAAATATTAATTAATTTATTAATAAAAATTCAAATACGGTAGCAGAAAAATAACCTTTTTAAATATTTAGTTTAGTTTTTTAACATTTACCGGCAAACAACAATTATTTAAAATTCGATGCTATTTTTTCTACCGCCACTGTATTTTCATGGGATTTTTTATTTATGTTAAACATATATATAAACTTGCATTTCTCGAACCACATCACTTTCTGTCATTCTAAAAAGTTGTGTATTTATTGTAGTTCACCTTCATTTAAGATTATGCGTTAAACTATTATTTTAAATTTCAAGGGGCGAAAATTGCAAGTTTAACTTTTTTAATTGTAGAAAAAAATAATAAGAAAATCATTAACACTTCTTAACAATCATTAAGTACTTAAAACTTCACTTAATTAAATAAGAAAAACTCACCTAATTGTTGATTGCAGCTTTAAGTTTTTCTCTTTTCACAATTTTAACCGCTTACATAGAGTAAGAAACTATATAGAGGTTTCATTTGCTCTGCCCGGGCCTCTGCCGAAGCTCTGCTGAGAGTCATGTTCGAAGCCAACTTCGGTTTCTCACCACACCCAACATGTGCGGGGAGTTTTCGCACCAATCCTTGAGTACGCTAGCGCAAAAACTTTAATCTTTCCAGTGTGACCAAAATATCGAGAGTTCATTAGATTTAAGCGTGCTACGGTCGTACTGATAATCAGCTATGTTTCTTGGCAAGCAGTAAAAGTTCAAATATCGTATTTGCGGGAAAGAGCTTTTAAAGGAAATTATCAACTATCTTGGCAAGACAAGTAGTATTAAGTATCTTGGCAAGACAAGCCGCTGTAGAAAGAAATTAAAAACAATACAATTTAAATTAAACAGTTGTTATACCCTTGGAGAGGGTATTATAATTTTAGTCAAAAGTGTGCAACGCAGTGAAGGAGACATATCCGACCCTATAAAGTATATATATTCTTGATCAGGATCACCTCCTGAGTTGATATAAGCATGTCCGTCTGTCTGTTTCTACGCGAACTAGTCTCTCAGTTTTTAAGATATCGAATTGAAGCTTTGCACACACCCTTCTTTCCTTTGCACGCAGTATATAAGTCGGAACGGCCGGGATCGGCCGACTATATCCTATAGCTGGCATATAACTGATTGATCGGAAATGCTATAACTTTGGTGTTTGTTAAAAAAAAAAACGTACTTTGAAGCCTGCCACGCCCCCGGCTCAAAATGCTTGGTTTACTACGCGTCTTTCTGCATCCTCAAGTCAGACTTCGCCAGCGTCTAAGTCACATCCAAGTGAAAAGACCTCTTTGATTGTACAACCTTCTCAGGACAGGCTTCTGGAATTTATTAATGGATTAAGGAAGCAACAAGAGGCTGCTGCGACAGCCCAAGCGGCTGCAATTGATAAGTTGTTGTTACGCTTTGATACATGATGTCAGTAATGACGACCACACTACAAATGTTGCAGTGCGTGATTTCTAAGCACGCCATTTTATCAGGGTCAACGCATTGCGATGACTAATTACGGTATAAATATCGTTATATTAGTTGGCAAATCACTCGAGATTGAGCACCTCCTCCAGGAACGCAACATTGACATTTTATTGATCTCAGAGACACATTTTACCAGCCGTTCATTCTTCCATATTAATGGATATGCTGTTCACTCTGCCAACCACCCTGATGATCGACATCGTGGTGGTGCTGCTGTCATCATCAAATCCTGTTTAGATTATCACCTAAGTGCCACAATATCGGAGCCTCACCTGCAAGCAGTTGCCATAAGTTTGGTCACTGGGTTCGGCAGAATTTCATTTGGTGCTGTCTACTGTCTACCTGGTCACCGCCTTTCTTGGACGACTGATGAATATCTGCGTCTGTTTGGCTCTGTGGGTAGCCGCTTTCTCATTGGAGGGGATTGGAATGCGCACCACAGTTTCTGGGGGTGCAGGCGATCATGCCCTCGGGGAAACACCCTGATGTCAGTTATTGCTGACTCAAATATGCAGATTTTTGCTACTGGCGGACCCACTCATTTTCCTTAGATAAATGACCACCTCCCGACGGCCATTGATTTTGCTGTGTACAAAGGCATCCCGTGCAACCACCTTACAATCTCATAGTGCCCGGGACTTTCCTCTGATATTCCGCTCCTAATATATTTTTGCATGGCTGCTCTGACTCAGGAGCAACCTTTTCTTCTTTCTGTGCAAGACGTAGATTCCTTTGATGAGGTCTTAGTTGAACAGATCCATCAAGCTGCCCCTCCTCTTAGAAGTATACCTATTCCTCCTCCATCTTGGGCACTTCGCCGTGTCTGGATGAGGACGAGGCATACCATCGATGTGGCAAGGTGGAAGGCTACTGTATCAGAGCTAAGGAAAGTCCTCCGTTCGGCCAAGTCAGAATTTTTTATAGACAAGCTCAGAGCAATTGATCCTAACCAGAATCACGGATTTGCGCTCTGGAAATGCACCCGCAACCTTAAAAGACAGCCGCTTCAGAGGTTTTCCCTTAAACGTGATGATGGGACTTGGGCCCACAGTGATTCCGAGATTGCTGAAGTATTTGCTGATGATCTTGAAAATCGCTTTACTCCATTTGAATTTGCAACAATCGAAGAAGTCCAGACTACAATCTCTAGGTTAGGTCTTTCATTTGGCCCACCTGTTACTGTCCGTCCAGTAGACGAAGATGAGGTACGTGGTCATATAAAGCGACTGGTTACTACTAAAGCTCCTGGCATGTACGCGATTGATGGCGAAGTTGCAAAGGCTCTGCCTAGCTCTGTCATTGCACAGCTCTGTCTCCTAGTTAATGCTTGCCTGGACCTTGGTTATTTTCCATCACCTTGGAAACGAGCATTAGTCACAATGGTGGCAAAAAAAGGAAAAGACCCATGTTGCCCGGAATCTTATAGGCCGATTAGTCCTCTTTTTCTTGGTAGACTTCTAGCTATTAACGCCTTTGAAGACGCACTTCCGAACCACCAGTTTGGATTCTGTAGTCGCCATAGTGCTATCGAGCAAGTACACAGAGTAATTAACCATGTTCTGGGGGCTTTCGAAGACCACAAATACTGCTCAGCCGTTTTTCTTGACGTTCGACAGGCCTTTGACAGGGTTTGGCATGAAGGACTGTTCTATAAGCTAATGCCGCTTTTGCCTGAAAGGCTCTGGAATCTCATAGTATCGTTCTTAGATAATAGGGAGTTTGCTGTTGATATTCGTGGACACCGTTCTGGACTTCGCCCAATTCGTGCTGGTGTCCCCCAGGGAAGCGTCCTTGGTCCGGTCATGTATACAATTTACACTTCGGATCTTCCAAACCCAGTTACTCGTGGTACACTCCTGGCCACATATGCAGATGACACTGCATTTCTTGCAGCTGGTAGCACCACTACGTCTGCGTCCCGACGTGTCCAGACATTCTTAAACGAATTTGAGTGCTGGGCCTCTCGATGGAACATTGCGCTAAATGTTGACAAAACGCAGCATGCCACTTTTGCTCTCGGCCCTGGCCGTTCGCGTAGCCTTTACATTGATGGGAATAGGCTCAAGCACGAAGATAAGGTGACGTACCTCGGAGTTACCTTAGACCGTCGCCTTTGTTGGAAGGGACAAATTGATCGAGTTTGTGAATCAGCAAGAACAAAACTTGACAAAACGGACCTTCGTCCAGGTAGCGGCCTATCCCTTGAAGCCAAGGTGCGGCTTTTTAAGGACATTGTCATTCCAACTTTAAACTGGGGAATCACTTGCTGGGGCACGGCCTGTGTTTCGTCACTAAAAAGGGTGCAAACGTGAATTACAAAGGCTCTCAGGAGGATGCTGGGGTTAAAGTGGCACCATTATGTAGAAAACAGAGTTTTGTTCCAGGACACGGGAGTGCCGATGGTAACGGAGACGATTTGTAAATCCTCAAGTCGATACCGGGAACGTTTGCTCACACATGTAAACTGTCTGGCAAGACATCTTGCCACACCACTGGGTCGACAGCGTCTCCGCAGAAGACACCCGGCAGACTTATGGATTCTCGGCCGTGACAGACACGGTCGTCTTCTGTAATTACACATCTTTTTATACCCGTTACTCGTAGAGTATGAGGGTAGAACATAACAGGTAGAAGGAAGCGTTTCCGACCCTATAAAGTATATATATTCTTGTTCAGGATCACTAGCCGAGTCGATCTAGCCATGTCCGTCTGTCTGTCTGTCTGTCTGTCCGTCTGTCTGTCTGTCTGTCCGTCTGTCTGTCCGTATGAACGCTGAGATCTCGGAAACTGTAAAAGCTAGAAGATTGGCATTCTGCATGTAGATTTTAGGAGTTCCTACGCAGCGCAAGTTTGTTTCAAAATGGTGCCACGCCCCCTCTGACGCCCACAAGCCACAAGCTGTGGCCACAGTTTTGATGCTATTTTTAAAATTTTAATTGATATGTATTTGTTTCGTCAATACCTATCGATTGACCTAATAAAAGTTTGCCACGCCCACTATAACGGCCAAAAACCCATTAAATGCTTAAGCCTGGCTAGTGCCTACATTTCCGCCTTTCATGGCCCGTGGTACCAATAGCGCCATCTAACGGATGACTTTGGAACAGCTGGCCAAGGTGCTCAACATAGTCAACGTTAATTCTCGATAAATTAAAGGAAATTGCGATGGTTTTCATTTGTCGATACCGAACTATATCCCAAGAACTATGCAAATCAAATCAAGTTAGCCAAATTGGAGGTCTGAGTCAAACAATGGCGTATGTGTGTATGTATGTAAGCATGTACATCTGTACATATGTATTTACATTGTACACAGTTGCAATTGCCCGGCAAAGATAATACAAGAAGACATATTTATAATAAGTTGTTTAGATGAGTAACGGGTATCTAATAGTCCAGGCACTCGACTATAGCGTTCTCTCTTGTTTTGATATTTTTTTTTAGTTGAATTTCAAAATTTTAGTTGCGTAAATAAGCTAACAACAAGGAAACAAGACTTTTGCCCTAAAATTAAAGTAAAAGCACTAGAAAAGTATAAAAAATAAAATACATTTTGTTACTTTTGTTATTTTATTAGATCCATAAGTCTTTGCATATGGATTGTAAGACTCTGAAATAGAAAAAATTCCTTTATTGTCGACTGGTCTGTAGATTGCTTGGTCTTGCTGTGGTCATCATCGTCTTTTGCTTGATTCTTTAAAGAACATATGCAACTAGATGTCTATGTATGTATGTACATATATGCAAGCATATATTATATAGCTGCCATATAACTGAACGATAAGAAATGCCATAACTCTGCTGTTTGTAAAGTTAGGAAGTTGGGATTGGCTTTTTTATTTGGCCAATCAATTCGACCTGCCAAATTTCATAAGGATCGGCCGAATATATCCTATAGCTCCCATATAACGATAGGAAATACCATAACTTTGATATTTTTAAAGTTATGAAGTTGGGATTTTCTATGGGTTTTATATTTGACCAATCAATCCGACCTACGAAATTTAATAGGGATCGGCCGACTATATCCTATAGCTGCCATATAACTGAACGACTGAAAATGCCATAACTTTGGTGTTTCTAAAGTTAGGAAGTTGGAATTTTTATGAGTATTAAGAATGCATCATATGAATAATTTTGGAGAATATTATTTACAGAATATTCTGAAAGGGTATATCAACTTCGGCTTCGCCCGAAGTTATCTTTCCTTATAGAGTAAGGAACTATATAGAGGTTTCATTTGCTCTGCCCGGGCCTCTGCCAAAGCTCTGCTGAGAGCCATGTTCGAAGCTAACTTCTTCTAACTTCGGTTTCTCACCACTTCTAACATGTGCGAAGCACAATCAATAGTATGGGCATAGAGTAAGAAACTACACTGGTCGGCATATATATTTTGCCATGGCGATGCCTCAGTTTCTTTTTCAATTTGAATTTATTTTAAAGACAAAAATATTTATGGATTGTACATAATTCATTTAGTTACAATGTATTAAATTATATATATAACAATTTTTCATTTTTAACATTGATTTAGGGTTTTTATTTCATTAAAACTAAAAACAACGTCATTTCATAAGTGGCGTAAGTATTTTGACATTTTTTTTTCGTTTTATTTAACTATAATGTATTAGAAATTTATTATAAACGGGAAATTAATAAAAAATATGACCTTCTTTGGTGTCTATCACCTTTTGGAGGCGATTTGGAACGGAATCGACCAAGGTTTGAAGGTATTTTAAAGGAATATCCTTCCAGATCATTGTAACCTCAGTAATGGTTTCTGCTTTTGTCCTGGTCAGATCAGTGCTTCTTTTTCGCTTTATTAGCGACCACACATTTTCAATAATGTTTAAGTCAGGACTTTGTGGCGGCCAATCGAGGGTTTCCACCCCAACATCTCTTAAAAACCTAGTAATCATTTTGGCCTTATGGCAAGGAGCGTTGTCCTGTTGGAAAATAAATTCCTTTCCTATTAATCTGTCGCCAGAGGGAAATGCATAATTGTTTAAGGTATCTAAATATCGGTTCTGGTTCATGGATCCGTCGATAGGAACCAAGTCTCCCACACCATTATAGGAAACTGAACCCCAGAACATAACGCTTCCACCACCATGGCTTACTCTTTGACACACAGTTAATTCGTACAAAAACTTTCTTCTGAGACGCATGGAATTCAAAACTACTCTCATCCGTCCACAGGACATTACGCCAAAATGAAGCGGGCTTGGTAATGTACCTTTTTGCAAACTGCAAGCGCTTTAGTTTATTTTTTGGGGTGATAAAGGGTATTGGCCTTGCGATATATGTTTTCATATTTGCTTCAATCAAACGCCTGCGTATTGTTCTTTCACTTATGGAAGTAGATTCAGTCTCATTCCACTCTAAGGACACCGCCTTTGGTGTTTTTAGAGGGTCCTTCTTAAAAGCACGGACGATAAGACGATCTGCCTCAGCTCCTGTCTTTCGATTTCTGCCTTTACGGCGAACATTCATCACATCATTAAATTTTTTATATTTATTGATTTGATAATAAATGGTCTGACGACACAAATTATATTCCTTAGCGATGTTTTGTACGGAAACACCCAAGTTATATTTGGTCACTATTTCTGATCTTATTTTGGTGCTCAGCTCAGATGTTTTTACCATTTTAAATATTAAAAAATCGATTTAATTCAATATTAATGAAAACTTGTATTAATCTTCTTGAAGAGCACTTCCAGCTTGCCTAGAAACAACTAAATCACGCAATGACAAAATATATATGCCGCTGCAAAAACCGTTGCTTGCTGGCATTCTTATCAGCAGAACGAGAAAACAAAAGGCGATTGACGAAATATTTAGCATAATTACAGTTATTAATTTGCACTTCTCTTTTATCATCCTCTTTGGTTCATACAATGCCACGGCTCTTAGCTCTAGTCTAATAGTCAAATGAATACTATGACAAAATATATATGCCGACCAGTGTATATAGGGGTTTCATTTGCTCTGCCCGGGCCTCTGCCAAAGCTCTGCTGAGAGCCATGTTCGAAGCTAACTTCTTCTAACTTCGGTTTCTCACCACTTCTAACATGTGCGAAGCACAAGCAATAGTATGGGGAGTATTCGCACCTATCCTTAGGAATAAGAGCGAGTAGTGCAGCAATAAGAATTCACCATGGGCATGGATTCAAGCTCGATTCGAACAAATGAAAAACTCTCTTTTTTTCCGTTTTTCCCCTTCGTGGCATCACTGGCAAAGGCACTCGAGAGCGCGGGCAGAGCAAATGAAACCTCTATATAGTTTCTTACTCTATGGTCTCTGCGACTGAACGACCGAACTCGAGCGCGAGCGTCAAAATAAGAATTAGAACGAGAGCGAAAAAACCCGAAGGCACACGAAGTGTCGGGGGCTGCCGATTCCAGCATTGGGGCCCCCCGATTGAAAAATTTTGTGACCAAATTCGTTGTATGAAATGACCAGTCTATATGTTGTATGGTTAGTGCTCAGACGCACACACATAAATCCACATTTCAATGATTAAATGGTTTACAGAGCGTAACGAACTAATTTTTTATGTCTGCTCGGTACAAGTATCGTGCGGCTAGCTCAGAAGATGTGTGTTGTTCGTCCCACCAAATTTATATAAACGTGACTGCCCGATTGTCTAGTGAGAACGCACAGAATGTTAGGATGTTTATACTAGGATCTTCATTCGTCGACTTGTCCCTCGGCCTGGGACTAATGGTGACAGATGATTGTGTCAACGCCTTTCTCATGGATTTGTGGATGCTCCACAGTCGCTCTCCGCTGCCTCGCTTCGTGCTGGTCCGGAAAGCCTCCGTTTTTTTTGGCCGAGGGGCTATGAGGGTCTAGGGATGCATCACTATTCCCAGACTAGGGTAACCAGGCACTGGGTTCTCAAAGCGTACGCCTTTCGCAGCCACAGCCTCCTGTCCCTGGATCTGTCCCGGCCGGTCACACCAGACGCTTACCCAGTTTCTACCTGACGGTTCAAGCATACGCCGGAAGGCCGCCAATGCAGTCCTCGTGGCAGGACGCTAGGTTCAAGACGAACGCTTCCGCCCTCGCCTCTTAGCCGTGGACTGGATACGTTGTAGTATGGCTTGGTTGCTGCTGCGATGACTGCTCGTCGTTTCTTGTGTCCTCGATGTCCTCGCTCTGCTTACGGCGCGAATCCTGACTCCGTTTTCCGTGTGCTCTTGTGAGACTAGATGCAGCGGGTCTTTGGCTCTCGGGATTCGGTCAGCTGCCTGACTAGGACTCTGGCGGTGAACTACTGTGCTCTCGACGCATACGCCTCTCGAGACACCCGTAGTTCTGATGCGCGTCCTTCTTGGCTAGACGCACCAGGGCCTGCACAATTCTCGCCTACCGGTTCAGGCGTATGCCGAAATTCGCCAAGGCAATTGTTTTCGCACGGCAGCTGGTTCCGGACAACTTCCCTTCCGAGCCCACGGTTCTTTGTCGAAGGACTCTTTTTATTCACTTCTGTCGGACTCGCCGAGCAATATGCCAAGCTCAAGTCGCGACCAGAATTAGAACAAAGCTCCTAGACTTAGCCGCGTGATGCCTTAAGGACCTCAGCTACCTGTTTCTCAGCTCGGCGACTTCAACTCTAAGTCCCGAACATCTTGATGTAGCGATCGTGCTCCTGTTGACTCGGCGCGGCTCTGCCTCCTCCTGATGTTAACTTGACTTGTTTTCTTCACTGATTTACTGCTTGTCTAATGATCTTGCTAAATTGACTCCTTGCGATCGACTGATCCCGCTTCCTGCGCTCGGCCCGCTTATATAGGTCGGCGTATCCCGTTAATTCTCGCCTTCTCCTTATTCGGTTTTGCGCACGGCACCATACTCGGTCCAAAGTCTGCCGCCTTCTACCGTTACACGTTCTCTCCAAACTCTCTCCAGCCGTATTCCCTTAACTCTCTTCTTGTTTCTCTCCAAAATCTCGCCAGCTGTATTCTTCAAACTCTCACCAGCTGTATTCTCCAAACTCTCACCAGCGGTATTCCTCCAAACTCTCATTTATTTGTGAGGAGTTATTTAACTCCTCACATTCTCCCCTTTCTTCGGGAACGAAATGAGACTTGCACCTCTTCTCCGGTTGTTATTGAAGTTCTCCTTGGATCCGCTCTTCTGGATCGCTGATGTTGGTCCTCCTTCCCTCGACGTCGCTCCTTCTCGTTCTATGTAGTTCGCGCCCCAAGATGTTTCCCCCATAGACTTGATTTTCTTCTCTGCGGCTGTTTTCCTTGAAAATCATTGCAGCCTTCGAGTCCTCTTGCTCCGTCAAATAGTTCCCTCGACACTCACAGCTCGTACTTGAGTTCCAGAGCGCCGATGCTCCAATCTTTTCCCGCCCAAGATGTTTCCCCCATAGACTTCTCGCGTTCTTCGTAACTTCTTTGAATGTCCCGCCCAAGATGTTTCTCCCATATGCTTCGGGTTTTAAGCATCTCCTTTCCTTCGTTGTCTGGTCACACTACCGCTTTCCCGATTGGTTTTCCAGCCGATCTCGATGATTTGAATTAGTGCAGCGTTGCCATCCGGTGGTTGCGATATTTTTTAGTGTGACCCTTCCTGTGCCGTCATCTCCAGTTTTCTGTGCTCATCAATCGACACTATCGTCCAGTGCCAATCGACCGCTCATTAATCGAAGCGCCCCCATCCCTTTAGACGTGCAGCGTGCTATGAAATTTTCTCCGGTAAGTTTTCTCCTTTTCTCCTTGCTTTCACATTTCTTACTTTTACTTTCTCTTCCTTTTAGCCTTTCCCCCCACACGCCACACCTTTGCCCTCGGAAGTGGCACTCGGTGGCGTACCAGGACGGGCAGAATTGCCACCGATTCTTTAAATCTCCCCCTTCAGCTGGCAGGAACCCCTCATCACACATGTATCTATCACAGTGAGTACCTCGCCGCTTCTTCTTTGTGGGTCGAATTTAATGCATTTCCTTTTTTTTTTTTTTGCGCGCGGAGTCCCACGGCCTACTTACCCGCCCAACCGACCGAGGGGCGCAGCCGTGTATCGTACGGCACGATTCGCGATAAGATAGACGCGAGATAGGAAAATAAAGGTAAAGGTCCGGGGAAAAAGTAATAGTTAGATCAATCTTGTGCCAATAAAGCAAGTATTAATCGTTTTAGGAGCGGCAGAGAGTCAAGATTTGATATTACAGGAAAAAGTCTATTATAGTCAGAACATAATACTCTGAAAGGCTCATGCAAGGCATAGTTAGATCTACAATGATTTAAAGTTAGGGGAATATAATTTCTAGTTAATCTACTTGGCACAGAAAAGTTTAGCCGACTTAACAAGTCGGGGCAGTCAATATCACCATGTATAAGGTTATAAATAAAGATAGTACCAAGCATAGTTCTACTGTTGGCTAGGGATGGTAAATTAATTAAAAGAAGTCTTCTAGAATAAGAAGGTAAGATAAGATTTGCATCCCAGTTTAGGCGCCGTAAAGCAAAAAGAAGGAAGTTTTTTTGTACAGATTCAATACGACCAATATGTATTCCGTATTGTGGACTCCAGACGGGAGACTCCAGAATCGGACGGACTAGCGAAATATATAAAGTTTTAGTCAAATAAGGATCATCGAATTCTTTTGACCACCTTTTAATAAATCCAAGCACTCCTCTGGCTTTATTAACCATGGACGAAATGTGATTAGAAAATTTTAGTTTGGGGTCCAAGAGAACGCCAAGATCGTTTACCAGAGTTATTCTATCCAAAGAGCTGCCACTTAACGTGTAAGTCGCGTATATCGGATTGGCCCGATAAAAAGTCATCAGCTTGCACTTGGAACCGTTTAAATTTAGTAAATTATCTCGGCACCAGTTTTGAAAATTATCTAGATCGGATTGCAAGTCTAAATGGCAGGAAATGTCCTTATACTGCAGGCACAACTTAACATCATCTGCGTACATAAGTACGCGAGAATGACTTATAATTGAGGGAAGATCATTAATAAATAATGTAAAAAGTAACGGACCCAGATGGCTCCCTTGTGGGACACCGGAGGTAACACGGAGAATGTCAGAAATTGAATTTTTAAAAAGGACCCTTTGTGACCTGCCATTCAGATAACTTGAAATCCATTTAAGCAGATCAACTGGAAAACCTAAAAGGTCAAGTTTTTGAATGAGAAGTAAGTGATTTACAGAGTCAAATGCTTTACTAAAGTCAGTGTAAATGACGTCTGTTTGAAAACTACTATTGAAGCCTTTTATCACTAATGAAGTGAGCTCTAGAAGGTTTGTGATTGTGGATCTACGTTTAATAAATCCGTGTTGACACGGAGAAATGATTGATCTGCAAAGGTGCTGCAAATGAGGAGTAATAATTTTTTCAAGAAGCTTAGGAATAGCTGACAACTTAGAAATACCTCTGTAGTTACTGGCTTCTAACTTGTTACCTTTTTTGAAAAGAGGAATAACAAATGATTCCTTCCAAATATTTGGGAATTGGGAGGTTTCTATAGATAAGGTAAACAACTTGTGAAGAGGTTTGCACAGGGCCCTAGCGCAATACCTAAGCACGCACCCAGGAATACCATCGGGCCCTGGCGAATAAACAGGTTTAATGCGAAGATGATCCAAAAGAAGAGAGCTTTCTGTTTAAGTGGGACAGAATATGAGGTTTGACTTGGATATGTTGTAAGAATAAGGCTGTGATGAATAATATAAAGTAGAGTAAGTCGTTTGAAAAAAATTGGGCAAATAAATCGGCTATTGCCTGATCTGTGGTTGCCGTCATGTTTTCGAACGATAGCGAGGAAGGAAAAGAATTAGATTTACGCTTGGTGTTAACAAAATTATAAAACTGTTTCGGGTCATGAGAGAACTGGACCTTACAACGGTTTAAGTAACTGTTATAACACTGAGCATTAAGCACGGTAAATCTTGACCGAGCACTTAAATATCTAGTAAAAACAGATTGAGAACCGGTATTTTTATATTTCCTAAAAAGTCTGGACTTTACATTTCTTAAGTGTGTCAACTCTTTGCTAAACCAAGGAGATTTATTGGAAGTTGACGGATAGTACCACGGAACACAGGAATTAAAAAATGAGTTTATTGCAGTGTAAAAAACATTAACTGCATCGGACATATTAATGCATAGGTAAATATCAGACCAATTAAATCCAGAAATAAAATTATTTAGCCTCAGAAAGTCTGCCTTGCGAAAACAATGTATTCGTTTGGATTTTTCTGATTTTTCTTCTATAACTCTACCCGTATCAAATGAAAGTTTGAATGTTGGGTGATATGGATCTTCAGGTTGCGTGAGTGGTGCTACTTTGGACAGAAACACACCTTCGAGATTTGATACAAAACACAAATCAAGTAGGCGACCTAATGAATTTCGAACATGGTTTACTTGAGATAGAGATATGTCAAGCAGGCCATCAATAAAATCATGCTGTGCTATAGGTAGTAAGACATTCGATCCATCCTCAGTGGACCAAGTAACTCCAGGTATATTAAAATCACCTAGAACTATCAACTGATCCCTATCGGAAAGCTTATTTGCAACGGACTTAATGACGGATAGATGATTTAAATAATCAGGAAGTTCAGACAACGGCGGAATATATGAGCAAGTTATGTATATAAAGTTACCAGGAAGCGATAACTTTACACAAATAAATTCAATGGTATTGAATTCATCAAAAAACAAGAGAGAACGCTATTGTCGAGTGCCTCGACTATTAGATACCCGTTACTCAGCTAAACAACATAATATAAATATGCCTTCTTGTATGTTTTTCGCCGTGTGAATTAGCTCTCGATTTTTTGTTAAAATCGGTTCCCAGGGAACACCACGTGGAGGCCATTGATTTGCAACGGGGTCTTTCAAACCAAAATAAAATTTGGGGACCTACGAGTCGACTTGAGTTGAAAAACTTTATTTAAGTTTGGAATCTCCATGTTCCCCAAAATTTTGTTTATCCGTAACATACGGAAGGCATACTTATGTACTTACTACTAATACTACTAATACTTAATTGACCTTACTAATTATTTTTTTTGGGGTTTTTGTTTTTTTTTTTAATAAAAAAAATTTATTTTAATTTAAGCATATACATACTATACAAACGTTTTGCATACAACTATTTAATTTATTTTTGTGGTTTTTTGTTTTATTTAATTTACTATAAAATTTAATTTAGTTACTATTGTAATAGGTAGTATATATTATTATTTATTACGTCTTTTATTTATTGTAGGCTTAGTTTACTTTAGTTTAGGCTTATTTTACGTTAGTTTAGGCTTATTTTAGTTTAGTTTTAGCCTTTGTTCACTTTTGTATCCTCTTCCGTTGCGCTCTCATAACCAAGTGATCTCACTGCTCGCAGGCAACTTGCTTTCAACCCCCGTTTTCACAGAGAGGCGCTCTCTTGAGAGAGTAACATGCTCTCTCGAGAGAGCGTAACTCAAGGAATAGTGTGACCAGAGCATACTTATATTAACTGGCCTGATACAACTCGGCCGTCCTGACCTTGAGATAGCCCTCTATCTCTGTCTTGATATTATAGATTATTTTGATACATTCGTTACATTATTTACAGTATTTACAATTTTTTACAGTCTATTAGTTACAATTACATATAATTTTCATATCTTTATCCAGTGTCTAATATTGTTTGCACTCCGAATGCCTTGATATGGATTACGAGACAACTGAAACCCGTCAATATCTTTAAGCAAATACCTGTCATTTTTTAATATTTTTTCGATTACATAAGGACCTTTATTCTTCGGAATGAGTTTTCTCGAGACACCCGCCGTACTATCGAAGTTTTTAACCATAACATAATCTCCTTCTTTATATTCTGTCGCTTTTGTTGTGTACAGCCTAACAAACTTTGTGAACGCATCTACAACCGCGAATATATGTTTTTTCGATCTTATAATACTGCTAAAGATTTACTGCTTAAACATTCCTTTTCCAAAAAGTTTTCTCCCAACGTTTTGCCTCCCAAAGTTATATTCCTTAAGTTCTCGCTTTCTACAATGCTAAACTTTAAACTCTCTTTTCCCAATATTTCACTTCTAAATCTTTCTTTTTCTAAGTTTTCATTCCCTAAACTTTCTTCTTCTAAACTTTCATTTCCTAAACTCTCTTCTTCTAAACTTTCATTTCCTAAACTCTCAGTTCCTAAACTCTTACTTACTAAACTTTCACTTTCTAACCTTTTACTTTCGGACTGAAAATTTAACTCATTAGGTTTCTCAGTATTATTATCCAATAAACTAATATTTGCGCTCTTATCGACTTGGGTTTCAATATTCTCCACAGTAATCACATTTAAAGTTTCTAAATTCATTTTTAAATTGCATGCTTCCATAAAGTCTCTGCCCAGCACAATATTACAGCTCATAGATTCATTTGCCACCACAATTAAATTAAAAAAAATCTTTATTTCTTCTTCTGTAATGAAACACAATATTTTTCCATAACTATTCAATCGACTCTTGTTTAATCCATAAAAGTCAGCTTCTTGCGGGTCTAATTTAACGTTTTTGGGTACATAAGCAAATTTTATGATCGATACTGGGCTTCCTGAATCTATTAAGCACTCTGTAATAATTGGCTGGTTAGGGTTTTCATAAACAAATATTTTAAACAATCTTACATAATCATTAGCGCCATCCTTCTTGTTTTGGGGACATCCACTGATGACATGATCCACTGCCCCACATCCATAGCAGGACCCTGGAGTTCTCTTCGGTTTGATGCAAGCTCTTGCCCAGTGCCCTTTTCCATTGCAGTTATAGCAACGCGATTCTTTGCTTGCCGGATCACTTCTCAACGTTTGCACCTTTGCCCTTCAGGAGCCCTTGCCGGCAGCATTATGTCAGCAAACGCTCTCAGCATCCTTCCAGGGTTGTCGAAACACTGCAGCTTCGCCTGCGTACGCAAATTCGCTGCTGGAATGCCGACAATAAGGCCATCCAACAGCTCGTCATCTTCCATGTTGACATCTCGGGCCAACCTGCGTTTCTCTTCGAATATTATTACTTATATTTCTTATATTACTTATATTAACTGGCCTGCTACACTATAAAAAAAATTTAGCATGCAACTATTTAATTTTTTTGTTTTTTGATTTTTTGTTACTACTTACTATAAAAAAAATTGTGCATGCAACTTTTTAACTTTTTTGGGTTTTTTGTTTTTTGCTTAATTTATTTATATATATACTATAAAAAAATTGTGCATCCAACTATTTATTTTTTTGGGTTTTTTGTTTAATTTAGATATATACATACTATAAATATAATATATACAATTTTCTCTACCTATTCAGCCTCTTTAACGCTAACTAATATACCACTGTGGTAGCTATATGTAGTCTCAAATGTGCGCGCAGTGGCCCTATTATCGAAAATAATTGAAAACGCCCAATCAATATGCGTATTGCATTTGGTTGTCGACGAGTCCAAATCTAGCAACGAACTAAACCCTTTTACATCTGCTATAAAATCGAAAACTCTCCTACAGCAGCAAGAAATGGAGTGAAGGTATAAATTGAAATCTCCTAACACTAAATTGTTACTATTTAAAAATGTGTGCCGCTGAAATAACTCCTTAAACTCTGTTTCAAACTTTAACAACGGATAGGTCGGACTTTTATAAATAATTACAATCCCTAAAGACCGGTACCTAAAGATGGCAAACTCGAACACTGGAGAGGCTAAATTTGAGGAATTAGCCAGAAACCGACCACTAGAACAAAGACTGACATTCTCAAAGAGTTCGTTTCGAACGAATACGAGAATGCCTCTTTTTGGTCGAGCTCCGTTAGCTAGTGACTGGCAATCTATTCGCACTGCTGTGGCGAATCTTCAACGAGGCACAGAATGGAAGACTTAAGCATTAGCTGATCGGAACACACACAGATTTTACAGAGTCAATGGCTTCCGAAATGAACTGATCAGAGGCAATCGAGTTGAGCTTCTCCCTATTGTATCGGTCTGTGTCCTGATTGCTTGAAAAAAGGTGAATGGCGTCATTTGGAATCTGACTTTCTACGGAAGTGCGGCCGCTAAGTAGGACAATATCTTCAGACGACATTTGGCCGGACGCCATGTTGTTGAGTGCTATTGCAAACGGCTGGTCATCTTCGCTGTCGCATTATCTCTGTGAGCTCGAAAAACCTAAAAGGACTCCAGAGGTGGGATCCAAATAAAGCGCTGTATGGATCATGCGTCGGCGGCTGGAAAATCCAACGATCACTGGATGTTGATCCACGATCACTATCAATGTTGGAGAAAATTTGCTTAAGGCGAGAGTCCAGATGGGAAAACATGGTTGCGCCGACCATAGAAATTTTGTCTATTATAAGAACTTTAAGATCAATAAATCTTGAACGCAGGGTATTTAACAGATCAGGGCTTAAACACCTAAATGCAGACCCAGCCTGATTTACAGGGAAAGAGAACATGGAATGGAGAGTGGGGCCTCCGATTCCAATAGCAGCCTTGCCTGTGGGAGCACACAGCAGTATTTTAACAGAAGTTGGGTCGCATCCTACTCTACCATTACACTCCTTGGAAAGGGACTGGAATAAGGTGGACATAAGTCTACTCTTGCCGACACCTGCTCCGCCTCCTACGAACTCAAGGAAACTAGCATTTCTCCTTGCATTGTGCAAGATTGCGTAAGGAAAGTTTTTTGCTTTAAATGAAGAGACCTAACTAAGGTGGCTAAATTTTCAGGGGAAATAATTGGCGGGAGCTTTATTATGCGGATATTGCTATCCGGATCTACTTCCTGAACAAAGTCGTCTAAGTTTACCCCATTGATTTGAGAAGATATTTCTGGAAAAGCTAAGGCCCTAAACTCCTCATTAACTGCGGCCTCCTCATCTACATTTTCCTCGCTACTTTCCTCCGCCTCCATGGCCCTTCTGAGCGCGTCTTCTAAGCTGTCTATGGATGTTGGCTTTAATAGCCTCCTCGTGCTCATGATAAAACTCCTCACAATTTCTCTGAAACAATTCTACCTGTTCATCTCTCCATGGAGAATATAGCATAACTTGTGCTCTAAAATAGTTGGGCCTATTAGAATTTATATTAACGGGGCTATACCTAATGATACTCGGCTGGTTTCTTTCCCTAATAAATCCACTACCATCGCGAAGTGCGAAAAAAACTGTTCCTAAGACCTCATTTTTTTCTTCAGCCTCATTGTTACTATTTCCCCTTGGCGAGCTCTACCACGGGTTTTAGAATACTCGTAATTTGCAGCAAAATCGGCTAAACACAGGCCGTCATGGGAATCTGGTCTTTGTTCGTATCTGTCCAGCAACCTTTCTGAAAGATGTCAGTGGAATCCTGATGCATAGTTTGCAGGACGCTTGTAGGTCTAAGCATACGAACTAGTTGTTCTGGAGGGAAGGTGTTTATGAACATGAATTTATTGCTTGTTTCTGACAACGCCAATCCCATACAACAATATACGGCCTCCTGAGCAGAGATCTCAGTGCCCGAAATAAACTTGTGACCGAGATACTGTAGCTTTTGACAAATGCTTGAGTTGTCTCTTCGAATGTCATTAGCTGCTTCGCGCATTAAGTTCGAAATACCCCTTTGGGACTTGTTAATGTAATTAAATATGTAGCTACAGCACGCATGGAATACCGAATCGACAAACGAATTCGCGCACCTTTTTAAGGCACGAATAGCACGGGCATATGCTTTTAGTATTCAATGTACGGAGCCAAATCGGTGTTTGTAACATCCACAGTTACAAACTGATCAATGAAGGCTACTACACTAGCAATAGATTCTTCACTGTTGAAATCCACTTCCGGGGAACCTCTCTGTTGAAACTCAACTCGCCAATAATAGGTAGTAACAAAGGTACTTCCAAAGACTCCCCCCGGCTTCTTCATGAGCCTTAGAACTTCCCTATACCTATAATCGAAATACCTAGCACACGTCACTGGGTCAGTTCTGATCAGCCGCGCCTTTTATCTAAACTGTAAGTTCAAAGCTTCCTCCTCACTAATGTCAATCCTATCTACATTGCGCTTGAGCAGTACTAGCAGCTCTGGCAACCTAGTTACTGCGGCCGACAGAGTTATGAAGAAAGTTGGCAAACCAAATTGGCGAATCATAGCCATGACTTTCTTCTTCTCATCTTCCCAGTGAGCAGGAGACGTGCGAATTATCTTAAGAATTCGATATCCGTCATCATGGGAAATTAAGTTTCCCATGAAAGCTTCATCGAGTACGTTGGCTGCAGTTATCGCGCTAGAAGCGCTCCGCTTACGTAGGCAAGTTGAAATATTGTTTCGAATTTTCAACAATTCCAACTTCTTATAATTGAAGAGCAACTTGTCAGTTCTACAACCTCTTCTATCTACGTTCCCAAGCTCTGATCTAACTATAGTTGTATAACTTTCCGAAGATAGTCTGTGGCGCCAGCATATATGCTTGGGAACGCCAATTCTTCGGAGTCGACATCGAGAGGCTTTTGGCCCTCACCTGGAGCCATTGTGATTCTCGGAATTCCTACATTGTGTGCCTGGTTATTCTCAAGCAATGTTTCCTGTCCTCCAGGATTTAGCTCTTCGGCTTCTTCATTCTCTTCGGAATTTCCCGCCTCCAAGTTTACATCCTCCTGCTGGATGGCTAGTTGTCCCTCTACAAAGGCTAAGTCCGCTTGAAAAGCTACGAATGGAACAATTTCGGATGTGAAATCAGAGATCCACTGCTCGTTCACTGGCACATTGTGCTTTCTGTAAAGCTCTGTACTGACTAAGTACCTGATGGCGTCAGCAATTTTGGAAGGCCAAATGGTCTCTGCCATGAAATCATGTCCGTACTCCATTCTTCGCTTGAGGGGGAGCTGTACAACCTCTGCCTCGTGGAAAGGTCGTGGAATGGACGTCACGATGTTGCTATCCGGAATGGGGACATTTACAACAGCTCCTTTTACGCTCATGACCTATCGACTTAATTATCATAAATGGAAGGCGAGGTGAAATCAGTCGCTCCTCCAAGGGAGTAAGCCCCCTCAAGGAATGAGGAATTTCTGGGAAGTCTAGGCCCTTGGAAATAGCACCTTTGGGCTTTCTTCCGGCTTTTATATTGCCGTGGCATGCGCCACAGAACTTAAAGGATTCCCCAGTGAAAGATAGCTGGCTTGCATTCAGGTAAATCTCTTCCTTAAACTCGCAATTTTCTTCCAAATAGGCTCTAGAAAGCTTACGTATTTGCTTGGGGAACCACAATCCCTTGCAGCAGAAGCAAAACTGATCGGGGCCAAGTTTTACTAACCTATTGAATTTTTCAATGTGAGCATCCAATCCAATAGTTATATTTCTAGGAGTCCTATTTACCTGGGATAAATCAAGTCGAATCTCCTGACTTCGGTTTGCGTTCCGCAGGTTTTCTGCATCCCTATTGCCACTAAGGCTTCTATACTGATTAACTCTCTGACTAATATTTCGAATGGCATCGATAGTTGCTTGTCGAGCAGCTATACGAGCACTTCGTCGAGCCAGTGAATTTCTCGCCTGCTCCGTAGCTCTCCTAAGCCTCTCCTGCGCCTTTTGCAATAAGCGAACCTGAGTCGATCTTGCCTGCGTTCGTTGCAGGGTATTTGTTTCTTGCGCACCCGCACGATACGTAGCATCCAACCAAGGATCCAAGCGCCTTTCCGAACGGTCAGCAGTATTTCGGACCTGCTCTGCAGTTCGGACTTGCCTAATTTGTCGCCTTAAGGCGCGACGCCGAGTATCGGCTGCTTGTTGACTTGCACGCAGAACGGGATTCAAGCGCCTTAACCGATGGTATGTCGTATTACTACCTTGCTCGGTAGCTCGGACTTCTCTAACTTGTCGCCTTATAGCGCGACGCCGAGTATCGGCTGCCTGCTGACTCGCACGGAAAGCGGCACGAGTGTGCGGATTCCTACGAGACGCTTTATTTACACCCTGCTCTGAATTCCTGGCTACTGCATTTTCCCTTCTCCTACGCTGAGATTCAGAATTTTCTACCCTCTCCATCTCTGCATACTCTGGATTTTTCTTATGGGCCCTATTTCTCAACAATTGGTTTCTAGCCCGCAGAGATGGTGTGGGTCTATTCAAACGAGGCATTTTTGAAAATCTTAAATTTATATGACTACTACGATTTTATACGCTGATTAGGTATATTAATATAAATATAAGAATAAGGCTTTAAAAAAGCTAAATTCTTATATTTATATAATATAAATTTTATAATGTAATATAGTTAATATAGATTATATAAATAATTGAATTATATGTGTAAGTCTTAAAAAAGACTTAGACTTATAGTACTATTACTAAGATAAATAAATAAATGTATAGAAATATATGAAAAGGCCTTAAAAAAGGCTGAATTCTTTTATTTATATACGGGTAAAGGGGCAGAGCGACTGAAAATGAATTACGTTAATAATTTGCAAAAGTTTAATATATGAATAATAATCAACTAATAGCAAGTCTTAAAAATACTTAATCTTATACTATTATTAACAAATCTACTTTAAAAGGGGAAGAGCGGCAAAAAAATGAATTACGTTAAAAATTTACAAATGTGAAAAATATGAATAATAATAATTTAAGAGTAGGTCTTGAAAAAGACTTAATCTTATATTATTATTAACAAAATCTACGTTAAAAGGGGTACTTAGCAGCGAGCGCAGCAACCAGCAGCAAAACAACGGCAGCGACGTCGGCAGCAAATCGGCAGAGGCAGCAACAACTCGCGACTGCGTAACAATTTGTTTACAAAATTTATGTTAGTTTTAAGCACAGAAAAATGAGTTTAATGAGTTTACAAAAATGCAAGTAAAAATGGATTCTGGATAGTTTAAGTTAAGGGAGATTTGTTTTAAGATAGGCAAAACTGACAAAAATCGCAATCGCAGACGAGAAGAAAGATCACATACGATGGTTAGTCGTAGACTAAAGCGAGAGCAGAATAGTTTGCAGCTCTGCAAAGTTCATAACCGCCAATTTACTTGCACGGATTCAAGCCCTTTTTGCTAACAGCGAACCCTTCCTTCTAGAACTTTCCATTCTGCCTAGCACATCTTCCGTCTCTCTCTAGCAATAGGAGCAAAAAGAGACAAAATGCGCGCCCCATTTCAAATGATTTAGATTTTGCATTAATATAATGTGAATTAGCGTGACCACGGGAAAAAAAGAACAATAAGTTTAAATTATCAATTTGAATTCGGCGATCTCTTAGAGCTGGCAGCTTTACAGCACGAGCATCAGCTATTGTATTGCGCCATCTACCCCAAGACCTTGGTACCATGGGCCATGAAAGGCGGAAATGTAGGCGCTAGCCAGGCTTAAGCGTTTAATGGGTTTTTGGGCGTTAGAGTGGGCGTGGCAAACTTTTATTAGGCCAATCGATAGGTATTGACGGAACAAAAACATATCAATTAAAATTTTCATAATAGCATCAAACCTATGGCCACAGCTTGTGGCTTGTGGGCGTCAGAGGGTTTTGAAACAAACTTGCGCTGCGTAGTAACTCCTAAAATCTAAATGTACATACATGCAAAATGTCAATTTTCTAGCTTTTATAGTTTCCGAGATCTCAGCGTTCATACGGACAGACAGACAGAGGGACAGACGGACATGGCTAGATCGACTCGGCTAGTGATCCTGAACAAGAATATATATACTTCATATGGTCGGAAACGCTTCCTTCTAGCTGTTACATACTTTTGCACGAATACAATATTCCCTTTTACTCTACGAGTAACGGGTATAATAACTCCTCAGACGGGAGGTTTGAATCAACTCCAATTAAGACTCCACCTCCCCGTCTAGAGGGACGGTCATACCTATATATTGTGTACTTACCTGGAAAAACTTCAGAGCTAAAGATCTCCGGCTTTAACCAGGTTTCTGTGAACACAATAATATGAGATGCAAAGGAAAGGCTATCGGAATACAATTTAGTAAGTTTGCTGCGCAAACCTCTTGCATTCTGATAGGAAAGTAGGAGGTTAGAAGTTAGTTTTTTGAAATTGGTACACTGGTTTGGCCTCGACTAGGAAGTTTTACTCCCACGGGCCCCTTCTTCTTTATCTTAGCCTCGAACTCTTTTACAACCATATTATCCGGCCAAAAGTCGCCCGAGCATATGGCTTCAAAAAGCTCGTTAGGGACAGTTATCTTGAAAGATGAAATGTCTCTAGCATAAGAAAACTTAAACTTTTCCACCTTTACACTATTACAATCGGCTTTAGTTTTGTCTTGTGTGTAAGACAATACATCAGAAGATGTTTGATCAGGGGAAAGCCGAGAAACGAAAATTTGTTTCTTGAGTGGAACCACTGAAAGGGATTTTGGTGGAGCAGACATTGCGTCTGCCAAACCAACTTGTGGCGGTTGTCCGGATTCAGTAGTCCCTTGTGGTGGAGATACTACATTCTGAGAGATAGGTGGATCCACTAATTGTGAAACCACTACGGACAAATCGGAATTCTTAGAAGTCCCTGGTTGCATTCATTCTGAAACGGATTGTTCGGATACCGAATCTTTTTTAGCTGCCGATCTTAGCAACATTTGAGAGTTTGCAGAAATCGGCTGCTGATCCGCCGGAATACTCTGTTGTTCTTTTGATTTCGGTTGCGGGGTGTTCCCCTTTAGCTCCTTACCACCAGCGGCCTTTTTGCGCTTAGGGGACTCTTCTAATAGCTTACGACTATTAAACTGCGAGTCCAGCGCAGAGAGGAGATCATCAGCTCGGCGAAAACTATCTCTAGCAACACCGAAACAGCTAATCAGCCCCATCAGGCCGCCTTTAGTTTGGCGCATGAACGATTTCATCTCGTTCGCAACCTCGACACAAGCATCACAACAAAACTGCAAATTGGGCCCCTTTGATAGGTCATCACTTGTCCGGCCAGTAAAACCGGCGCACTTGGTATGCACCATATTTTCACACAGCCAGCAAGTCATATTCGACTGGTCAGCCCTGATTACGAGGCTGCATTTCTTGCAGAAACAGACTAAATTTTTATTATTCATTTTATTTATTAGGACCACTGTACCAAGAAAGCGAATTGAAATTTATAAACGAGCAGTTATAAGTACCGCAAGAGCGCTGAAACTGCACGCTTAGAACTTTCAAAGCAAAGAGAGCAAGAGAGCGGGAGCGTAACTAAGTTAAAGTGCATGCACAAAAGAGAAAACGGTGTGGATAAAAAAAAGAAAACACATAAGAATTACGAAAATAAAACAATTAATAAGTATTAAATACAAAGTGCACTCGCGAAGCGAACGGAGTTTAAATTTATGTTTAAATAACTCGGAAGAAAATTAAAATTGTTTTGATAACACCCACCGATGGGAATAAACGAAAACAAAATACAAAATTCGAAGCGCAGAAAAAAAACACGACCGTTCACTTTGAAAGTCAGAAACGATTTTGTGTTATTATTTTGTGTGTTTTGAGCGCGTTCGTGATATTTATCCCGTTCACCCTGTGCCAAATATATATATTTATTTCAGGTTTGTGTTCTGTGTCTTCTAGGGTTCCTTTTATTGTTTATAAACCCTCATACCTGACGGCCCCAGCCGTACTCGAAAACGGCATCCGCCCTGCTGGACCAGGACGCACTGCTTTCCGCCCCTTCGTTGTTGACCTAGAACCTCCGGTGCTGCCTCAATCTCCGAGGGCCACTCCTGCCTCTGGACCTCCATCCACCGCCGCTCGTCGGGCAACGACACCTGCCGCATAAATGAAGGCCTGATGGTTCTGTCCGGCGCGGAACTCTGCCTGGCGAACTTCGGCCTTCCTCCAGGCACGGAATCGGCTCACACCCACGGGCCTTTCTCCATGGGCTCCTCCTCCTGCGCCGACCTACCGCCGTCTGCCGATATGGACTCGACCGAGGTCGGTGGTGTCGGCGGTGTCACGTGGGCGTGGCCCCCCATGTAGGCGGGGGTCTCTGGGGTTGGGTGGGGTTTATGCGCCTCCTCCGCGTCCTCGGTCGGCGCTCCGGCCGGTCCCTCCGGCCAGGACCACGTCACGGCATGCTGCCTCCAAAGGACCCCTTGCACCGTGAACGAATGCAGGGCACGGCTCACATGGGCCATGGGTATCTCCGTCCGGAAATACCATACTTGAGGCCCATGCGTGTCCTGCTGCTCCTGCCGGCCGGGCGGAGATGGCTCGGCTGGGTTCACCTCCTCCTGCTGCGATGTTGGTGGTCTCGCCGGTGGCTCCTCATCCTGCTCCCAATAGAGCGGGACATGGCGGGGCGTGGGTGGGCGGATGGGTGTCCACTTTGGGGGTGCTGGCACCTCCTCATCCTCTCCGTAGGGCAAGTAGCGGGGAGTGGGAGGGACTCCGGGCATCCCTGGCGAGGCTGGTGGGACCTCATCCATCAGGACGGGTCCTGCCGAGAGACGATCCTCCTCCTCCTGTGCGGCACGGAGGACCGCCTCCCACTGCGCCTCGGCATACCTTTGCCGCCGCCTTGCTGCCTCCTGTCTCTCCTCCTTCTCCTCCTCGGCCTCCCGTTTTCTTTTGGCCTGCTGTTGGGCCTCTTGCAAGGCCGAGTGGATGGCCTCCATGTCTGCCCCGGTGAGCTCCCGCTCTCCATGCAGTCCAGGGGTGTTGGGGTCCCCGGGTAGGATGCTGCCCATCATAGGGTCCACGGCCCTCCGGAGCCGCCACTGTCTTCGCTCCACGGCCGGGTCGTCCACCATCTCCACGTCGCTGTCGGAGCTGACGTTGGTTGGTTTTCTACCTTGGTTTTTTCCGTCTCCCTTTCCAAGATCCCGATATTTCCCTCGGGATTTCCACATTGTTCCTCTCTTGTGCCGCATTCCGTTATTGTCAGCCCTTCTTGGCATCTTGGCATTTTCCTTCTGTTTTTTTTGCAGTCGCTTGGCTTACTTTCTTCGGCCGACATAGATTTATACATTTCTCACCCTTATAGAGTCTCACGACGCTACGGGCTGAGCTACCTTGTTATTACTTGTACTGTGTTTGTCGTATCATTAATTAATTGTTTAATTATTATTTTTTTTTTGTTTAGCCCTTCCTTGTGTGTTCCCTGTGCTACGCGGCGTATAGGTGGATGACTTGGGCGTATGCCCGATGTTGAATCTGCCTGCCTCGTTGCATGAATTCTGTCACTTTGTTGACTCTGGTTTATGCCCGACGATGATTTATTTATTCTGTGTCTCATCCTTGCGATTGTCCTTTCTGCGTGGCGTATGGATGACTCTTGCTTCGGCCTGACGCCTAATGCTGTTGCCTCGCAGTCTGTATCAATGTGAAATCCTTGTCCTAGTCCTCCGATGTGTCCGCCGTCTGCTCTTGTGCCGTTTCTGTTTGTTGCTGCTTAAGCTCGCCAATGTGAATCGTCCGCTCTTTCTTCGCATTTGTGTGGCGTATTTTGCAGATTACCGGCGAGACTAAATCTACAACCTGCTACGGACCATCGTACCTCGGAGCTATTTTCACAGCAAACCCTTCGGCTGCTTTGGATAGGTGGTGTTCTTTTACCCATACTATGCTGCCCACCTCCGGCGTCCACTGCCTCCTCCTGGGATGCCTTTTCCATGTTATGGCGTACGATTTCGAAGATCTCTTGTAATTTAGCTGCATTCTCGTCTGGGGTCTCTGTGCTTTTCCCCGAGCCTAACGTTTCCCTGTCGTATAATGCGTTTGGCAAACGGGGTTCTCGGCCTTGAGTCCCGAACTTTGATATTATTCGTTCTCTGAACGCCCTCTCTGAACAAAAATATCATCTGGTTTCCGTGCTTTGATCTTGGCAATGGCCCGACGAAATCCGCACATTCTGTTGCCCTTGGTTCCTCTGGAGTAAGCATTTTCCCTGCAGCCTGGAGCTGATTGGGCTTGTATTTCAGGCAAACTTCACACTTGCGCACGTGGGTCCTGGCGTTTCTGTGCAATCTTGGCCAGTAGTACCGGGCTGCCAGGCATGCTGTTGTTCTTCTACTCCCAATATGACCAGCGGATGGGGAGTCATGGTTTTCTTCCAGTACGGCTTGTCTTAGACCCTGCGGAACGCACAGTTTCCAAGCCACGACATCTTCATTGCCCGCTCTGTGAGGAATGTGCCTATAGAGAGACTCGCCTTCCATTACATAATCTGGCGCCCAGACTTACCTAGCACGCTGCACGTATAAAGGGATGGGGCGCTTCGATTAATGAGCGGTCGATTGGCACTGGACGATAGTGTCGATCGATGGGCACAGAAAACTGGAGATGTCGACACAGGAAGGGTAACACTAAAAAAATATCGCCACCGCCGGATGGCAACGCTGCACCAATTCAAATCATCGCGATCGACTGGAAAACCGATCGGGAAAGCACGCGAGAAGTCTATGGGGGAAACATCTTGGGCGGGACATTCAAAGGAGTTACGAAGAACTCGAGAAGTCTATGGGGGAAACATCTTGGGCGGGAAAAGAAATGGAGCATCGGCGCTGTGGAACTCAGGTACGGGCTGTGAGCGTCGAGGGAACCATTTGAAGGAGCAAGAGAACTCGAAGGCTACAAGAATTTACAAAGAAAACAGCCAGAGAGGAAAATCAAGTCTATGGGGAAACATCTTGGGGCGCGAACTACATAGAACGAGAAGGAGCGACGTCGAGGGAAGGAGGACCAACATCAGCGATCCAGAAGAGCGGATCCAAGGAGAACTCCAAAATAACAGCCGGAGAAGAGGTGCAAGTCTCATTTCGTTCCCGAAGAAAGGGGAGAATGTGAGGAGTTAAATAACTCCTCACAAATAAATGAGAGTTTGGAGGAATACCGCTGGTGAGAGTTTGGAGAATACAGCTGGTGAGAGTTTGAAGAATACAGCTGGCGAGATTTTGGAGAGAAACAAGAAGAGAGTTAAGGGAATACGGCTGGAGAGAGTTTGGAGAGAACGTGTAACGGTAGAAGGCGGCAGACTTTGGACCGAGTATGGTGCCGTGCGCAAAACCGAATAAGGAGAAGGCGAGAATTAACGGGATACGCCGACCTATATAAGCGGGCCGAGCGCAGGAAGCGGGATCAGTCGATCGCAAGGAGTCAATTTAGCAAGATCATTAGACAAGCAGTAAATCAGTGAAGAAAACAAGTCAAGTTAACATCAGGGAGAAGGCAGAGCCGCGCCGAGTCAACAGGAGCACGATCGCTACATCAAGATGTTCGGGACTTAGAGTTGAAGTCGCCGAGCTGAGAAACAGGTAGCTGAGGTCCTTAAGGCATCACGCGGCTAAGTCTAGGAGCTTTGTTCTAATTCTGGTCGCGACTTGAGCTTGGCATATTGCTCGGCGAGTCCGACAGAAGTGAATAAAAAGAGTCCTTCGACAAAGAACCGTGGGCTCGGAAGGGAAGTTGTCCGGAACCAGCTGCCGTGCGAAAACAATTGCCTTGGCGAATTTCGGCATACGCCTGAACCGGTAGGCGAGAATTGTGCAGGCCCTGGTGCGTCTAGCCAAGAAGGACGCGCATCAGAACTACGGGTGTCTCGAGAGGCGTATGCGTCGAGAGCACAGTAGTTCACCGCCAGAGTCCTAGTCAGGCAGCTGACCGAATCCCGAGAGCCAAAGACCCGCTGCATCTAGTCTCACAAGAGCACACGGAAAACGGAGTCAGGATTCGCGCCGTAAGCAGAGCGAGGACATCGAGGACACAAGAAACGACGAGCAGTCATCGCAGCAGCAACCAAGCCATACTACAACGTATCCAGTCCACGGCTAAGAGGCGAGGGCGGAAGCGTTCGTCTTGAACCCTAGCGTCCTGCCACGAGGACTGCATTGGCGGCCTTCCGGCGTATGCTTGAACCGTCAGGTAGAAACTGGGTAAGCGTCTGGTGTGACCGGCCGGGACAGATCCAGGGACAGGAGGCTGTGGCTGCGAAAGGCGTACGCTTTGAGAACCCAGTGCCTGGTTACCCTAGTCTGGGAATAGTGATGCATCCCTAGACCCTCATAGCCCCTCGGCCAAAAAAACGGAGGCTTTCCGGACCAGCACGAAGCGAGGCAGCGGAGAGCGACTGTGGAGCATCCACAAATCCATGAGAAAGGCGTTGACACAATCATCTGTCACCATTAGTCCCAGGCCGAGGGACAAGTCGACGAATGAAGATCCTAGTATAAACATCCTAACATTCTGTGCGTTCTCACTAGACAATCGGGCAGTCACGTTTATATAAATTTGGTGGGACGAACAACACACATCTTCTGAGCTAGCCGCACGATACTTGTACCGAGCAGACATAAAAAAATTAGTTCGTTACGCTCTGTAAACCATTTAATCATTGAAATGTGGATTTATGTGTGTGCGTCTGAGCACTAACCATACAACATATAGACTGGTCATTTCATACAACGAATTTGGTCACAAAATTTTTCAATCGGGGGGCCCCAATGCTGGAATCGGCAGCCCCCGACACTTCGTGTGCCTTCGGGTTTTTTCGCTCTCGTTCTAATTCTTTTTTTCTTTTTTTTTAGCGTCCAATTGGTTTTTTTTGATGGTTGCTGTCATGGTTGCTGTCTGAAACGGCTCAAGTGTGGCCATCCACGTGTTTTTTGAGAGAGTTAATATTCCAAGGAAACTGTGGGTTCAAATTGATTGAAACTTTCCTTAAAGTTAGTTCGATTGCATATCAATTTTTTGAAATATATCCCGATTTGGCACACGACCTGTGAGGGGCGTAGGAATTTTTTAAAAGTTAGCGTCGAATTGGTATTTTTTGATGGGTGCTGTCGTGGTTGCTGTGTGAAATGGCTCAAGTGTGGCCATCCACGTGTTTTTTGAGAAAGTTTATATTCCAAGGAAACTGTGGGTTCAAATTGATTGAAACTTTCCTTAAAGTTAGTTCGATTGCATATCAATTTTTTGAAATATATCCCGATTTGGCACACGACCTGTGAGGGGCGTAGGAATTTTTTAAAAGTTAGCGTCGAATTGGTATTTTTTGATGGGTGCTGTCGTGGTTGCTGTGTGAAATGGCTCAAGTGTGGCCATCCACGTCTTTTTTGAGAAAGTTTATATTCCAAGGAAATTGTGGGTTCAAATTGATTGAAACTTTCCTTAAAGTTAGTTCGATTGCATATCAATTTTTTGAAATATATCCCGATTTGGCACACGCCCTGTGAGGGGCGTAGGAATTTTTTAAAAGTTAGCGTCGAATTGGTATTTTTTGATGGTTGCTGTCATGGTTGCTGTCTGAAACGGCTCAAGTGTGACGTGATCATGGGAAAGTATTGATTTCAAGAAAACTGTGGGTTCAAAGTGATTGAAACTTTTCTCAAAGTTAATTCGATTGCCTACCAATTTTTAAAATATCTCCTGACTTGGCACACGCTCTGTAAGGGGCGTAGGAATTTTTCAAAGGTTGGCGTCGGTTGGTATTTTAAACGACAGAAAATAAGTTGGTTCATGCAATGGCTAACGATTGGTTCATGTAATAGAGTGGGCGGCACTTTTATATCCCTTTAAACTACGCAAACTGTAATGCGATTTTCTCAAAAACTGTGGGAAATTTTTTTATCAAATTTTCCAAAAACATTACTAAAACATCCCTACATACGCCTATATATACGGAATTTTGGCACACGCTCTGTGAAGGACTTTATTTCATATTCAATTTTTTAGTCCTTTTTTGTATGGGCTGATTGAGAGGCTTGCCCACTGTAAAGCGATTTTCTCAAAAACTGTGGGTTTAATTTTTATAAAATTTTAAGTTTATATCCTTGAAGTAAAGTCCTTTAAGCTGATGTAGCGTGCAACTTGGCACACGCTCTGTAAATTGAGATATTCTACAAAGTATGGGGAGTCGATTTTTCAAATGCATTTTTGAAATACTTCCAGACCTCCAATATGCTTAAATCTTACATATATAGTTAGGATTTTCTTTTCTTAATATTTTTGCATATAAAAGTTTTCAATTAAGTGCTTAAATAGCTAGAAAATCAAAAAAATAAAAACAGCCTCAATGTTCCACATTCCACCGTTCCGCCATCGACGCTAAGTCACCGACGCTAATTTGACGCACATGATAAAATACCAAAAAGTATTTAAAATACCATATTCGGTCACACTGCAAACGAACTCGCGCAATGAGCGAAAAAAACCCTAAGGCACATGAAGTGTCTGGGGCCTGCCACTAACAGCTCTGGGGCCTCCCCGAAGATTTTTGAGTGTCCATATTGCTTGTATGAAATGACAAGTCTATATGTTGTATGGTTAGTGGTTCAATGAAAAGATTTTATTTGAAAATGGTTAAAATTTTGTTTGGACATTAATAAAAATCGCGTGGCTTGCAATTAATTTAAAATTACAAAAACTACAAAATATGATAATTTTTTTCTTTATGCACATCAAACAAACTCAACGACGTGGACAAGGTCGAACTATTGGTGACTTCACTACAAAATCAATCCACTGTGCCGGCGCACATCTGGCTGAAATATATCAAGGCCCGACTGGTGGTGACCCAAACGCCCGACGAGCACAAGGTTTTCGAAAAGATGTGCGGCGAAGCATTGGATTACTTTTACAGTAAGTTATGGCAACCAAATGAAATGGAAAACCCGATTAATATATTGTTTACCAGACATACCGCTCTGCACTTCTATTGTGAACCACCGGGTTGACCAAGGAAATGTAAAAAACCATGTGGTGTGGGCCAAACTGCTGGCGGGCTACGACATTAACCCTTTTGCTTTCTGGCATTACCGACAAAAAAGAAGCCACCATATTCAAAGAACTCCTGCAGAAGCACTGCGGCAGCTGGAAATGCGGCGAAATGAAGCGGAAGATCATGCAACAATTAGTGTACGACTTTAAGCAAGATCTACCCGAGATGACAACAAAGAATGGTGACTGGAATTGGTCAAAACTACACAAAAGCAATGTGGAGGATGTGCAGGCACTTCTTATTTGAGCACACCCTGGCCAAGTTTCACATTGCCGATTTCCTCTGGCTATGTTCCATCGAGTTTATTCACGGCAAAGGCGGTATCATAAAGAGGAGGAGGAATCCTTCGAGGCAGTGGCCAAGAGAGCAAGCCGCTTCAAATTTTCACCGAGACTCAAATAAAAATATTAAAGAATGGAGGAAAGCCAGGCACATTCAATGCTACAGACATTTCTGCTGCGATTTGTCTGCACACAGCAGGGCCTTGTGCGTATAACCATTTATACAAAAAAGGATTTCCTTTGCCAAGCCGATCCACTTTATATAGATGGTTAGCAGAAGTTCCTATTAAAGAGGGTATCCTAGACCTTGTGATTGACCTAATGGACAACGAAGAAATGCTTGAAGTGGATAAGCTATGCGTTTTGTCTTTCGATGAGATGAAGATTACTGCTGGTTTCGAATATGAAAGTTCAGCGGATGTCGCTTATAAGCCAAGTAATTACGTTTAAATGGCCATAGTTCGTGGGTTGAAAAAATCTATTAAACAGCCTGTATTCTTTGACTTCGATACTCAAATGAACGTGGATATTTTGAATGACATCGTGAAGAAGCTTCACAAAAGGCGTTATCCCGTAGTAGCTATTGTCTCAGACTTAGGCTCTGGAAATCAAAAGTTATGGAGAGAGCTTGGCATATCTTGAAGTAAGTTTTAAATAACAATTCATTAATATAAATAGAAAAATTTAAATAATTTTTGTTTTAGCAAAAACCTGGTTTAGCCATCCAGCGGATGACAACATCTATGTTTTTTCGGATACACCACATTTAATAAAGTTGGTCCGTAATCACTATATTGGCAGCGGATTAGTCATCAACGGCAAAAAATTAACCAAGACCACAGTTCGACAGGCCATTAACCACTGCGCTAAGTCTGATGTGTCTATATTAATCAAAATTGGCGAAAATCACATCAATGTTGGCTCTCTGGCCAAACAAAAGGTAAAATTGGCAACTCATTTGTTTTCCAACACAACAGCGTGTGTCATCAGGCGATGCTATGAGTTCGGGTATGAAGTGGAAAACGCATGCGAAACCGCGGATATTTTTAAAGTATTCAATGATTGGTTCGACGTTTTCAACTCTAAATTTTCAACTTCCAACTCTATAGAAATGACACAGCTATATGGTAAGCAGATTAATGTCCAACGAGCCGTTTTGGTTAAGATGACAGAAATTATATGCAAAGATATAGTTGGCAAAGCTCATAGGTTGCCTTTCAATAAGGAATTTTTGTCAATCATATCCCTGGATGGTCTACTGGTATATTTGACTAATAATTACCAGATGGACTACTTACAAGTCGACTTAACTAAGACATTTTGGAAAACTTTTTTGGCGCCAGGCGAGCGAGAGGCGGACAGTATGACCATCCAACTGCTCTTCAATTTAAGTATAGGCTAAGAAAATATATTACAGGTATGACCAAAATAAAAAAATAATAATTAATAACTGATTTTAATAACACAAATCGTCAAATGTTTAGCACTGTGTTTTAGCAATGTTTTTATAGTAATTGATTTAGGTTTGTTCGTCTTTTTTGTTTTATTATACCCGTTACTCGTAGAGTAAAAGGGTATATTATATTCGTGCAAAAGTATGTAACAGGTAGAAGGAACCGTTTCCGACCCTATAAAGTATATATATTCTTGTTCAGGATCACTAGCCGAGTCGATATAGCCATGTCCGTCTGTCCGTCTGTCTGTCCGTCCGTATTAACGCTGAGATCTCGGAAACTATAAAAGCTAGAAGATTGGAATTTTGCATGTAGATTTTAGGATTTCCTATGCAGCGCAAGTTTGTTTCAAAATGGTGCCACGCCCCCTCTGACGCCCACAAGCCACAAGCTGTGGCCACAGCTTTGATGCTATTATGAAAATTTTTTGATATGTATTTGTTTCGTCAATACCTATCGATTGGCCAAATAAAAGTTTGCCACGCCCACTCTAACGCCCAAAAACCCATTAAACACTTAAGCCTGGCTAGCGCCTACATTTCCGCCTTTCATGGCATATACAATAGCGCCATCTAACGGATGACTTTGGAACAGCTGGCCAAAGTGCTCAACAGAGTCAACGTTAATTCTCGATAAGGAAATTGCGATGGCTTTTATTTGTCAATACCGAACTATATCCCAAGAACTATGCAAATCAAATCAAGTTAGCCAATTGGAGGTGTTCCCTGGGTACCGATTTTAACATAAAAATCGGGAGCTAATTCGAGCGGCGAAAAACATACAAGAAGGCATATTTATATTAAGTTGTTTAGCTAAGTAACGGGTATCTAATAGTCGAGGCACTCGACTATAGCGTTCTCTTGTTTTTTCCTTTATTTAAACAGACTAACAAAAGAAAAAATATCGGCACTCGGTATTAGGCCCTCCGACCCTAAGGTATTTTAATCTGGTAATTTTTTTGTCTTTTCGTGTGGCTGTGTTATTATTATTCTATGATCTTTCAAAGCTGGCTGCGCTTTAGAACTATGAGGATGTGTTGGTCTATTTCGGGCTGCTCGAAGTCAGCGCATTCCATTAGATCAAAGAATCCGTGATTCAGATGCACGATCCAGTGGCGAGCTGCGCAAGAACCCTTTCCCCAAGCAGCTTGCTCTCTTGGCCACTGCCTCGAAGGATTCCTCCTCCTCTTCATGATACCGCCTTTGCCGTCAATAAACTCGATGGAGCATAGCCAGAGGAAATCGGCAATGCGAAACTTGGCCAGGGTGTGCTCAAAGAGTTTTCCAACTCCTTATATTCCTCCAGATGCTGGCATAATGATCGATTTTCCTTTTCCATCTCATGAACCCTTTTCCTGAGGCTTTTGTTCTCAATAAGCAATGTGGAACGTATTATATTGTCCCTGTAATAAAAATAAATTAATTAATTTATTTCCTAATTATTACTTGTTCAACTTACTCTGTTTGCGTGGTTGAATCGGCATAGCCTAATTTCGGAATATTGAAATCAGGCTCTCTGTCTGGAACAGCATCTTTGTTCCTTTTCTTAAAGGTCTGACCACTTTGTGTTGACAACTTCCAATGAGCAGACCTAAAATGTGTTTCGCAAATTTTGGAATAATCGCCAAGTTTGCATCCCAGCTATTCCTCCCACAGCGCTCTTGTTTGCGACACACATTGCAAAAAGTCATGTTGCTCAAGGGTTAATTCTGTAAAAAATTCGTCCGGAGACAACCTTTTCCGTCAAAAAACGAACACGCATTGACCAAAACCCGAACGTTTAGGCAGCCGACGAGACTACCTTATTTCAATATTATTTTGCTTTTTGGAGTTGATGAGTTTGTAGTGTAATATTTATAATAGTCATAAGAATAATAATTATTTATAAATATACTGGGCATCTGTAATTTTGTTTGAGCCGGATAAACTCAAAAAATTAACGGGCATCTTTAAACAGAATTAACTGATAGAATTAGAGCGCACGCAAAAACATTCCACGGCTTCGGCTCGTTAGCTAATGGGGTGGATTCTTGCTCTAATTCTTCAAGGGCTACTCGATTATTATTAAATACTCAATTTGCGTGCTTCGACAAACCAAAAACTATAACCAGGAGAGAAAGCACTCTTACACTTGGTTTATTGTCGGGCTCAAAGCCCTTTTAACCTGTGATCGAATCTACCGCCTCTTTCCACCTCAGCTGTCGAGGAGGCGGGGTTCAGCCCACCCTTCCATTTTCCCTTTCTTTAGAATGGCCCCTTTTGCGGTTGTGGTTTTACGGTGGCCCCATTTCCGCCGAGGACAGGCAAGATTTACCACATTACAAACATTTTATTTATTAACTAACAAATTTAAATTCTCACAAAAATATTAACGCCCAATACACGAAATAAAATTACCATCGGTATAAAAATAATAAACATAAACATGTACAATAAATATAATAAGTTCCATAAATGACTTATAAAACTAGGTAATACAGATGTAAGTTCAATGGTTTTTAATAAATTTGGCATGCTTAAATATATTAATTGAGTAATTTAATTGACTTTTACTTTAGACATTTTTCTTCTTGGTCTTTATTTAAATTCAATTGCATACAAAATGAAATAAAACTCGGAGAGTGCAAAGACAATGCCCATCATCACAACTCGAGTATTTTGCTAGCTCCAAATTAAAAACTACTGCATTCGGTTCTCCCTCAAATTTTACTTTGCTTTTAACATACACTTTTTATACCCTTGCAGAGGGTATTATAATTTTGGTCGAAAGTGTGCAACGCAGTGAAGGAGACATCTCCGACTCTATAAAGTATATATATTCTTGATCAGGATCACCTTCTGAGTTGATATAAGCATGTCCGTCTGTCTGTTTCTACGCGAACTAGTCTCTCAGTTTTAAATATATTGAATTGAAACTTTGCACACACCCTTCTTTCCTTTGTACGCAGTATATAACTCGGAACGGCCGGGATCGGCCGACTATATCCTATAGCTGCTATATAACTGAACGATCGGAAATGCCATAACTTTTGTGTTTTCAAAGTTAGGAAGTATTTGGTTGGTATTTTTTATGGGTTTTATTTTTGGCCGATCAATCCGACCTATCGAATTTCATAAGGATCGGCCGACTATATCCTATAGCCGCCATATAACTGATTGATCAGAAATGCCATAACTTTGGTGTTCGTAAAGTTAGGAAGTTGGGATTTTATATGGGTTTTATTTTTGGCCAATCAATCCGACCTATCAAATTTCATAAGGATCGGCCGGCTATAACTGAATGATTGGAATGGCATAACTCTGGTGTTTTATACCCTTGCAGAGGGTATTATAATTTTGGTCAGAAGTTTGTAAAGCAGTGAAGGAGACGTTTCCGACCCTATAAAGTATATATATTCTTGATCAGGATCAATAGGAGAGTCGATATAGCCATGTCCGTCTGTCCGTCTGTTTCAATACCGTTTGCGAGCTCAGTTTAAAAGCCAGCGATCTGAAACGTTCACACTCGTGCTAAAATCAATCAGATCAAGTTTGAAAATCGCCCCGACCGGACATCTATATCATATAGCTCCCATAGGAACAATCGGATATATCTTGCAAGAATTGATGATATTTCACGCAGTGTAGAAGCTATTGACATGCATCTTTCCAAATTGTATTTTTTATGCATACCTTGATGAGGGTAAAAGCGCGTGCCGATCGGACGTCTATATCCTATAGCTCCCATAGGAACAAGAGGGTGAAATCGGTCCAAATTAGATGTTTTTTAAAATATTTTGCGCAGTGTATAAGCTATTGACATGGCTCTCAGTAGAGCTTTGGCAGAGGACCGGGCAGAGCAAATAAAACCTCTATACAGTTCCTTACTCTATGACTAGAGCACCAGATGGGGTTCGAGGAAGTAAAAGCAAGACTTGTGGCAGACCAGGTGCTAGACTCGATGTAGAACTTTAATCCCACCATTGGTGGAACACATACACCCAAAAAAAAATAGTCATAGAAACGAAACTATTGTTACATGAATTCTACACTATTCAGTATAAAAAATTTCTCTATAAGATGAGTATTATATAAATACTTCGATAGTATTATATACTCCCGAGTATAAAATTTAAACTCATTCAGTATACTTGTACAGAAATACTGTGCTACCGGTATGTAGTATACATTTCATATTATTTCGTATAGCTCGTATACTATTGGCTGCGAGCTGTGGTATACATTTTGAACCCTCCCTATAAAAAGAAATCCGAATTTGTATTTATTTTTATTTTTATTCCTTTATTAAATTATTATACATGTGTTTTAATAATTACATTCGTATATTTTGTTCCTACTTAGCTAGCAAAATAACTGTAGTATTTGAAAAACTGAAAAAATAAGTTTGTTGTTAAAATGTACATGAAAATATAGATTTTAATTTATTTTTTTGCATAAAGTATATATTGATGAAAAACATAACTATGTATTTCCGTGGCATGAATTGGTTTCATCTAAGTGATTTGCGCACGCGTATAGATGAATATATGTATATACATACATACACCTGTTGGCGGAGTACATACGACTGAGCAAATTACTTGTAAACACCACTAGTTGATTGCGATTTTTGCACAGAACAATTATAACGTTTATGTACTTACGTTTATTTATATTCAATTTACCAATTTGGCCCTTATTATTAAAACAATTGTAATTTACTTGGATGTGTACGTACGTCTTCAACCTCCACGAATTTCACCAGAATGCAGGAACCCGATGACAGCAATTATGCACTAACGCGACGAAAACCACTAAAATGTGGTAACGCGTTTCGAGATCGAACAGTTTAATTTGTCTTAGTTTCACACCAAAGACAAAAATCGAAACTCGGGTTAGATTTTAAACTACAGAGTATTGGCCTTATAATATGTGGTGTTGAATTACTACTACTGAGTATAGGTTTCATATTATTTGGTAATAAATTAATACTGACTTCCTGTATACTGCCTGTAGTTTTTTCTTGAAGCCAGGAGTATTAATTTTAAACTGAAAACTTATTTGTATGTGGTATAAAAATTACACCACATATTAGAATTGTAGACTCTTCGCTATAGAATTGCCACTAAAAAGTATAGGCGTTATATTCTTAGGTATTGAATTAATAGGTTCTCTTCAGAGAGCGAAGGAGATGATGCCATAGAGTAAGAAGCTATATAGAGGTTTCATTTGCTCTGCCCAGGCCTCTGCCAAAGCTCTGCTGAGAGCCATGTTCGAAGCTAACTTCTTCTAACTTCGGTTTCTCACCACTTCTAACACGTGCGAAGCACAAGCAATAGTATGGGGAATTCTCGCACCTATCCTTAGGAATAAGAGCGACCAGTCCAGCTGCAGAATCTCACCATGGGCATGGAATGAAGCTCGATTCGAACATTTGCAAAACTCTCTTTTTTTCCGTTTTTCCCCTACGTGGCATCAATGGCAAAGTCACTCGAGAGCGCGGGCAGAGCAAATGACGCCTCTATACATTATTACTCTATGATGATGCTCGCGCCCATAGAGTAAGAAACTATATAGAGGTTTCATTTGCTCTGCCCGGGCCTCTGCCAAAGCGCTGCTGAGAGCCATGTTCGAAGCTAACTTCTTCTAACTTCGGTTTCTCACCACTTCTAACATGTGCGAAGCACAAGCAATAGTATGGGGAGTTCTAGCACTTATCCTTAGGAATAAGAGCGAGCAGTGCAGCAATAAGAATTCACCATGGGCATGGATTCAAGCTCGATTCGAACAAATGAAAAACTCTCTTTTTTTCCGTTTTTCCCCTACGTGGCATCACTGGCAAAGTCACTCGAGAGCGCGGGCAGAGCAAATGAAACCTCTATATAGTTTCTTACTCTATGAGGAGGGCTAAGCCCGGCCAAAATTGGAAGAGTCGGTCAAAAATTTGAGGGTGGAATCTCGAATTAATATTTTGTAAAAATAAAAATACATAAATATGTAAATACATGTTCTTGGAATTACTCGAATTATAGAAAACATTGTCTTAGTTGGCGGGTATCGAAGCTGATTCCATAATCCCAAGAAGGAGACATATTCCTAGAATCCAAAGTGCTCGTTCTCTCTGAAGAGCGAGACCGCAAAATTAGCGAGATGGTATTGCCAATCTTTTGAAAAACGGCCTAAAATAAACAAACGTTTTTGAAATACAACATTTTAAAGGGTATGCAAAATTCGTTTAATATTAACAATTCTCCATTTTTTTTATGAAATTAGCTTAAAAATGGTACTTTCTGGCTTGTTCGAATACATTTTTAAAAATAAACAATTTTTTGCAAAAGTATCGAAGTTTTGGAAATACATAATTTTAAAGGGTATGCTTAATATTGACCATTCTAAAAATTTTTTTTTTGCGATTAGCTTAACATTGACATTAACAACCAAGAGTTTAGATGATTCTCTCAAACTTCATAGTGATTTTTTTCACGTAAACTACGATGAAATGGTTAAGCTATTTCCTTCGAAATTCTTACCGAAATGAAGTATTTAGCTGTAGTTCCTAGAGTTGTTGTTCGTGTCGATGACTTTGTGTTACCAAACTCGGAGATGGCGGTGAAAAATTGTGTTGTTTATAATAGAATTTTGCCAGTCCAGTTTATATAATCAAATATTTAAGTTAACAATTTTTAAATTATAGAATTACTTTAGTGAGATATCGTGATAATTTATCCTTTTTGTGGTCACGTTTTTTTATCGCTTCACACTTTTCCGCCCCACCATTGAGGTAGAGTGATTGTCGCGTTTTTTATGTGGTATCCCCCTTAGGCCTAGTCCACAACTTCATTGATTCATTCAGTTAGAGAAAGCAGTTTCAAACAATGTTTGCATTTGCTGCTACATAGCAGCAATTTCAATAAAAATATTGCTCTGCTCTCGCTATTGCTCTGATTTCGTTCGGCTCTGTAGCATAGCAGATAGCACAAAAGCAAAACGGTTGCTCTTCTGCTCTGCTCTGTAGCACAGAAGTACAGAGTACAGAGCAATAGCAATAGCAAAAAATGCCAGTCATACTATTTGTAGTTGTAGCTGTAGCACAAGCATCGACAGCGAGAGTGAAAGCAAAGCGAACGAAAATAAAAGCAACTCTGCTTTTGCTCTCGTAGCAACTGTGTAGTTGCTGTCATAGCATTTTTGTAGTTGCTCTCATAGCAGCTCCGTATTTTGCCGCATACCAGATCTTACCGTTATATTTTGTTTTGGTACACATGCACGGTTTTAAACAAGCAGTAATATTAATTCACCTCAAGCGTAAACATGGCTTCGCGAAAAAACAATATTTTAAAATATTTTGAAGACGATGGGTCAACATATGTGCAGTGCAAATCTTGTAATCGGTCTTTAAAGAAAGATCGTACATTTAATTTAAAGAAACATATTGTTGGAGTGCACAAAATAAAAATAGATAATCTAGACGAGGAGTCCACTTGTTCAGAAAATATAACAGAACCCAGAAAAGAAATAATTAAAGTTAAAATAAACAAAAAACAGTTAATTCGTTCATACATAGGACTGGTAACAGAAAAAAGCGTACCTTTCAATGTTTTAAATTCGGTAAACATGAAAAACATAATAGATCCGATTTGTCTGGGTCTTACAGAAAAGAGCGGAAAAAGCTTTAAATTAAATGGCAGTAAATGCAAAAATATGCTAAAACATGTGGCGAAAAACATACGCAGCGAAATGCAACAAGAAATGCAGGGCCGCTTACTGTCTTTGAAAATAGATAGCGCAACTCGGCTTAACCGTAATATTTTTTGGAATAAGCGCGCAATTTATTAATGAAAATAAAATTATATCCCGGATTTTAGGCATGTCTGAAATTAAAGGCGCTAGTGGAAGTACGTCTAAAAAATCTTGCCAAAGAAATTATAGCTACTTTAGAGAAGTACAACATCCGATTGAATCAAATTATTTCAATTACATCAGACAATGGAGCCAACATGATAAAAACAACAAAAATATTATCACATAGTTATGCAGCTGATGATGATTTTGAAGGCACAGAGGAAGTGGAAAAAAACATAGACTACACTAAAAAAATTGATAATTTTGAGACCCCAGAAGAATTGCACGTGGGTAATATACAAATATGCCGGTGTGCAGCACATACTGCACAACTTTGCGCTCTTGATGTTTCAAAAAAGGCAGACATTAAAAGCTATGTACTTCAATGTCGCAACGTGACGAAATACATTCGTAAGCCATCAAATGGTTATCGTGAGGCATTTGACTTTCGAAAACTTAAATTGCTTCAATTGGATTGTCCCACAAGGTGCGGTTCAACATATGAAATGATCGATCGACTTAACAACGCTAAGGACGTATTGAGTGAAATTGAAGCAATCGAAAATAAAACGGATGATGAAAATTTCGACGCTACCTCTATGTTGTGGGAGTTTATAGATAGCTACACTTGTATTATGAATCCACTGCAAAAAACTATTGTGAAGTTCCAAGAAGAGCAATTGCACTACGGCAATTTCAACGCTTTATGGCTTACATGCAAATTAACGACAAATCAAATTTTACTATCACGATCAGATAGCGAAGATTCGATTGGTTTTGAAATTGGTAAAACCCTCATTAAAAGCATAGAAACGCGAACGGAATATCTGGTAAATTAATATTACTGCTTGTTTAAAACCGTGCATGTGTACCAAAACAAAATATAACGGTAAGATCTGGTATGCGGCAAAATACGGAGCTGCTATGAGAGCAACTACAAAAATGCTATGACAGCAACTACACAGTTGTTACGAGAGCAAAAGCAGAGTTGCTTTTATTTTCGTTCGCTTTGCTTTCACTCTCGCTGTCGATGCTTGTGCTACAGCTACAACTACAAATAGTATGACTGGCATTTTTTGCTATTGCTATTGCTCTGTACTCTGTACTTCTGTGCTACAGAGCAGAGCAGAAGAGCAACCGTTTTGCTTTTGTGCTCTCTGCTATGCTACAGAGTCGAACGAAATCAGAGCAATAGCGAGAGTAAAAAAAAATACTTTGATGTAGCATAGCATTTTCAATCACTGGTTTCAAATGCTCTGGAGCGCAAAAACCTATCATGTCAAAGAGATGTCAAATCAACACAAATGCAAGGAGACATATCTAAAACAAATACAATGTGGATGGTAATTTTTCAATTTTTTAGTCCTCTTTTGTATGGGCTGATTCAGACGCTTACCCGCTGTTAAACGATTTTCTCAAAAACTGTGGATACGATTTTTATAAGAAGAAACTTCCTTAAACCCGGTGTAGCGTGCATCTTGGCGCACGCTCAGTGGTTCGAGCAAAGACCAATATAATCACTAAGATGCGTAACGCCCATACATTGGTTTTGCAATATGCAGCTTGATTTTTGGTGGCGACGAAAATTCCGCTCTCTCCGCTCGCACAAAGTTGAGAGCGTAAAAATCTAAAAATAGAATTGCACGAATAAGGAAGTGCGTATGTGTGCGTATTTGTTCGAGAAGACGATTTTCGTCCAGAAATCATTTCTGGACTAAGAAACTAATTGTGTGTCAAAAGAACTTCTATGATTGAACAGGATGATTATTTAAATTGCATTTATGTATGTATGTATATATGGGAATGAAGCTTGATGTAAAACTTTTTTATATACCTTAAATATTAATATCTGCATATTTAATTCATAGTTTCGTTTTACATATTTAAATTAAAGCTAAAAACATAACTTTTAATACAAAACATATAAAACTGCTTGATTAAATTTAAAAATATTTCAATAAAGTTTAATATATGTATTTGAATATACTATGATTGTTAAAGAAAAACAAAGCGAAGTTTATTTAAATTGAATATATTTAAAGGATATTTAATTAAATATATGTCGCTTTTTTTATCCATGGCTGTTTTTATTAACTTTAAAATGGAAATATTAAATTTAATTTTTATTCAAATATATTAGTTTATATTGGTCTTTGGTTCGAGATATTCTCCAAAATGTGGAGAGTCGATTTTTCAAATGCATTTTTGAAATACTCCAATATGCTTAAATCTTACATATATAGCCAAAACTTTCTTTTTTTAATATTGTTGCATTTAACAAATTTCTATTACCTGTCCAAATAGTGAGAAAATCAAAAAATAACAGGAACCTCCATGTTCCAAATTCCACAGTTCCGCCATCGATGCTAAGTCACCGACGCTAATTTGACGCACATCCAATAATAATGCGTATTGAAATTTATTGGTATTTTAAATACCTGAAAGCTAGTTGGCTTATGCCATGGCTAAAGAACTAGTTCAAGTAATGGAGTGCGCGGAATTTTTATTTGTCTTTAAACTTAGCGAATAATAAGATTTTCTGAAAATTTGAGGGTACCATTCTATCAAACTTTCAAGAAACATAACTTAAGCATTTCCAAATAGGTATATTTACACGGCACACAATTCTTATTATCTCAAAAACTGTGGGAGTAATTTTTAAAAATATTTATTTAATAATTTTTACAAAGGGGTACACTACTGGCCAAAATAATAAGTACATAGGTATCGTGCTCATTTAGACATAGCTCGAAGGTTATCAAATGCCGGTTCATTGATTATATTTTTAAAAGTTAAAGAGATGTAAAAAATCGGGAATCTCTATTTATTCAATAAAGCATGAATTTAGTCTGGTCAATATAATAAGTATACTGGCATTATTTTTAAATTTTAAAGTAATAAACCTAGAATTGGTATGTTGTGTTTGGTTGACTCCTTGCTTTTTTGAGGTAAAAAATATTCCATAGATGGGCCGAAAAAAAGTAAATTGCAGGGAATAAGGAAAAAGTCTTTGGGAAACAGCGAATTTACATTAACGCTCGGTATGTTTTGTTTAGTATGCCCTAAAATCAAAAGTGCTTACTGAAAAACGAGGACGGAAGAAGAAATCTTCACAAACAACGGACACCCGCATCGTCAGTCTTGCAAAGAAGGACCCATTTATGTCTTCATCAAGACCATCTATGCTGTAATAGGCAATTTAATATCATTTCGAACGGTTCGCCGTAGACTTAAAAATGCAGGATTTTGGGCATATAGCCCAAAAAGTTAAATTTCTAATAAAAACAAGTGAGAACGCTATAGTCGAGTGCCTCGACAATTAGGTACCCGTTACTCAGTTCAAATTATCAATTTGAATTCGGCGATCTCTTAGAGCTGGCAGCTTTACAGCACGAGCATCAGCACGAGCGCTTCTTTAGCGCAGGCAGCTTTTGTCCTGCATCAACAGCTGTGTTTATGTTTATGTTTTTGAGTACAATGCTTACATACATACACACCTACGCCATTGTTTGACTCAGACCTCCAATTATTAACTTGATTTGATTTGCATAGTTCTTTGGATATAGTTTGGTATTGACAAATGAAAACCATCGCAATTTCCTTTAATAGAAATCCTTATCGAGGATTAACGTTGACTCTGTTGAGCGCCTTGGCCAGCTGTTCCAAAGTCATCCGTTAGATGGCGCTATTGTGCCATAAAAAGCGGAAATGTAGGCGCTAGCCAGCCTTAAGCGTTTAACGGGTTCTTGGGCGTTAGAGAGGGCGTGGCAAACTTTTATTAGGCCAATCGATAGGTATTGACGAAACAAATACATATCAATAAAACTTTTCATAATAGTGGCTTGTGGGCGTCAGAGGGGGCGTGGCACCATTTTGAAACAAACTTGCGATGCGTAGGAACTTCTAAGATCTACATGCAAAATGCCAATCTTCCATATTTTTTTTAGTTTCCCAGAACTCAGCGTTCATACGGACAGACAGACAGGACAGACGGACAGACGGACATGGCTAGATCGACTCGGCTAGTGATCCTGAACAAGAATATATACACTTTATAGGGTCGGAAACGCTTCCTTCCAGGCAAATGTCTTCAAAGACCGAGCAGCGTCGCAAGTTCGAGTAACGGAAATGGCAGCAAACCGAGCGTTTTGCCATGTACTTCGAAGACAAGATGATGTTGGCTCAACCCATCAACCTGGAGACAGATGAGCTTTTGGAACAAATCATCGAAGGAGTGCCATCAGCCAATTTAAGGGATCAAGCACGCATTCAACGATTCGCCAACCCGGAGCAGATGCAGCAAGCCTTCGCAAATATCTGCCTCCCGCAGATAAACGAGACCAACGCAGCGAAGAAGACATAGATGGAGGTCTCTGGAAACAACGAATTGCGCTGCAGAAACTGTAACTCCAAGGCCCATTTCGCAAAAGATTGCCGCAAGCCAAAAAGGGCTTTATTGTATTTAATAATTCTCGCTGATGAGTCCATGAGCCATGATGCAATTCTGGGAAGGGATTTCATGGATATTTTTGGATTAAGCATTCATCTAGACACCCTTGACACTATTAAGGATATTAGTTGTAATAGTAACAAAAATATCTCCCTGTCTCACACCTGCAACTTGAACCTGAATTGTGGAACGAAGGATCAACGACATAGAATGGCTGAATAATCTGATGATGTTTGTACGGATTGTGTAGGACAAAATGAAACTGTTAAAGAGCAACTGTTAGGAAATGAAACTGTTAAAGAGCAACTGTTAGGAAATGAAACTGTTAAAGAGCAACTGTTAGGAAATGAAACTGTTAAAGAGCAATTGTTAGGAAATGAGACTTTTAGGGAACAATTAATGGAAGGAGATACTGTTTTGAAGCAACTCGTAAGAGAAGAGACTGTTAAGAAGCAACTTTTAAGGAGGAACTGTTAGGAATACAAACCGAAAAACTGACAAAGAGCATTTTAGGAGAAACGTTTGATGAGGATATGTTAAGCATCAACGTAGTTGATCAATTCCCGGATTATAGCATTGGTAATGAAATCGACTACGAAACCAAGTGCCGGTTTGTCAAAATGTTTAAAACGTTATACGGTACTGCAAAAAGACCAGAAGTACCTTTTATCAGATGTGAAATGAAAATTAACATAGAAAAATCGAAGCCGTTTAGTTGTTCACCTAGGCGGGTAACATATAGTTAAAAAGGATCAGCTTCAGAAAATGTTAGACGAATACCTATATAAAGGCATTATAAGAAATAGCGACTCGGAATATGCTTCCCCAATCGTGTTGGTAAAGAAGAAAACTGGTGATCTTAGATTGTGCATAGACTATCGCAAGCTTAATAAAATTCTAATAAAAGACAACTATCCTCTGCCTTTAATAGATGACCTCTTGGATAAGCTAGTCAATAAAAGTGTATTTTCAAAGCTCGATCTGAAAAATGGATATTTCCACGTATTCGTGAGCAATGATTCGATGAAGTATACGTCTTTTGTGACTCCTTTAGGGCAGTTTGAATTTTTGAGGATGCCCATGGGAATAAAAAATGCTTCAGCCGTTTTTCAACGCTTCGTAAACAAGATTTTTTCCGATTTGATTAGAGAAAATAAAGTTATTGTATACATGGATGACATAATGGTAGCCAGCACAGATATAGAGGAACATTTAAGTACATTAAAGGAAGTATTTATACGTTTAGTTAATAATAGGTTAGAGCTGCGGCTGGATAAGTGTGAGTTTATGCAGTCAAGCATAAAATATTTAGGATTCTTCATAACTAAAGAAGGAATTAGAGCAGATGGTAGAGGTCTTGATGCTATTAAAAACTTTCCGATCCCAGAAAAATTACACAACGTTCAAAGCTTTTTGGGTTTATGCTCATATTTCAGACGCTTTATAAAAGATTTTTATATTTTAGCCACTTTACGATATGTTAAGAACAGATAAAGACTTCAAGGTTACTGAGAAAGAGTTTAATTGTTTTTTAAATCTTAAGAAAAAACTAATCGAATCCCCTGTCTTGGCTATTTATGATGCAAGCTCTTTAGGTTTCGGTGCAGTTTTAATGCAAAAGAAAGGGGATGGAAAATTTCATCCCGTGTTCTATTTCTCAAAGCGAACAACAGAAACTGAGTCCAAGTACCACAGCTTTGAGCTATAAACATTGGCTATCATATACGCCCTTTGCAGATTTCGAATTTACCTTCACGGAAGGAATTTTAATATAATAACCGATTGTAATTCATTAACCCTTACTTTAAATAGGGTCGACCTAAACCCTAGAATTGTGGGCACTCGACCTTCAAAATTTTGATTACGAAGTATTTCACCGATCGGGAAATAAAATGCAGCACGTAGATGCTCTAAGGAGGTGTCATATATTGACGGTTGAGGCCAATAGTTTTGAAGATAATCTGTTAATCTGTCAATCAAAGGATTCAAAAATTTTACAAGTTCGAGACTAGCTAGAGAAAAATCAACTTAAAATGTTTGAAATGAGAAATGGGGTCGTGTACAGAAAATCAAACTACGACAGATTGTTATTTTATGTCCCTGAAGAAATGGAGAGTCATATTTTACAATGAACTTGGACACATTGGCAGAGATAAAATGATAGACGCTATTTTAAAAACATATTGGTTTGATAAAATGAAAGAGAAGTGCAGTAGTCACATAGAAAATTGCCTAAAATGTGTTGTATTTGCTCCAAAAACGGGGAAACCAGAAGGTTTTCTGCATAGTACTCCAAAAAGGGATAAGCCATTCAAGTTTTTGCATATCGATCACTACGGACCAGTGGATAATGGAAGAGCAAATAAACACATCTTTCTGATTGTAGTCGGGTTTACTAAGTTCGTAAGACTGTACACAACCAAGACGACAAATACGAAAGAAGTTTTAAAAACATTAAGCGACTACTTCAGGGCTTATAGCACACCAAAGTCGATTATATCAGACAGAGGTAGTTGTTTTACCTCTAATGAGTTCGAACAATTCTTGTCTCAGAGAACGTAAAGTATACACAGGAGCATTGGGCCTATGATTGCAAAACGTACAGAACCAGAAAACGGTGCACATTGGGACACAGTAATTGAGCAAGTAGAATATACCCTTAATAACACTGTACACAGAAGCATTAAACAGATCCCGAGCAAGATGCTTTTTGGTGTTCAACAGAAAGGAGAGATCGTAGATGAGCTTAGAGAAAAATTGGAAGAAATAAAAGATACGATTGTTACTGAAAGTTTAGAGGAAATACGACTTAAAGCAATAGATAATCAAAATCAAGCTCCGGCATACAATAAAACTTATTTTGACAAGAATAAGAAAAAGGCCAAGGACTACGCAAAGGGGCCTTACGTCATGGTAAAAAACTTTGATAGCACAGCAGGAGTTGCGAGGAAGTTGATCCCCAAGAATAAAGGACCATATGTCATAGTCAAAGTGCTTCGGAACGACAGGTTCTTGTTGCAGGATGTTGAAGGCTTTCAAGTGTCGCGAAATCCGTACAAGGGTGTCTGGAGTGCTCAAAATATAAGACCATGAATAGGGAAAAGGAAAGCAATTATTAAGATAAGAGTATTGTAATTAGCTTTAACTTTAGCCTTAAGAATCTCAGGATCAGGGGATCCAAGTCGCAGGACGGCCAAATTGTAGTAGGCCACCTTAAACCCGATAAACTATCGATTGTTAATGTTAAGCTAACATTAAGGAGAACATAATCTTTAAGCAAGCCCATTGTTAATCATTCTTGATATATGCATTGAATAAAGCGGAATAAAAAGTGCCTAAAGTATTAAATATACCGGTCTTCTCACAAATGTTTTTATATTTTTATACCCTTGCAGAGGGTATTATAATTTTGGTCAAAAGTGTGCAACGCAGTGAAAGAAACATCCCTATAAAGTATATATATTCTTGATCAGGATCACCTCCTGAGTTGATATAAGCATGTCCGTCTGTCCGTCTGTCTGTTTCTACGCGAACTTATCTCTCAGTTTTAACGATATCGAATTGAAACTTTGCACACACCCTTCTTTCCTTTGCACGCAGTATATAAGTCGGAACGGCCGGGATCGGCCGACTATATCCTATAGCTGCCATATAACTGATTAATAGGAAATGCAATAACTCTGGTGTTTTTAAAGTTAGGAAGTTAGTTGGCCAATCAATTCGACTTACCAAATTTCATAAGGATCGGCGGACTATATCCAATAGCTTCAATATAACGATAGGAAATACCATAACTTTGGTGTTTTAAAGTTAGGAAGTTGGGATTTTCTATGAATTTTATATTTGGCCAATCAATCCGACCTACCAAATTTTATAGGGATCGGCCGACTATATCCTATAGCTGCCATATAACTGAACGATTGAAAATGCCATAACTTTGGTGTTTTTAAAGTTAGGAAGTTGGGATTCTTATGAGTATTTAGAATGCATTATATGAATAATTTTGGAGAATATTATTTACAGAATATTCTGCAAGGGTATATCAACTTCGGCTCCGCCCGAAGTTAGCTTTCCTTTCTTGTTAATTTTTTTATTGTTCT
>JAECXW010000652.1:0-26875 GCA_018153365.1 Drosophila fuyamai
TTGTATGTTTTTGTATTTTTTGTATGTTTTTTGTATTTTGTATGTTTTCGTATTTTGTATGTTTTGTATTTTGTATGTTTTTGTATTTTGTATTTTTGTATTTTGTATGTTTTTGTATTTTGTATGTTATTTTGTATGTTTTTGTGTTTTTTTGTATGTTTTTGTATTTTTTGTATGTTTTGTATTTTGTATGTTTTTGTATTTTGTATGTTTTTGTATTTTGTATGTTTTGTATTTTGTATGTTTTTGTATTTTGTATGTTTTTGTATTTTGTATGTTTTTGTATTTTGTATGTTTTTGTATTTTGTATGTTTTTTATTTTGTATGTTTTTTATTTTGTATGTTTTGTATTTTGTATGTTTTTGTATTTTGTATGTTTTATTTTGTATGTTTTTATTTTGTATGTTTTATTTTGTATGTTTTTGTATTTTTGTATGTTTTTATGTTTTATTTTGTATGTTTTTGTATTTTGTATGTTTTATGTTTTTGTATTTTGTATGTTTTTTATTTTGTATGTTTTTGTATTTTGTATGTTTTTGTATTTTTGTATGTTTTTTTTGTATTTTGTATGTTTTTGTATTTTGTATGTTTTTGTATTTTGTATGTTTTTGTATTTTTGTATGTTTTTTATGTTTTTGTATGTTTTATTTTTTTTTTTTTTTTTTGTATTTTGTATGTTTTTTATTTTGTATGTTTTTGTATTTTTTTGTATTTTTGTATGTTTTTTTTGTATTTTTGTATGTTTTTGTATTTTGTATGTTTTTTATTTTGTATGTTTTTGTATTTTGTATGTTTTTTGTATTTTGTATGTTTTTGTATTTTGTATGTTTTTTGTATTTTGTATGTTTTTGTATTTTTGTATGTTTTATTTTTTGTATGTTTTGTATTTTGTATGTTTTTTGTATTTTGTATGTTTTTGTATTTTGTATGTTTTTATTTTGTATGTTTTTTGTATTTTTGTATTTTTATGTTTTTGTATTTTGTATTTTGTTTTTTGTATTTTGTATGTTTTTGTATTTTGTATGTTTTTTTGTATTTTGTATGTTTTTATTTTGTATGTTTTTGTATTTTGTATGTTTTTGTATTTTGTATGTTTTGTATTTTGTATGTTTTTTTTTATTTTGTATGTATTTTGTATGTTTTTATATTTTTTGTATTTTGTATGTTTTTGTATTTTGTATGTTTTTGTATTTTGTATGTTTTGTTATTTTGTATGTTTTTGTATTTTGTATGTTTTTGTATTTTGTATGTTTTGTATTTTGTATTTTGTATGTTTTTTGTATTTTGTATTTTTGTATTTTGTATGTTTTTTTTGTATGTTTTTATTATTTTGTATGTTTTTTATTTTGTATGTTTTTGTATTTTGTATGTTTTTGTATTTTGTATGTTTTTGTATTTTTGTATGTTTTTGTATTTTGTATGTTTTGTATTTTGTATGTTTTCTTTTATTTTGTATGTTTTCGTATTTTGTATGTTTTCATTATTTTGTATGTTTTTTGTATTTTGTATGTTTTTGTATTTTGTATGTTTTGTATTTTTTTGTATTTTTTGTATTTTGTATGTTTTTGTATTTTGTATGTTTTTGTATTTTGTATGTTTTCATTATTTTGTATGTTTTTTGTTTTATTTTGTATGTTTTTGTATTTTGTATGTTTTTGTATTTTGTATGTTTTTGTATTTTGTATGTTTTTATTTTGTATGTTATTTTGTATGTTTTTTGTATTTTGTATGTTTTTGTTATTTTGTATGTTTTTGTATTTTGTATGTTTTTTGTATTTTGTATGTTTTTGTATTTTGTATGTTTTTGTATTTTGTATGTTTTTTTTTGTATATTTTTATGTTTTTTTTGTATGTTTTATGTTTTTTTTGTATTTTGTATGTTTTTTGTATTTTGTATGTTTTTGTATTTTTTTGTATGTTTTGTATGTTTTTGTATGTTTTTTGTATTTTGTATGTTTTTTATTTTGTATGTTTTTTATTTTGTATGTTGTTTTTATTTTGTATGTTTTTTGTTTTGTATTTTTTTATTTTGTATGTTTTCATTATTTTGTATTTTTGTATTTTGTATGTTTTGTATTTTGTATGTTTTTGTATTTTGTATGTTTTTGTATTTTGTATGTTTTCATTATTTTGTATGTTTTGTTTTTGTATTTTGTATTTTGTTTTTTTGTATTTTGTATGTTTTGTATTTTGTATGTTTTTGTATTTTGTATGTTTTTTTATTTTGTATGTTTTTTATTTTGTATGTTTTTTGTATGTTTTGTATTTTGTATGTTTTTGTATTTTGTATGTTTTTGTATTTTTGTATGTTTTTGTATTTTGTATGTTTTTGTATTTTGTATGTTTTTGTATTTTGTATGTTTTGTATTTTGTATGTTTTTGTATTTTGTATGTTTTTTGTATTTTGTATGTTTTGTATTTTGTATGTTTTTGTATTTTGTATGTTTTTGTATTTTGTATGTTTTGTATTTTGTATTTTTTTTTTTATGTTTTGTATTTTGTATGTTTTTGTATTTTGTATGTTTTTTGTATTTTGTATGTTTTTATTTTGTATGTTTTGTATTTTGTATGTTTTTGTATTTTGTATGTTTTTGTATTTTGTATGTTTTTTTTATTTTGTATGTTTTTGTATTTTGTATGTTTTTTTTTTGTATTTTGTATGTTTTTTATTTTTGTATTTTTTTTTTTGTTTTGTATGTTTTGTATTTTGTATGTTTTTGTATTTTGTATGTTTTTGTATTTTGTATGTTTTTGTATTTTGTATGTTTTTGTATTTTGTATGTTTTTGTATTTTTGTATGTTTTGTATTTTGTATGTTTTTTATTTTGTATGTTTTTGTATTTTGTATGTTTTTTATTTTGTATGTTTTTTATTTTGTATTTTTTGTATTTTGTATGTTTTTTTATTTTGTATGTTTTTGTATGTTTTTTTGTATGTTTTCATTATTTTGTATGTTTTTGTATTTTGTATGTTTTTTATTTTGTATGTTTTTTATTTTGTATGTTTTTGTATTATTTTGTATGTTTTTATTATTTTGTATGTTTTTTGTATTTTGTATGTTTTTGTATTTTGTATGTTTTGTATTTATTTTGTATTTTTTTGTTTTGTATTTTGTATTTTTGTATTTTGTATGTTTTTTTATGTTTTGTATTTTGTATGTTTTTTTTATTTTGTATGTTTTTTTTATTTTTGTATGTTTTCGTATTTTGTTTGTTTTTGTATTTTGTATGTTTTTGTATTTTGTATGTTTTTGTATTTTGTATGTTTTTGTATTTTGTATGTTTTTGTATTTTGTATGTTTTTGTATTTTGTATGTTTTCGTATTTTGTATATTTTCGCATTTTGTATGTTTTCGTATGTTTTTTTTGTATGTTTTTGTATTTTGTATTTTGTATTTTTTTGTATTTTTTATTTTTTTTGTATTTTGTATGTTTTTGTATTTTGTATGTTTTTGTATTTTGTATGTTTTTTATTTTGTATGTTTTTTTTTGTATTTTGTATGTTTTATGTTTTTGTATTTTGTATGTTTTGTATTTTTTGTATGTTTTGTTTTGTATTTTGTATGTTTTCGTATTTTGTATGTTTTTGTTTTGTATGTTTTTTTTTTTGTATTTTTTTTTTTGTATGTTTTGTATTTTGTATGTTTTTGTATTTTGTATGTTTTTATTTTATTTTGTATGTTTTTGTATTTTGTATGTTTTTGTATTTTGTATGTTTTTGTATTTTGTATGTTTTGTATTTTGTATTTTTTATTTATGTTTTTTATTTTGTATGTTTTATGTTTTTTGTATTTTGTATTTTTTGTATTTTGTATGTTTTTTATTTTGTATGTTTTGTATTTTGTATGTTTTTTATTTTGTATGTTTTGTATTTTGTATGTTTTTGTATTTTGTATGTTTTTGTATTTTGTATGTTTTTTTTATGTTTTTTTTGTATGTTTTTTATTTTTGTATGTTTTGTATTTTGTATGTTTTTATTATTTTGTATGTTTTTGTATTTTGTATGTTTTTTTATTTTGTATGTTTTTTGTATTTTGTATGTTTTGTTTTGTATGTTTTGTTTTTGTATGTTTTTTTATTTTGTATGTTTTTGTATTTTGTATGTTTTTGTATTTTGTATGTTTTTGTATTTTGTATGTTTTTGTATTTTGTATGTTTTTTTATTTTGTATGTTTTGTTTTTGTATTTTTTTTTTTTGTATATGTTTTGTATTTTGTATGTTTTTTGTATTTTGTATGTTTTTGTATTTTGTATTTTTTTTTGTATTTTGTATTTTGTATTTTTTTTTGTATTTTTGTATTTTGTATGTTTTTGTATTTTTGTATGTTTTTTTATTTTGTATGTTTTGTATGTTTTTATTTTTTTATTTTGTATGTTTTTTATTTTTGTATGTTTTTTGTATTTTGTATGTTTTTTATTTTGTATGTTTTTTTGTATTTTGTATGTTTTCGTATTTTGTATGTTTTTTTGTATTTTGTATGTTTTTGTATTTTGTATGTTTTTGTATTTTGTATGTTTTTGTATTTTGTATGTTTTGTATTTTGTATGTTTTTGTATTTTTTTGTTTATGTTTTGTATTTTTGTATTTTTTTTATTTTGTATGTTTTTGTATTTTGTATGTTTTTGTATTTTGTATGTTTTTGTATTTTGTATGTTTTTGTATTTTGTATGTTTTGTATTTTGTATGTTTTTGTATTTTGTATTTTTTGTATTTTGTATGTTTTTATTTTTTTATTTTGTTTTTTGTATTTTGTATGTTTTTGTATTTTGTATGTTTTTGTATTTTGTATGTTTTCTTTATTTTGTATGTTTTTGTATTTTGTATGTTTTGTATTTTGTATGTTTTTTTGTATTTTGTATGTTTTCGTATTTTGTATGTTTTGTATTTTGTATGTTTTTTTGTATGTTTTGTATTTTGTATGTTTTTGTATTTTGTATGTTTTTTATTTTGTATGTTTTGTATTTTGTATGTTTTTGTATTTTGTATGTTTTTCTTATTTTGTATGTTTTTGTATTTTGTATGTTTTTGTATTTTGTATGTTTTTTGTTTTGTATGTTTTGTATTTTGTATGTTTTTTATTTTGTATGTTTTTGTATTTTGTATGTTTTTGTATTTTGTATGTTTTTGTATTTTGTATGTTTTTGTATTTTGTATGTTTTTTGTATTTTGTATGTTTTTGTATTTTGTATGTTTTGTATTTTGTATGTTTTTGTATTTTTGTATGTTTTTGTTTTTTTTTTTTTTTATTTTGTATTTTTTTTTTTGTATGTTTTTTATTTTGTGTTGTTTTGTATTTTGTATGTTTTTGTATTTTGTATGTTTTTGTATTTTGTATGTTTTTTTTTATTTTGTATGTTTTTGTATTTTGTATGTTTTTTGTATTTTTGTATGTTTTTGTATTTTGTATGTTTTTTTGTTTTTGTATGTTTTTTTTTTTATTTTGTATGTTTTTGTATTTTGTATGTTTTTTATTTTGTATGTTTTTTGTATTTTGTATGTTTTTGTATTTTGTATGTTTTTGTATTTTGTATGTTTTGTATTTTGTATGTTTTCGTATTTTGTATTTTTTTTTGTATTTTTTTTTTTTGTTTTTTATTTTGTTTTGTATGTTTTGTATTTTGTATGTTTTGTATTTTGTATGTTTTTGTATTTTTGTATGTTTTTGTATTTTGTATGTTTTTGTATTTTGTATGTTTTTTATTTTGTATGTTTTTGTATTTTTGTATGTTTTTGTATTTTGTATGTTTTCGTATTTTGTATGTTTTTGTATTTTGTTTTTTATTTTTATGTTTTTTGTATGTTTTTTGTATTTTGTATGTTTTTGTATTTTGTATGTTTTTGTATTTTGTATTTTTTGTATTTTGTATGTTTTGTATTTTGTATGTTTTTGTATTTTTGTATGTTTTTGTATTTTTATGTTTTTTTTTGTATGTTTTTGTTTTTTTGTATTTTTATGTATTTTGTATGTTTTTTATATTTTGTATTTTTATGTTTTTTTTTGTATGTTTTGTATTTTGTATGTTTTCGTATTTTGTATGTTTTTTGTATTTTGTATGTTTTTGTATTTTGTATGTTTTTGTATTTTGTATGTTTTTGTATTTTGTATGTTTTTTGTATTTTGTATGTTTTTGTATTTTGTATGTTTTTGTATTTTGTATGTTTTTGTATTTTGTATGTTTTGTATTTTTTGTATGTTTTGTATTTTGTATGTTTTTTTATTTTGTATGTTTTTGTATTTTATGTTTTTATTTTTTGTATGTTTTTTTATTTTTGTATGTTTTTTTGTATTTTGTATGTTTTGTATTTTGTATGTTTTTTTTGTATGTTTTGTATTTTGTATGTTTTTGTATTTTGTATGTTTTTGTATTTTGTATGTTTTTATTATTTTGTATGTTTTCGTATTTTGTATGTTTTTTATTTTGTATGTTTTTGTATTTTGTATTTTTTTGTATTTTGTATGTTTTCGTATTTTGTATGTTTTCATTATTTTGTATGTTTTTGTATTTTTTTGTATGTTTTTGTATTTTGTATGTTTTTGTATTTTGTATGTTTTTGTATTTTGTATGTTTTGTATTTTGTATGTTTTTGTATTTTGTATGTTTTTGTATTTTGTATTTTTTTTTTTTTTTTTGTATTTTGTATGTTTTTGTATTTTGTATGTTTTTGTATTTTGTATTTTTGTATGTTTTTGTATTTTGTATGTTTTTTATTTTGTATGTTTTTTATTTTGTATGTTTTTTGTATTTTGTATGTTTTTGTATTTTGTATGTTTTTTGTATTTTGTATGTTTTTGTATTTTGTATGTTTTTGTATTTTGTATGTTTTGTTTTTGTATTTTTTATGTTTTTGTATGTTTTGTATGTTTTCTGTTTTTTTGTATGTTTTTGTATTTTGTATGTTTTTGTATTTTGTATGTTTTCGTATTTTGTATGTTTTTATGTTTTTGTATGTTTTTTATTTTGTATGTTTTTGTATTTTGTATGTTTTTGTATTTTGTATGTTTTTTATTTTGTATGTTTTTTTGTATGTTTTTGTATGTTTTTGTATTTTGTATGTTTTTTATTTTGTATGTTATGTTTTTGTATGTTTTTGTATGTTTTGTATTTTGTATGTTTTTGTATTTTGTATGTTTTTTTATTTTGTATGTTTTATTATTTTGTATGTTTTTGTATTTTGTATGTTTTTGTATTTTGTATGTTTTGTATTTTGTATGTTTTCGTATTTTGTATGTTTTGTATTTTGTATGTTTTTGTATTTTGTATGTTTTTATTTTTGTATGTTTTTGTATTTTGTATGTTTTATTTTGTTTTTTTGTTTTTTGTATGTTTTTGTATTTTGTATTTTTTTATTTTGTATTTTTTTTATTTTGTATTTTTTTGTTTTTTGTATGTTTTTTGTATTTTGTATGTTTTTTGTATTTTTTTGTATTTTGTATGTTTTTGTATTTTGTATGTTTTTTTTGTATTTTGTATGTTTTTGTATTTTGTATGTTTTTTTTTTTTATTTTTTTATGTTTTTTTTGTATTTTGTATGTTTTTTTATTTTGTATGTTTTGTATTTTGTATGTTTTTGTATTTTGTATGTTTTTTATTTTGTATGTTTTTTTGTTTTTGTATGTTTTTTGTATTTTGTATGTTTTGTATTTTGTATGTTTTTGTATTTTGTATGTTTTTTGTATTTTGTATGTTTTTGTATTTTGTATGTTTTTGTATATTTTGTATGTTTTTTGTATTTTGTATGTTTTGTATTTTGTATGTTTTTTGTATTTTGTATGTTTTTTGTATTTTGTATGTTTTTATTATTTTGTATGTTTTTTATTTTTGTATGTTTTTTTTTGTATGTTTTTGTATTTTGTATGTTTTTTTATTTTGTATGTTTTTGTATTTTGTATGTTTTTTGTATTTTGTATGTTTTTGTATTTTGTATGTTTTTGTATTTTGTATGTTTTTGTATTTTGTATGTTTTTGTATTTTGTATGTTTTTGTATTTTGTATGTTTTTTATTTTGTATGTTTTTTTTTTGTATTTTGTATGTTTTTTGTTTTTGTATGTTTTGTATTTTGTATGTTTTGTATGTTTTTTGTATGTTTTGTATTTTGTATGTTTTTGTATTTTGTATGTTTTTTTATTTTGTATGTTTTTTGTATTTTGTATGTTTTTGTATTTTTGTATGTTTTTGTATTTTGTATGTTTTTGTATTTTGTATGTTTTTGTATTTTGTATGTTTTCGTATTTTGTATGTTTTTTTATTTTTTGTTTTTTTATTTTTTATATTTTTTGTATTTTGTATGTTTTTTATTTTTTATGTTTGTTTTTGTATTTTTTTTTTTTTTGTATTTTTTATGTTTTTGTATTTTGTATGTTTTTGTATTTTGTATGTTTTATTATTTTGTATGTTTTGTATTTTGTATGTTTTTGTATTTTGTATGTTTTTGTATTTTTTGTTTTTTATTTTGTATGTTTTTGTATTTTGTATGTTTTTGTTTTTTGTATTTTTTGTATTTTGTATGTTTTTGTATTTTGTATGTTTTATTTTTTTTGTTTTTTTTTATGTTTTTGTATTTTGTATGTTTTTTTTTATGTTTGTTTTTTATTTGTATGTTTTTGTATTTTGTATGTTTTTTTTGTATGTTTTTGTATTTTGTATGTTTTTGTATTTTTGTATGTTTTTTTTTTTATGTTTTGTTTTTTTTTATTTTGTATGTTTTTGTATTTTGTATGTTTTTGTATTTTGTATGTTTTCGTATTTTGTATGTTTTCGTATTTTGTATGTTTTCATTATTTTGTATGTTTTTGTATTTTGTATGTTTTTTATTTTGTATGTTTTCGTATTTTGTATGTTTTTATTTTGTATGTTTTGTATTTTGTATGTTTTCGTATTTTGTATGTTTTTGTATTTTGTATGTTTTTTATTTTTGTATGTTTTTTTTTTATTTTGTATGTTTTTGTATTTTGTATGTTTTTGTATTTTGTATGTTTTGTATTTTGTATGTTTTTTTGTATTTTGTATGTTTTTGTATTTTGTATGTTTTTTTATTTTGTATGTTTTTTATTTTGTATGTTTTTGTATTTTGTATTTTTTTTGTTTTTTATGTTTTTGTATTTTGTATGTTTTTATTTATTTTGTATTTTTTTGTATTTTGTATGTTTTTTTTATTTTTTGTATGTTTTTTTTTTGTTTTATGTTTTGTATGTTTTTTTTTTTTTATTTTTCATTATTTTGTATGTTTTTGTATTTTGTATGTTTTTGTATTTTTTGTATGTTTTTGTATTTTGTATGTTTTTGTATTTTGTATGTTTTTTTTTATTTTGTATGTTTTTTGTATTTTGTATGTTTTTGTATTTTGTATGTTTTTGTATTTTTTTTTTTGTATTTTTTATTTTTTTATTTTGTATGTTTTTTATTTTGTATGTTTTTGTATTTTGTATGTTTTTTATTTTGTATGTTTTTGTATTTTGTATGTTTTTGTATTTTGTATGTTTTTGTATTTTGTATGTTTTTGTATTTTGTATGTTTTTTGTATTTTGTATGTTTTTATTATTTTGTATGTTTTTGTATGTTTTTTGTATGTTTTTTGTATTTTGTATGTTTTTGTATTTTGTATGTTTTTTGTATTTTGTATGTTTTTGTATTTTGTATGTTTTTGTATTTTATGTTTATGTTTTGTTATTTTGTATGTTTTTTGTATTTTGTATGTTTTTTTATTTTGTATGTTTTTTTATTTTGTATGTTTTTGTATTTTGTATGTTTTCGTATTTTGTATGTTTTTGTATTTTGTATTTTTTTTTTGTATGTTTTTTTTTTTTTATTTTTGTATTTTGTATTTTTTTGTATTTTGTATGTTTTTGTATTTTGTATGTTTTTGTATTTTTTTTGTATGTTTTGTATGTTTTGTATGTTTTTGTATTTTGTATGTTTTTTTTTTGTATGTTTTTTATTTTGTATGTTTTTGTATTTTGTATGTTTTTGTATTTTGTATGTTTTGTATTTTGTATGTTTTGTATTTTGTATGTTTTTGTATTTTGTATGTTTTTTTGTATTTTGTATTTTTTATTATTTTGTATGTTTTTGTATTTTGTATGTTTTATTATTTTGTATGTTTTGTATTTTGTATGTTTTTGTATTTTGTATGTTTTGTATTTTTATGTTTATGTTTTTGTATTTTGTATGTTTTTGTTATTTTGTATGTTTTTGTATTTTTTTTTTTTTTTTTTGTATTTTTGTGTTTTGTATGTTTTTGTATTTTTTTATTTTTGTTTTTTTTGTTTTATTTTGTATGTTTTCGTATTTTGTATGTTTTTTTATTTTGTATGTTTTTTATTTTGTATGTTTTTATTATTTTGTATGTTTTTGTATTTTGTATGTTTTCGTATTTTGTATGTTTTTGTATTTTGTTTTATGTTTTTTATTTTGTATGTTTTTTGTATTTTGTATGTTTTTTATTTTGTATGTTTTTATTTTGTATTTTGTTTTGTATTTTTATTTTGTATGTTTTTGTATTTTGTATGTTTTTTATTTTGTATGTTTTTGTATTTTTTTGTATTTTTTTTTTTTATTTTGTTTTTTATTTTGTTTTTGTATTTTGTATGTTTTTGTATTTTGTATGTTTTTGTATTTTGTATGTTTTTGTATTTTGTATGTTTTTGTATTTTGTATGTTTTTGTATTTTGTATGTTTTTGTATTTTGTATGTTTTTATTTTGTATGTTTTTCGTATTTTGTATTTTTTTGTATTTTTATGTTATTTTTTTATGTTTTTGTATTTTGTATGTTTTTTGTATTTTGTATGTTTTTGTATTTTGTATGTTTTCATTATTTTGTTTTTTTGTTTTTTATTTTTTTTTATTTTTTATTTTGTATGTTTTTGTTTTTTATGTTTGTATGTTTTTTATTTTGTATGTTTTTTATTTTTGTATGTTTTTGTATTTTGTATGTTTTTGTATTTTGTATGTTTTTGTATTTTGTATGTTTTTTTTTTTTATGTTTTTGTATTTTTTGTATGTTTTTTGTATTTTTGTATGTTTTTTGTATTTTGTATGTTTTGTATTTTGTATGTTTTTGTATTTTGTATGTTTTTTTTTTTTGTATTTTTTGTTTATTTTGTATGTTTTTGTATTTTTTATGTTTTGTTTTTGTATTTTTGTATGTTTTTGTATTTTGTATGTTTTGTTTTTTATTTTTTTTTTTTTTGTATTTTTTTTTCATTATTTTGTATGTTTTTATTTTGTATGTTTTTTGTTTTTTATGTTTTGTATTTTGTATGTTTTTGTATTTTGTATGTTTTTGTATTTTGTATGTTTTTGTATTTTGTATGTTTTTATTTTGTATGTTTTTGTATTTTGTATGTTTTGTATTTTGTATGTTTTTGTATTTTGTATGTTTTTTTATTTTGTATTTTTTTGTATTTTGTATGTTTTTGTTTTTGTTTTATTTTGTATGTTTTTATTATTTTGTATGTTTTTGTATTTTGTATGTTTTTTTTTTTTTTGTATTTTTTTTGTATTTTGTATGTTTTTGTATTTTGTATGTTTTTGTATTTTGTATGTTTTTTGTATTTTGTATGTTTTGTTTTTTGTATTTTGTATGTTTTTTGTATTTTGTATGTTTTTGTATTTTGTATGTTTTTGTATTTTGTATGTTTTTGTATTTTTGTATGTTTTTTATTTTGTATGTTTTTATTATTTTGTTTTTTTTGTATTTTTGTATGTTTTTTGTATTTTGTATGTTTTTTTTTTTTATGTTTTTTGTATTTTGTATGTTTTTGTATTTTTGTATTTTTTTTGTATTTTGTATGTTTTTGTATTTTGTATGTTTTTTTTTTATTTTTGTTTTGTTTTGTATGTTTTTTTTTGTATTTTTTTTTTTGTATGTTTTTGTATTTTGTATGTTTTTGTATTTTTGTATGTTTTTGTATTTTGTATGTTTTGTATTTTGTATGTTTTTGTATTTTGTATGTTTTTTTGTATTTTGTATGTTTTTGTATGTTTTTTTGTATTTTTTGTTTTTGTATTTTTTTGTATTTTGTATGTTTTTGTATTTTGTATGTTTTCGTATTTTGTATGTTTTCGTATTTTGTATGTTTTTGTTTTTTTGTATGTTTTTTGTATTTTGTATGTTTTTGTATTTTTGTATGTTTTTGTATTTTGTATGTTTTTTTTATTTTGTATGTTTTTTGTATTTTGTATGTTTTTGTATTTTGTATGTTTTTTGTATTTTGTATGTTTTTGTATTTTGTATGTTTTTGTATTTTGTATGTTTTTTATTTTGTATGTTTTTGTATTTTGTATGTTTTTTGTATTTTGTATTTTTTGTATTTTGTATGTTTTTTTGTATTTTGTATGTTTTTTGTATTTTGTATGTTTTTTATTTTGTATTTTTTTTTTTGTATTTTTTATTTTTGTTTTTGTTTTTTTGTGTTTTTATTTTTATGTTTTTGTATTTTGTATGTTTTTGTATTTTGTATGTTTTTTGTATTTTGTATGTTTTTGTATTTTGTATGTTTTTGTATTTTGTATGTTTTTATTTTGTATGTTTTCGTATTTTGTATGTTTTTGTATTTTTGTATGTTTTTGTATTTTGTATGTTTTCATTATTTTGTATGTTTTTTATTTTGTATGTTTTCATTATTTTGTATGTTTTTTTTTTTATGTTTTTTGTATTTTGTATGTTTTTTTTTGTATTTTGTATGTTTTTGTATTTTGTATGTTTTGTATTTTGTATGTTTTTTGTATTTTGTATGTTTTTTGTATTTTGTATGTTTTTGTATTTTGTATGTTTTTGTATTTTTTGTATGTTTTTTTTTTTTTGTATTTTTTGTATTTTTTTTTGTATTTTGTATGTTTTGTATTTTTGTATTTTGTTTTATGTTTTGTATGTTTTTGTATTTTGTATGTTTTTTATTTTGTATTTTTTGTATTTTGTATGTTTTTTGTATTTTGTATGTTTTTGTATTTTTGTATGTTTTTTGTATTTTGTATGTTTTTTTATTTTGTATGTTTTTTGTATTTTTGTTATGTTTTTATGTTTTTGTGTTTTGTTTTTTGTATTTTGTATGTTTTTGTATTTTGTATGTTTTTGTATTTTGTATGTTTTTATTTTGTATGTTTTTATTTTGTATGTTTTTGTATTTTGTATGTTTTTGTATTTTGTATGTTTTTTTTTTGTATGTTTTTGTATTTTGTATTTTTTTGTATTTTGTATGTTTTTTATTTTGTATGTTTTTGTATTTTGTATGTTTTTTATTATTTTGTATGTTTTGTATTTTTTTTTATTTTGTATGTTTTCATTTTTTGTATGTTTTTTTTTTATGTTTTTTTTTGTATGTTTTTGTATGTTTTTGTTTTTTTTTTGTATTTTTGTATTTTGTATGTTTTTTTTTTTATTTTTTTTTTTATGTTTTTGTATTTTGTATGTTTTTTTATTTTTGTTTTTTTGTATTTTTGTATGTTTTTTTGTTTTTTATGTTTTGTATTTTTTTATGTTATTTTGTATGTTTTGTATTTTTGTATTTTTTTTGTATTTTGTATGTTTTTGTATTTTGTATGTTTTTGTTTTTTGTATGTTTTTGTATTTTGTATGTTTTTGTATTTTGTATGTTTTTGTATTTTGTATGTTTTTTTTATTATTTTGTATGTTTTTTATTTTTTGTTTTGTTTTTATGTTTTGTATTTTTTTTTGTATTTTTTTTTTGTATGTTTTTATTTTTGTATGTTTTGTATTTTTGTATGTTTTTGTATTTTGTATGTTTTTGTATTTTGTATGTTTTTTTATTTTGTTATGTTTTTTATTTTGTATGTTTTTGTATTTTGTATGTTTTTTGTATTTTGTATGTTTTTTTTTGTATGTTTTTGTATTTTGTATGTTTTGTTGTTATTTTGTATGTTTTTTTATTTTGTATGTTTTTGTATTTTTGTATGTTTTGTATTTTGTATGTTTTGTATTTTTGTATTGTTTTTTTTTTGTATTTTGTATGTTTTTGTATTTTGTATGTTTTTATTTTTTTTTTTTTGTATGTTTTTTGTATTTTGTATGTTTTGTATTTTGTATGTTTTTATTTTATTTTGTATGTTTTTGTATTTTGTATGTTTTTGTTTTTTGTATTTTTTGTTTTTTGTATGTTTTTGTATTTTGTATGTTTTGTATTTTGTATGTTTTTATTTTTTTTGTTTTTTTGTATGTTTTTTTGTATTTTGTATGTTTTTGTATTTTTTGTATGTTTTTTGTATTTTGTATGTTTTTTGTATTTTGTATGTTTTTGTATTTTGTATGTTTTTGTATTTTGTATGTTTTTGTATTTTTTGTATGTTTTTGTATTTTGTATGTTTTTGTATTTTTTGTTTTTTTTTTGTATGTTTTTTTATTTTGTATGTTTTTTTGTATTTTGTTTTTTTTTGTATGTTTTTTATTATTTTGTATGTTTTTGTATTTTGTATGTTTTTGTATTTTGTATGTTTTTGTATTTTGTATGTTTTTGTATTTTGTATGTTTTTTGTATTTTGTATGTTTTTGTATTTTGTATGTTTTTTATGTTTTGTATTTTTTTTGTTTTTTTTTTTTTTGTATGTTTTGTTTTTGTTTTTTTATTTTGTATGTTTTTTTGTATTTTGTATGTTTTTTTGTATTTTGTATGTTTTTGTATTTTGTATGTTTTTTGTATTTTGTATGTTTTTTTTGTATTTTGTATGTTTTTATGTTTTTGTATGTTTTCATTATTTTGTATGTTTTTTTTTGTATTTTTTATGTTTTTTTTATTTTGTATTTTTTTATTTTGTATGTTTTTTGTATTTTGTATGTTTTTTGTATTTTGTATGTTTTTGTATTTTGTATTTTTTTTTTGTATGTTTTGTATTTTGTATGTTTTTTTTTTATGTTTTTTTTATGTTTTGTATGTTTTTATTTTGTATGTTTTGTATTTTTGTATGTTTTTGTATTTTGTATGTTTTTGTATTTTGTATGTTTTTTTTTATTTTGTATGTTTTTCGTATTTTGTATGTTTTGTATTTTTTTGTTTTTTTTATGTTTTTTTTTTTTTTTTTTTTTTTTATTTTTTTTTTTATTTTTTGTATGTTTTTGTATTTTGTATGTTTTTGTTTTTTGTTTTTGTATTTTGTATGTTTTGTATTTTGTATGTTTTTGTATTTTGTATGTTTTTTATTTTGTATGTTTTTGTATTTTTTGTTTTGTTTTTGTATTTTGTATGTTTTTTTGTTTTTGTATGTTTTTGTATTTTGTATGTTTTTGTATTTTGTATGTTTTTGTATTTTGTATGTTTTTTGTATTTATGTTTTTGTATTTTGTATGTTTTTGTATTTTGTATGTTTTTGTATTTTGTATGTTTTTGTATTTTGTATGTTTTTGTATTTTGTATGTTTTTATTTTTTTGTTTTATTTTGTATGTTTTTATTTTGTATGTTTTGTATTTTGTATGTTTTTGTATTTTGTATGTTTTATTTTGTTTTTTTTGTATGTTTTTATTTTTTTGTATGTTTTTGTATTTTTTGTATGTTTTTTGTATTTTTGTATGTTTTTTGTATTTTGTATGTTTTTGTATTTTGTATGTTTTTTTTATGTTTTTTTGTATGTTTTGTATGTTTTGTTTTATTTTTGTATTTTGTATTTTTTTTGTATTTTGTATGTTTTTGTATTTTGTATGTTTTTTATTTTGTATGTTTTGTATTTTGTATGTTTTTATGTTTTGTATGTTTTTGTATTTTTGTATTTTTTTATTTTGTATGTTTTGTATTTTGTATGTTTTTTTGTATTTTGTATGTTTTTGTATTTTGTATGTTTTTGTATTTTGTATGTTTTGTATTTTGTATGTTTTTTTATTTTATGTTTTTTTGTATTTTGTATGTTTTTGTATTTTGTATGTTTTTGTATTTTGTATGTTTTTTGTATTTTGTATGTTTTTCGTATTTTGTATGTTTTTGTATTTTTGTATTTTTTTGTATTTTGTATGTTTTTTGTATTTTGTATGTTTTTTTATTTTGTATGTTTTTGTTTTTTGTATGTTTTATTATTTTGTATGTTTTTATTATTTTGTATGTTTTTGTATTTTGTATGTTTTTGTATTTTGTATTTTTTTTTTTGTATTTTGTATGTTTTTTTGTATTTTGTATGTTTTTTATTTTGTATGTTTTTGTATTTTGTATGTTTTTGTATTTTTTAGGTTTTTGTATTTTGTATGTTTTTGTATTTTGTATGTTTTTGTATTTTGTATGTTTTTGTATTTTGTATGTTTTTTGTATTTTGTATGTTTTTTTTTTTATGTTTTTGTATTTTGTATGTTTTTGTATTTTGTATGTTTTTGTATTTTGTATGTTTTTTATGTTTTTTGTATGTTTTTGTATTTTGTATGTTTTTATTTATTTTGTATTTTTGTATTTTGTATGTTTTTGTATTTTGTATGTTTTCGTATTTTGTTTTTGTATTATTTTGTATGTTTTTTGTATTTTGTATGTTTTTGTATTTTGTATGTTTTTGTATTTTGTATGTTTTTGTATTTTGTATGTTTTGTATTTTGTATGTTTTTGTATTTTGTATGTTTTTTTATTTTGTATGTTTTTTTGTATTTTGTATGTTTTTTGTATTTTGTATTTTTTTATTTTGTATGTTTTTTGTATTTTTGTATGTTTTTTTTGTATTTTGTATGTTTTTGTATTTTGTATGTTTTGTATTTTGTATGTTTTTGTATTTTGTATGTTTTTTTTTGTTTTTTGTTTTTGTATGTTTTTTTTGTATGTTTTTGTATTTTGTATGTTTTTGTATTTTGTATGTTTTTGTATTTTGTATGTTTTTGTATTTTGTATGTTTTCGTATTTTGTATGTTTTTGTATTTTGTATGTTTTTGTATTTTGTATGTTTTTGTATTTTGTATGTTTTTGTATTTTGTATGTTTTTGTATTTTGTATGTTTTTGTATTTTGTATGTTTTTGTATTTTGTATGTTTTTGTATTTTGTATGTTTTTGTATTTTGTATGTTTTCGTATTTTGTATGTTTTGTATTTTGTATGTTTTTGTATTTTGTATGTTTTTGTATTTTGTATGTTTTTGTATTTTGTATGTTTTTGTATTTTGTATGTTTTTGTATTTTGTATGTTTTATTTTTTATTTTTTTTGTATTTTGTATGTTTTTTGTATTTTGTATGTTTTCGTATTTTGTATGTTTTTGTATTTTGTATGTTTTTTATTTTTGTATTTTTGTATTTTTTGTTTTGTTTTTTGTATGTTTTTTATTTTGTATGTTTTTGTATTTTGTATGTTTTTTTTTGTATGTTTTGTATATTTTTTTTTATTTTGTATGTTTTTGTATTTTGTATGTTTTCGTATTTTGTATGTTTTTTGTATTTTGTATGTTTTTGTATTTTGTATGTTTTTGTATTTTGTATGTTTTGTGTTTTGTATTTTTTTATGTTTTTTGTTTTGTATTTTGTATTTTTTTTGTATTTTGTATGTTTTTTGTATTTTGTATGTTTTTGTATTTTGTATGTTTTTGTATTTTGTATTTTTTCATTTTTTGTATGTTTTTGTATTTTGTATGTTTTTTTGTATTTTGTATGTTTTTTTTTTGTATGTTTTGTATTTTTTTTTTTTTGTATTTTGTATTTTTTTTATTTTGTATGTTTTTTTGTATTTTTTATTTTATGTTTTTGTATTTTGTATGTTTTTTGTATTTTGTATGTTTTTTTATTTTTTGTATTTTTTTTTTTGTTTTTGTTTTTTTGTTTTGTATGTTTTTTATTTTTTTATGTTTTTGTATTTTGTATTTTGTATTTTGTATTTTTTTATTTTGTATGTTTTTTTTTTTGTATGTTTTGTATTTTGTATGTTTTTGTATTTTGTATGTTTTTGTATTTTGTATGTTTTTGTATTTTTTGTTTTGTTTTGTATTTTGTATTTTTATGTTTTTGTATGTTTTTTTATTTTGTATGTTTTGTATTTTGTATGTTTTTGTATTTTGTATGTTTTTTAGTATTTTGTATGTTTTTTTTTTTTATGTTTTTTTTTTGTATTTTTATGTTTTTTGTATGTTTTTGTATTTTGTATGTTTTTGTATTTTGTATGTTTTTGTATTTTTGTATGTTTTTGTATTTTGTATTTTTTGTATTTTGTATGTTTTTTTGTATTTTGTATATGTTTTTGTATTTTGTATGTTTTTTTTTTTGTATGTTTTTCGTATTTTGTATGTTTTTGTATTTTGTATGTTTTTGTATTTTGTATGTTTTTGTATTTTTGTATGTTTTTATTATTTTGTATGTTTTTGTATTTTGTATGTTTTTGTATTTTGTATGTTTTTGTATTTTGTATGTTTTTGTATTTTGTATGTTTTTTGTATTTTGTATGTTTTTTGTTTTTTTGTATGTTTTTGTATTTTGTATGTTTTTGTATTTTTGTATTTTTGTATTTTTTGTATGTTTTCGTATTTTGTATGTTTTGTATTTTTATGTTTTTGTATTTTTTGTATTTTTTGTATTTTGTATGTTTTTATTTTATGTTTTTATTTTGTATTTTTTTATTTTGTATGTATTTTGTATGTTTTTGTTTTTTTTTTGTATTTTTTATTTTGTATGTTTTTGTATTTTGTATGTTTTTATTTTGTATGTTTTGTATTTTGTTTTTTTTATTTTTGTATGTTTTTTTTTTTTATTTTTTTTTTGTATTTTGTATGTTTTGTATTTTGTATGTTTTTGTATTTTTTGTATGTTTTTGTATTTTGTATGTTTTTGTATTTTGTATGTTTTTGTTTTTGTATGTTTTTTTTTTGTATGTTTTTTTATTTTGTATGTTTTCTTATTTTGTATGTTTTTATTTTGTATGTTTTGTATTTTGTATGTTTTTTTGTATTTTGTATGTTTTTGTATTTTGTATGTTTTTTGTATTTTGTATGTTTTTTATTTTGTATGTTTTTGTATTTTGTATGTTTTTTGTATTTTGTATTTTTTGTATTTTGTATTTTTTGTATTTTGTATGTTTTTGTATTTTGTATGTTTTTGTATTTTGTATGTTTTCTGTATTTTGTATGTTTTTTATTTTGTATGTTTTTTATTTTGTATGTTTTTGTATTTTGTATGTTTTTTGTATTTTGTATGTTTTTGTGTTTTTATATTTTTTGTATTTTGTATGTTTTTGTATTTTGTATGTTTTTGTATTTTGTATGTTTTTGTATTTTGTATGTTTTTGTATTTTGTATGTTTTTGTATTTTGTTATGTTTTATTATTTTTTATGTTTTTGTATTTTGTATGTTTTGTATTTTGTATGTTTTTGTATTTTGTATGTTTTTTTGTATTTTTTATTTTTTTTGTATTTTGTATGTTTTTTTGTATTTTGTATGTTTTTGTATTTTGTATGTTTTTATTTTGTATGTTTTTATTTTTTTGTATGTTTTTGTATTTTGTATGTTTTTGTATTTTGTATGTTTTTTTTTTTTTGTTTTTTGTGTTTTGTATGTTTTGTTTTATGTTTTTATTTTGTATGTTTTGTATTTTGTATGTTTTTGTATTTTGTATGTTTTTTGTATTTTGTATGTTTTTATTTTGTATGTTTTTGTATATGTTTTTTGTATTTTGTATGTTTTTGTATTTTGTATGTTTTTGTATTTTGTATGTTTTTGTATTTTGTATGTTTTTTTTTTTATTTTTTTTTTTATTTTTTGTATTTTTTTTTTTATTTTGTATTTTTTTGTATTTTTGTATGTTTTTGTATTTTGTATTTTTTATTTTTTTTTTTTGTTTTGTATTTTTGTATTTTGTATGTTTTTATTTTTTTTTTTTTTTTTGTATTTTTTTTGTATTTTTTTGTATGTTTTTTATTTTGTATGTTTTTGTATTTTTTATTTTTTTTGTATTTTGTATGTTTTGTATTTTGTATGTTTTTTGTATTTTGTATGTTTTTTTTTGTATGTTTTTGTATTTTGTATGTTTTTCGTATTTTGTATGTTTTTGTATTTTGTATGTTTTCGTATTTTGTATGTTTTTTTTTTGTATGTTTTTGTATTTTGTATGTTTTTGTATTTTGTATGTTTTTTATTTTTGTTTTTTATTATTTTGTATGTTTTTGTATTTTGTATGTTTTTTTATTTTTGTATGTTTTGTATTTTGTATGTTTTTGTATTTTGTATGTTTTTGTATTTTGTATGTTTTTTTTTTGTATGTTTTCACGTATTTTGTATGTTTTTGTATTTTGTATGTTTTTGTATTTTGTATGTTTTTGTATTTTTTGTTTGTTTTTTTATGTTTTTTGTATGTTTTTTGTATTTTTTTGTATGTTTTTGTATTTTGTATGTTTTTGTATTTTGTATGTTTTTTTTGTATGTTTTTGTATTTTGTATGTTTTCGTATTTTGTATGTTTTTTGTATTTTGTATGTTTTGTATTTTTGTATGTTTTTGTATTTTGTATGTTTTTTGTTTTTGTATGTTTTTTGTATTTTGTATGTTTTTGTATTTTGTATGTTTTGTATTTTGTATTTTTTTGTATTTTTTATTTTTTTGTATTTTGTATGTTTTTGTATTTTGTATGTTTTTGTATTTTGTATGTTTTTTATTTTGTATGTTTTTTGTATTTTGTATGTTTTTTGTATTTTGTATGTTTTGTATTTTTTGTATGTTTTTGTATTTTGTATGTTTTTGTATTTTTATGTTTTTGTATTTTGTATGTTTTTGTATTTTGTATGTTTTTTTTTTGTATGTTTTTGTATTTTGTATGTTTTTGTATTTTGTATGTTTTCGTATTTTGTATGTTTTCATTATTTTGTATGTTTTTGTATTTTGTATGTTTTTGTTTTGTATGTTTTCATTTTTTGTATGTTTTTATTTTGTATGTTTTGTATTTTGTATGTTTTTGTATTTTGTATGTTTTGTATTTTGTATTTTTTTTTTTTGTATTTTTTGTGTTTTTATGGTTTTGTATTTTGTATGTTTTCTGTATTTTGTATGTTTTTTTGTATTTTTGTATTTTTTTGTATTTTTTGTATTTTTGTATTTTTTTATGTTTTTGTATTTTGTATGTTTTTGTATTTTGTATGTTTTTGTATTTTGTATGTTTTTGTATTTTGTATGTTTTTGTATTTTTTGTTTGTATTTTTTGTATTTTTGTATGTTTTTTATTTTAATGTTTTGTATTTTGTATGTTTTCTGTATTTTGTATGTTTTTGTATTTTGTATGTTTTTGTATTTTGTATTTTTTTTTTATTTTGTATGTTTTTGTATTTTGTATGTTTTTGTATTTTGTATGTTTTTTATTTTGTATGTTTTTGTATTTTGTATGTTTTTGTTATTTTGTATGTTTTTGTATTTTGTATTTTTTATTATTTTGTATTTTTGTATTTTGTATGTTTTTGTATTTTTGTATGTTTTTGTATTTTGTATGTTTTTGTATTTTGTATGTTTTTATTTTGTATGTTTTTGTATTTTGTTTTTTTGTATTTTGTATGTTTTTTTATTTTTGTATGTTTTTGTATTTTGTATGTTTTTGTATTTTGTATGTTTTTGTATTTTGTATGTTTTTTATTTTTGTATGTTTTGTATTTTGTATGTTTTTTATTTTGTATGTTTTTTGTATTTTGTATGTTTTCGTATTTTGTATGTTTTTGTATTTTGTATGTTTTTTGTTTTTTTGTATTTTGTTTTTGTATTTTGTATGTTTTTGTATTTTGTATGTTTTTTGTTTTTGTATGTTTTTGTATTTTGTATGTTTTTGTATTTTGTATGTTTTTGTATTTTTGTATGTTTTTGTATTTTTTTTTTTTGTATTTTTTGTTTTTTTGTATTTTGTATGTTTTATTTTATTTTGTATGTTTTGTTTTTGTATTTTTTATATTTTTGTATGTTTTTGTATTTTGTATGTTTTTTGTATTTTTTATGTTTTTTATTTTGTATTTTTTTTGTTTTTTTTGTATGTTTTTTTTTTGTATTTTGTATTTTTTTGTATTTTGTATGTTTTTTGTATTTTGTATGTTTTGTATTTTTTTTTGTTTTTGTATGTTTTTTATTTTTTTTTTGTTTTTTATGTTTTTTTTTTTTTGTATTTTTTTTTATTTTGTTTTTTGTATTTTGTATGTTTTTTGTATTTTGTATGTTTTTTTATTTTGTATGTTTTTGTATTTTTGTATGTTTTTATGGTTTTTGTATTTTTGTATTTTTTTTTTTTTTTATTTTGTATGTTTTCGTATTTTTTGTATGTTTTTTTATTTTGTATTTTTGTTTATTTTGTATGTTTTTATTTTTTGTATGTTTTTGTTTTGTATGTTTTTGTATTTTGTATGTTTTTGTATTTTGTATTTTTTGTATTTTGTATGTTTTTTTGTATTTTGTATGTTTTTTGTATTTTTTGTATTTTTTGTATTTTGTATGTTTTGTATTTTGTATGTTTTTATTTTTGTATGTTTTTATTATTTTGTATGTTTTCTGTATTTTGTATGTTTTTTATTTTTTATGTTTTTATTTTGTATATTTTGTATGTTTTTATTTTTTTTTGTATGTTTTTCGTATTTTGTATGTTTTTTTTTTGTATTTTTTTTTTATTTTGTATGTTTTTGTATTTTGTATGTTTTTGTATTTTGTATTTTTTTGTATTTTTGTATTTTTTGTATTTTTATATTTTGTATGTTTTTTGTATTTTGTATGTTTTTTGTTTTTGTATGTTTTTGTATGTTTTTGTATTTTGTATGTTTTTTATTTTGTATTTTTATTTTGTATATGTTTTTGTATTTTGTATGTTTTTGTATTTTGTATGTTTTTGTATTTTTGTATGTTTTTGTATTTTGTATGTTTTTCATTATTTTGTATGTTTTCTGTATTTTGTATGTTTTTGTATTTTGTATGTTTTTTTTTTTGTATGTTTTTTTATTTTTTATGTTTTTTGTATTTTGTATTTTTTTGTATTTTGTATGTTTTGTATTTTATGTTTTTGTATGTTTTTGTATTTTTGTATGTTTTTTTTTTTTGTATGTTTTTGTATTTTGTATGTTTTCTTATTTTGTATGTTTTGTATTTTTTTGTATGTTTTTTATTTTGTATGTTTTTGTATGTTTTGTATGTTTTTGTTTTTTTATGTTTTTTGTATTTTGTATGTTTTTGTATTTTGTATGTTTTTATTTTGTATGTTTTTGTATTTTGTATGTTTTTGTATTTTGTATGTATTTTATGTTTTATTATTTTGTATGTTTTTTATTTTGTATGTTTTTGTATTTTGTATGTTTTTGTATTTTGTATGTTTTTGTATTTTGTATGTTTTGTATTTTGTATGTTTTCGTATTTTGTATGTTTTTCTTATTTTGTATGTTTTTGTATTTTGTATGTTTTTGTATTTTGTATGTTTTTGTATTTTGTATGTTTTCGTATTTTGTATGTTTTTTCGTATTTTGTATGTTTTTATTTTTTGTATGTTTTTGTATTTTGTATGTTTTTATTTTGTATGTTTTTGTATTTTTATGTTTTTGTATTTTTTGTTTTGTATTTTGTATTTTTTTGTATGTTTTTTTTGTATTTTGTATTTTTTGTTTATTTTGTATGTTTTTGTATTTTGTATGTTTTCATTATTTTGTATGTTTTTATTATTTTATATTTTTTTTTTTTTTTTTTTTTTGTTTTTTTGTTTTTGTATTTTGTATTTTGTATGTTTTTGTATTTTGTATGTTTTTTTTTTTGTATGTTTTTTGTATTTTTGTTTTTTTTGTATGTTTTCGTATTTTGTATGTTTTTGTATTTTGTATGTTTTCTTTGTTTTTTGTATTTTTATTATTTTGTATGTTTTTTTATTTTTTTATTTTTGTATTTTGTATGTTTTGTTTTATGTTTTTTGTTTTTGTATGTTTTTTTATTTTGTATGTTTTTGTATTTTTTTGTATGTTTTTGTATTTTGTATGTTTTTGTATTTTGTATGTTTTTATTTTTTATGTTTTTTGTATTTTGTATGTTTTTGTATTTTGTATGTTTTGTATTTTGTATTTTTTTGTATTTTGTATGTTTTCGTATTTTGTATGTTTTTGTATTTTTTTTTTTTGTATGTTTTTCATTATTTTGTATGTTTTTGTATTTTGTATGTTTTTTTGTATTTTTGTATGTTTTCGTATTTTGTATGTTTTTTATTTTGTATGTTTTTGTATTTTTATGTTTTTGTATTTTGTATGTTTTTATTTTTTGTATGTTTTTTTTTGTATGTTTTTGTATTTTGTATGTTTTTGTATTTTGTATTTTTTTTTTTGTATGTTTTGTATTTTTTGTTTTTTTTATTTTTTGTATGTTTTTATTTTGTATGTTTTTGTATTTTGTATGTTTTGTATTTTGTATGTTTTTGTATTTTGTAATGTTTTTGTATTTTGTATGTTTTGTATTTTTGTATGTTTTTATGTTTTTTTGTTTTTGTATTTTGTATGTTTTTGTATTTTTGTATGTTTTTGTTTTTTTGTATTTTTTTTGTATTTTGTATGTTTTGTATTTTTTTTTTATTTTTTGTATGTTTTTGTATTTTGTATGTTTTTGTATTTTGTATGTTTTTTGTATTTTGTATGTTTTTTATTTTGTATGTTTTTGTATTTTGTATGTTTTTATTTTTTGTATGTTTTTTTTTAATTTTGTATGTTTTTATTATTTTGTATGTTTTCTTGTATTTTGTATGTTTTTTTATGTTTTATTTTGTATTTTTTTATTTTGTATTTTTTTTATTTTGTATTTTTGTATTTTGTATGTTTTGTATTTTGTATGTTTTTGTATTTTGTATGTTTTTGTATTTTGTATGTTTTTGTATTTTGTATGTTTTTATTTTGTATGTTTTTTGTATTTTGTATGTTTTTATTTTGTATGTTTTTGTATTTTGTATGTTTTGTATTTTTATGTTTTTTTTTGTATGTTTTTTATTTTTTTTGTATTTTTTTTTATTTTGTATTTTTTTTTTTGTATTTTTTGTATTTTGTATTTTTGTATTTTGTATGTTTTTTGTATTTTGTATGTTTTTGTATTTTGTATGTTTTTGTATTTTGTATGTTTTGTATGTTTTTTGTATTTTGTATGTTTTTGTATTTTGTATGTTTTGTATTTTGTATGTTTTGTATTTTGTATGTTTTCGTTATTTTGTATGTTTTTTTTTATGTTTTTTTTGTATTTTTTTTGTATTTTGTATGTTTTTGTATTTTGTATGTTTTTCGTATTTTGTATGTTTTTTGTATTTTTGTATTTTTTGTATTTTGTATGTTTTTTGTATTTTGTATGTTTTTGTATTTTGTATGTTTTTTATTTTTTTGTATGTTTTTGTATGTTTTTGTATTTTTTTGTTTTTTTTGTATGTTTTTGTATTTTGTATGTTTTCGTATTTTGTATGTTTTTTGTATTTTATGTTTTCGTATTTTGTATGTTTTCTTTTTTGGTATGTTTTTTTTTTGTATTTTATTTTTATTATTTTGTATGTTTTTGTATTTTGTATGTTTTTGTATTTTGTATGTTTTTTATTTTGTATGTTTTTTATTTTTTGTATTTTTTTGTTTTGTATTTTTATTTTTTTGTATTTTGTATGTTTTTGTATTTTTGTATGTTTTGTATTTTTTTTTGTATTTTTTTTTTGTATGTTTTTTGTATTTTGTATGTTTTATTATTTTGTATGTTTTTGTATTTTTTTTTTGTTTTTTTTTTATTTTGTATTTTGTTTTTGTATTTTGTATGTTTTTGTTTATTTTGTATGTTTTATTTTGTATGTTTTTGTATTTTGTATGTTTTTTTGTATTTTGTATTTTTTTGTTTTGTATTTTGTATGTTTTTTTATTTTTGTATGTTTTTTATTTTGTATGTTTTTTTATTTTGTATGTTTTTTATTTTGTATGTTTTTGTATTTTGTATGTTTTTTATTTTTGTGTTTGTATTTTTATGTTTTTTTTTTATGTTTTTTGTATTTTGTATGTTTTTGTATTTTGTATGTTTTTGTATTTTGTATGTTTTTTATTTTGTATGTTTTTGTATTTTGTATGTTTTTATTTTGTATGTTTTTGTATTTTGTATTGTTTTTATTATTTTGTATGTTTTTCATTTTTTGTATGTTTTGTATTTTTATGTTTTTGTATTTTGTATGTTTTTGTATTTTGTATGTTTTTGTATTTTGTATGTTTTTGTTTTTGTATGTTTTTTTGTATGTTTTTTATTTTGTATGTTTTTGTATTTTGTATGTTTTTGTATTTTGTATGTTTTTTTTTTTGTATTTTTTGTATTTTGTATGTTTTTTTGTATTTTTTTTTTTTATATTTTTTTTTGTATTTTGTATGTTTTTGTATTTTGTATGTTTTTGTATTTTGTATGTTTTTGTATTTTGTATGTTTTTGTATTTTGTATGTTTTCGTATTTTGTATGTTTTTGTATTTTTGTATGTTTTTTTTTTTTGTATGTTTTTTTTTTATTTTGTATGTTTTCGTTTTTTGTATGTTTTCGTATTTTGTATGTTTTTGTATTTTGTATGTTTTCGTATTTTGTATGTTTTCTTATTTTGTATGTTTTGTATTTTGTATGTTTTTTGTATTTTGTATGTTTTCGTATTTTGTATGTTTTTTGTATTTTGTATGTTTTTGTATTTTGTATGTTTTCTTATTTTGTATGTTTTTGTATTTTGTATTTTTTTGTATTTTGTATGTTTTTATGTTTTATTTTGTATGTTTTATTTTTTTTTTTTTGTTTTTTTATTTTTGTATGTTTTTGTATTTTGTATGTTTTTGTATTTTGTATGTTTTGTTATTTTGTATGTTTTTGTATTTTGTATGTTTTGTATTTTGTATGTTTTGTATTTTTATATTTTTTTTGTATTTTGTATGTTTTTGTATTTTTTTATATTTTGTATGTTTTGTATGTTTTTGTTTTTTTGTTTTGTTTTTTGTATTTTGTATGTTTTCGTATTTTGTATGTT